>JAOWBW010002287.1:0-99190 GCA_026119855.1 Campanula takesimana
TTTGACCGGAAAAAAGCTTACAACTATAGTATTTTTCTTGGATGAAACGTTTGAAGAAAATTACATATGACATGGCGACAACTGTTGCCGATGCCGTTTGAGGTATTACTCAATCTTCATCTGCTTTATTTAAAGATATGTAGATGAACTGATGAAGTGAAATAAACTGCACACTTTCAATAAAAGACACAAATAAAGCTAGAGTCTGTTTAACTAAGTTGGGGTGGGGTGGAGTTAATGTAGTTAGACTGTATTATTGGAAAATTTGTTGTCAGTGGATCTATTTGAGATTTCAAGAAGGTAAGGAATCTTCGTTGTTTGGCATGGACCAAAAATGATACTTGTAGAGGTGTTAAACACGGATATGTGTTTTTCTATTTGAATTCCCTTCGTTGAGTATACGGTTCTTTCTCTTTTAAATATTTATCGAAAAAGTGAAGGATTATATACTAGATTTTCCTTGTTAGTGCACAAGAAATTCATGGATATTTTGCTGCTAGTTTCTGATCACATAGTTATGTGACGTAATGATCTAACTGATGACGCAAAATGTTAGGCTTTCTTTTTCATTCATTATATAAATTATTACTCCCTCCGTCCACTTTTAATTTACAGAAATGAGTTTGGGCACAATAATTAAGGAAAAGGTTGAAAAGGTGATATGTTGTGAGTGTAGATAGTTGAGAGTGGAGAGAGAGAGAGAGAGAGAGAGAGAGAGAGAGTGGGGGTAGGGAATAATAAGTGGATAGTTGTTGTGAGTATGACAAGTGGGTCCTATTATTTAAAAAGTATTAAAAGTTTCTATTTTGGGATTTTTAGATTAAAATGGAACAACCAAAATGGCAATTTTTGTAAATTAAAGTGGGAAGGAGGAAGTATTCTCTTTTGCTAGATTTATCGGTTAAATGATAAATAAAGCATACCCCCTCCCCCGCTGTACCTTGTCCACCCGTAACACATGTGCGTAACAGAAAGAGAAAGCTACAATAGTTAATACCATCTTTGAGTATCTCTTTTTGAACTAACTCTTATTGGAGATTGAAGGTGTTAGATGTAGATGTCTACTAGAAAGTAACTGTGGAGGGGACTGAAATTCAAACCAGTAACATTTTTATTTCATTTACTTCCATCATGAAACAAAAATCATTCTGGGGGCATGCAGTAGTAAATTTATTAAAAATTTGAAAAGACATCTTCTAATATCTGAAGGAAATACTTACTTAGTGTTATAGGCTTATAGCCCTCAAGAAGGGCCGTCCTCCAAGATTAGTGTAGCAGGGCCAACATGGAAGTTGTGCAAGCTTTACATTTTTTATTAGCTAGTCATTACTTGGGATATCTTTTTATATCTTCAGCTTGCTGTTGCTATATTCTTGTGAATTTTACACTCCTCTTATGCAAGATGTGTTTCAACCTTCACAGTAATTGTTCTTGAAAGGGGTCAAATACCTCTTTGAAAACTTGGAAATGTGACATCAATTAGTCCTTTTTCTTGCGATTCATTCTTTTCATCAGTTATTTACTCTTTTTATTTGACATAGAAACCTTAATGATGTTTTTTTTCCCCCGGTGTTATCCTTGCCTGCATATTGATTCTCCATTATCCTTTTTTGTTCATCCATTATGTCATTGGTTTTTTTCTTTTGGCGTGCCTACTTCAGGAGCTTGCAGGAATAATTAAGTTGTCAGCATTTTCAAGCTTTAGCCTGTATGAGTGCCGTAAAGTTGTTACGGGTTCTAAATCACCCGAGCCTGGAAATGGTATGCTGTTTAACATAAAACGATTCTTCCAGTTTCTTACTTCAAAAATCCTACTATATTGATCTAAGTATATGGTTTGCTGTGATTAGAGGAGTATATTGGATTAGATGATAATAAGTACATTGGAGATCTTTTAGCGGAATTTAAGGCAGCAAAGATCGAAGTAAAGGAGAAATTTTGCACTGCAAGTTGACATTTAAGAAGAAGCTGTTTCGGGAGTCAGATGAAGCTGTGACCGACTCAATGTTTGTGCAATTAGCCTATGTCAAGTATGTAACTTCACTCACAGTTTAGCTCATTAATGCCGTTCATATATACTCCGTATCTATCTACCAATTGGCTTGCACCTTTGTCTTATTTGCATTTTTCCTATTTTATTTTATCTTTGCAGTTACAACATGATTATATTTTGGGTAACTATCCAGTTGGGAGGGATGATGCTGCACAGCTGTCGGCACTGCAAATTTTGGTTGAAATTGGTTTTGTTAATATCCGGAATCATGCACGTAAGTAGTCTACATTTGAAGTCTGTTGTCTACGGCTCTTTGTTCCAGCATCAAGAATAATGCTTGGCTTTTTTTTTTTTTTTTTTTTTTTTATGTTTTCAAGTTTCATCATAGTTTGTATAAATTATCTTTGCATCTCAAAACTATCATATCATGAATTTCTACTCAAATGTTGATACTTAATTTTTCCCTAGTGACTGGACGTCACTTTTGGAGCGGTTTTCTACCCAGACAAATTGCAATTACTCGTGCAAAGAGGGATTGGGAGTTGGATGTTCTTTCACGTATAATTCGATGGTAAGTACTACTCCCTCTGTCCCAAAATGAATTTCAATTTTTTTATTTAAGGGATATTTTGTAAATCTTAAAATTCTATCTTCTAGTTTTTTTAAGTTTATATGATGAAATGAAAAAAACATTTGGTAAAAAAAACATTTCGAGACATAGTTATTTAGAAAATGGTCATTTATTTTGGGATAAAAATATTAAAAAATGGTAATTCATACGGATGGAGTAGTAATTATTCCATCTCATGGAGGAACAATCACTGTGGTTTTCTACTTAGCCAGTCACATATTGGCCTAACGGCCATTCCTTGTGTGAATGGTCAGTAAGTCACTAACAATGATGTTATTGGCTTTTAATAAAGAACCCCCTTGATCTTCATTTTCCTTTTAAGCTGTTAACTACATTTTCTTTACTCATTTGATGTTGCTTATTGGTTTCTACACACGTCTTTGCGTGTATACATATGATACATAATTTTTCGTATAGTATGTTTCCCAAAACCTACATATATTGATTCATTTTTTGGCCTCCATCAATGGTTGAGGTTTGATTTAAATTTCGTTTCTTGGAAAAATAATCGCTATGGTGACTAATTAGCCAGTTACATATTGGCCTACTGGCCTTTTTGTGTGAATGGTCAGTAAGTCACCGACAATAATGTTCAAGGCTTTCAAAGGAAAACCTACTTATCTTTTTGGTTTTCCTTTTAAGCTATTAACAACATCTCTCCTCCCCCATTATATGTATATGTGTGTGAATATACATACACTGTGTACATGTGTGTATATTGAGGAATAACTACTTTTAGTTAAATGCACTTCGATCTCTCTTAATATCATCCCATTTTGCGCTCTTTATGGTTTTTTTAAATACATACCCTACATTTTTTTTTTTTTAATTTTCTTTTTAGATCGCTGATTCTGAAATCCATTTTTTAAAAAATTATCACATCATTTATAAGATTGAACAACAGACTATACTCTTTCTAACATTCATTTATGGCATTTCTCTTCCTTCTAACTCTCTTTCGCTCTTGGTATCTTCTGAGTCGGTAAAGCTCCTGAAATGGTTAATGTGATTGTTTAATCACAACACCGTTAATTGTGTTGAACTTGCTATTTATTGGCTTTTGTAGGAAAATCTCACAAAGGAAGATTGCAAGACAACAATTCTTGCGGATATTGAGAACTCTTACATATGGGAATTCTGTTTTCTTTAGTGGCGCAAGATTGATGACCCCATTGGAATTTACCTGGGAGAATCATATTGGGCATTAACAAACGCGGGTATGTCTAATTTATTATTTCCTCTGGTTGAAAATATATGTCGTTTTCACATGTTTTTAAAAAAATGCAATTCTTGCTACTCCCTCCTTCCCGGTTTAAGGTTCTTAGTTTGACTTTACACGCTTATTAAGAAACTAAGGCAAATTTGAGTCAAGATAGTGGTGTGTGTGAGGATATAATTGTCCATTCATAAAACAAGTGGGTAAAAAGTAGGTGGTAAGTGATGGTTTTTTTTGTAATATATGAACTTTGCGAGGACAAGAATGTCCAAAACACTATTCATCATTTGCCATTTAAGGAATAAAGCACTAAGAACCTTAAACTGGGACATACCAAAAAGGAAAGTAAGAACCTTAAACTGGGGCGGAGGGAGTATAACTTTATAATGTAAGTACAAAAAATACCCTTATGAATTGTTTCTATGATTCTATCTCATGCATTATTTTACTCAAAAAGTACAATCAATGCAATGGAATAAGTTTCAATATAGGCGTAAAATTGGGATTTAAAGCCGTGAAGTCCAAAAACAACAAGTATTTTGAACCAAATTTTAACCTCCAAAACGACATCTATTTTGAACCGGAGAGTAGAAATTTAGAATGTTGTTTATTCACTAAAACTACCTCTCTTCCATTGAAAGAGACCTACTTTTATTTTGTCTTACACTTAAATTGAATTGTTTCAAAGCTTAAGCTTATAATAATTTTTAGTTAATAAATTCGTTCTTCTTACACTTATCAAAGAAAAAGAAAGTTATTTTTGTTGCATTACAAATTAAATTGGCGAAACTACCTTAATCTTTAAAACATTATTGGAATTAATTTTTTTTAAAAATGTTTGACTGCTAAAGATGGATTTCTTGAGGGAAGTGGTAGGAGTTTTCGTTCTTAAATGTTTTTTCTCATTATCATATGCCATCTCTTAGCTGATTTTACCTCTAATCATCTCTTGATCTTTATCCATATTTTTGTTGCTCTGTTTATAGGTTCACTTTTTTCGTCCAGTTCCGAAAGAATATTTACATTCTGCTGAATTGAGGGACATAATGCAATTCGGAAGCAGTAATACTGCTGTATTTTTCAAGATGAGAGTGGCTGGTGTCTTGCATATATTTCAATTCGAAACTAAGCAGGTTCTAGCATTGCTGTTTTTCTTTATTCTCTTGTTTTAGGCCTTTAATCTTTCAATTATGTTGACATTTACATCTTTCTGGTGTAGGGTGAGGAAATGTTTGTTGCCCTTCAAACACATATAAATGATGTTATGTTACGCCGCTATTCTAAAGCACGGGCGGGTGTTGCTGTGGTCGGTGAACGGAGATGTTTCTACTAACCCTAAACCTCCAGTTGTGGATGTCAATGAGAAACGGATACAAGATTGTCAAAAGCTCTAGAAGAAACACAAAAAAAATGCGAGTCAAGTGAGTTTCTTGAACTAACTCTGTAACATTAATACCCTCTCGTAAACATCAATCCATATGGAAATAGCTTTGTAAGATAAATACACTCACAGAAAATTTTCATTACTATATGTTTGAACCCCATCCATTCGCATTTCTAGAATTTACAATATATTTTTCTGTATTTTTAGTTTCACTTCTCGAAATAATCTAAAAGGGTTTACTTTTGGAAAGTTTTCTTTTACTTTTTATATGAGTCTTGATTGATCTTTTTTTTATGCATTTACTAACATAAACATTTATACAACTATTAGATACTGCCTCTGTTCCGCCCAAAGAGTCCAAAATGGGAAGTACCTACTTAGTCTTAAGGATAATATATGTTTTTCTAACTTACATGATGAGAAGAAAACTCGAGCACTCGTAAATTCTATGGGTTTTCTTTTTTGGCACAAAGCTCTTTAAGTAGAATGACCGAACAGCAGAACAAAGGGAGAAGTTTAATATATGATGTTCGCATGGACTAGTATTTTTTTACTTTTTTTTTTTTTTGGGTCAAATTATGTTGAGTTTGATTTGGATATCTATCTCATGCAGCTGGATGAAGATTTACAAGAAATGCAGAAACAAGAACAGAGATCTCAGGTAGAATTGGAGGGCTTGAAAGATGTTCTGAGATCTGAGAAGCAAAATTTAGGAGAAGTTAGTAGTGAATGTAATGAACTTAGATCTAGATGCAACGAAAAAGAATCTGCACTTCAAGTAAGTATGAATATCGTGCTATAATTAGCATTTCTGATTAACTTTTTCTTTAATTTCATCTCATTCAAAAATGTGGTTTTATAGGCGGCATTACATGAGAAACAAAACTTGGAGATGAAGCTTGCAAAGTTAAGTAAGGGAGAGTTGGAGAATAATACCAAAAAGGAGTTAGTTGAGGCTACAACCAGGTATATATGGTGCATGCTAAGTAGTTAGCTTTGCTGTCAGTTAAATGCTTGTTTTATTATTTGTTTGGTGATTTTTGCCCTCAGTTTTTTAATCTTTTACCCCATAAAGAGCTGAGAATTTTGATACCGGGAACTCACTCTTTGTGAAACCAAATGTCCAACACAAAGCCATCGTTAAGGGTTTTGTCCTTAGAGGGGATAATAAGATAAAGTAAATTCTAATGCTGTTTATACTTGCATGTAGATATATGTTGCTTGCAAGGGGAGCTATTGTTTACTCCTAAATCTTAACTATGATTCTTAATAGGTTTTATATAAGATCCAAGATGAATTGAGAATGTGCAATTCAGAGCTGCATGTGGCTGAGGAAACCAAAAGAGACTAGTCAGTGAGAAATTATTATTGGAAGAAAGAATTTCTCGGCTTGAAAAGAAGAAATCTGATGAGGTAAGAATTTTACTCTTCCCTACCTCTCTCCGTCCCTTTTCCGGAGCTCTTCATTCATATGTTTCCATAGTTGATTTCTTTTGACCACCCAATGTAGATCCAACGCTTGAGAAAAATGTAGAACAAGAACGCAAGTCTCTGAGGCTTCGAGTTTCTGAACTTGAAAGAAGCTCAATGAGGTTACTCAGAAGTTGGCTGTGACAGAGTCTACATTAGTAGCCAAGGATACCGAGTTGCTAACATTGCAACTCAATGTCAAAGAGTTGGAGGAATTAAGAGAGATGAAGGAGGTGATTCTATGCACCTTTTTTTTTTTAAAAAAAAAAAAAAAATTATTCTCGGAAACAAGAAGTCTTTATTAATAGTTTTTTTCCCTCTCATTTTCTTTCCAGGATATTGATAGGAAAAATGAGCAAACCGCTGCTATATTGAAAATGCAAGGGGCTCAGTTGGCCGAGTTTCAAGCACTTTATAAGGAAGAACAAATTTTGAGGAAACGATACTTTAACATGATCGAAGGTGGAAATTGATACTTCAAAATTGAATCATCAAATATAATATTATTATCATTCTATCATTACCTTTATAAAGAAAGCTATTTTTTATAAGATTAAACACGTGTGGGAAGCTACTTCATTCTATAAATTTATTGACACTCAAGCATTGACTATTTAAGCGGGATGATGAGAGTTTTTAACATCACTATTTTCATTATTCGTTTCACTACTATTAGTATTTCTTTCTTAGATTTTTCCTTAACCACTCAATTTTGTTAATATATCAGATATGAAAGGCAAGATCAGAGTGTACTGTCGTTTACGGCCACTTACAGAAAAGGAAATATCTGACAAGGAAAGACATGTGATGAGCAGCGTCGATGAGTTCACAGTTGAGCACCTGTGGAGGGATGATAAGTTAAAACAACATCTTTATGATCGTGTTTTTGATGGCAAGGCTACTCAAGAAGACGTGTTTGATGATACAAGGGTAAGTTAAACAGAAATTTAACTTTTCTTTTACTTCCTCCGTTCCAAAATGATCTTCACACTTTTCTTGCTGTTACTACGGATGAACTTTGAGCAACAATTTTAGGTTGATTTAATCATCTCAATGACAATCTAAAACTTGTTATTGCCACACCATCAACAATACTATCAATAACAAGTTTTAGATTTTCATTAAGATAATTAAAACAACCTAAAATCATTGCTCAAAGTTCATTCGTAGTAGCGTCGAAAAAAGTATGAAGATCATTTTGGGATGGAGGGAATATTATTTTTTCCTTATACATATTATTTGTGACTCGAGATTTGATTTATTTTACAATGTTTGGAGATAGTGAGAATTTGTCTGACACAGTAGTAATTTTTTTCTTGGTGCAGTATTTGGTGCAATCGGCTGTAGATGGTTATAATGTGTGCATATTTGCATACGGGCAGACAGGTTCTGGCAAGACTTTTACCATTTATGGATCCGACCACAATCCTGGACTTACACCTCTAGCGACTTCTGAACTATTCAAAATCTTGAAACGTGATCGAAACAAATTTTCATTTTCATTAAAGGTAGCAGATTTTGATGACATTTTTCTTTCACAATGACATATGAAGATTCATGTTAGCCGACCCCAAATTATTTTGGGACTAAGGCTTTGTTGTTGTTTACTTTATTACCTCTAGCAACTTCTCGTTTTATGATTTCATTTACGATTATGGCTTGTGTGCAGGCATATATGGTGGAGCTATATCAAGATACACTTGTGGATCTTTTACTACCAAAGCAAGCAAAGCGTTTGAAATTAGATATTAAAAAAGATTCAAAGGTAGTTCAGATTATACACCCTTACATATGATTAGTTTTTTCTTTCTTTTAATTTTTTAGAGGTAATTGTAGTTACAATACTAGCAGTCTGTATCAACTTGATCATCTTTCCCTTAACGGATTCCACCCCCCCCCCCCCCCCCCTTTTTTTTTTAATTATTCTTCCTCGTTTAAAAACTTTAGGAACTCTCTTTTGGTAATATCTGATTGCAACTTTTGGTTACATTAACATATGCAGGGTATGGTAACAGTAGAAAATGCAACTGTTGTTCCGATATCAACGTATGAAGATCTAAAAAGCATTATTCAGAGAGGCTCTGAGCAGCGTCATACAACTGGGACTCTAATGAATGAACAAAGTTCGAGATCTCATTTAATTCTCTCCATTGTAATCGAGAGTACAAACCTCCAAACTCAATCAGTTGCTAGAGGAAAGGTATTATACTCCCTCTGTCCCGGAATACATGTCCTAATTTCCATTTTCGTTTGTCCCAAAATAAATTTCGTCTTACTAAAAATAGGGTATGAAGTTTGGTGATCTTCCAACACTACCCATTCTAATAGGCACAAGCATTGCAATGCCATAGGAGATGTCACTCTACCCATATAAATAGATTGGGGCAATCACGAAAACATAACTAAAAGCTTAAAAACATTGACTTGTCAACTATGACATTTATTCTGGGGCAGAGGGAGTAACAATTTATCCAATTTTATTCATATGCTTTCCCAGTAAGTTTCACACAATTTGCATTTGGAATATTTGTAGTTATATTGAATGAGTTTGCCATTGAAATGCCACCGGAAGTCATAATATTTGAAGCACATAATCAGTTTCTTCTTTTATCCTCAAATTGTCCTATTTTGGATATATTCTAAAATCCCTGATTTCTTGCATTATATTCAGAATTTATAAATAAATGGTATTGCAATGTGACTGTTGAATATCTTATGCAGCTAAGTTTTGTTGACCTTGCTGGTTCCGAAAGGGTAAAAAAGTCAGCTCTGCTGGTAATCAGCTTAAGGAGGCGCAAAGTATCAATAAATCACTTTCAGCCCTTGGTGATGTAATCAGTGCTTTGTCATCAGGGAGTCAGCATATCCCTTACAGGAATCACAAGCTAACGATGTTGATGAGTGATTCACTTGGTGGTAATGCAAAGACACTCATGTTCGTGAATATATCTCCCGCCGAATCAAACTTGGAGGAGTCTCATAATTCTCTTACGTATGTATTTTTTTTCTCGATTCTTGCTTTATCTTTCTTTAGTCATGATTTTTATAGTCCCTCTGTCTCGGAAAGTTTGTCCTCTTTTGACTTTTAATGGTCAACACGTTAACTTTGACCATATATTGGTGTCAATCTAGTGTCACAATGAAATTATAAAAATTGTTATTGGTAAATCACTAATGATTTATCGATTACAATTTTTAGAATTTTATTAGGATGATTAGATCGACATCAATATTTGGTCAAAGTTCATTTGTGCTGACCATAAAAAGTCAAAATGGGACAAGACAGAGGGAGTATCATAGAGTCTAAAGCCGTGCTTGAATTGAGCTCATACATAAGTTCTAGGCTAGAGTTGAAGCTCAAATAAACTTTGAAAGGCCGTACTTGACACTTGCACCTTAAATCAACTATATTTACAATGGACTAGAACAATAATACCTGTGGGATGGAGCAACTCATTTTGAAATGTGCATTCCTTTGTAACTCAGGTATGCATCAAGGGTACGATCAATTGTGAACGATCCAAGCAAAAACGTTGCATCCAAAGAAGTGGTACGCCTAAAGAAGCTAGTATCATATTGGAAAGAGCAGGCGGGTAGAAGAGGGGATGAAACAGATTTAGAAGAGATCCAAGAAGAACGACCCCCAACAAGGCAAGCAGATGGGCGACATTCCATGTAGACTTAACACATATTTGACTTTTGACGGAATTTCATCAAAGTCAGAGAACGCTTCTTCCGATGATTGCCAAACAAAAATAGAAGGTGATGATTCATTTAGAGCTTTGACAACGACTAACCATTGTAGCAGCATCAATTTGCTCATTTGAAACTTGCTACTATACTAATGTCTATATAGCGTTTTTGTTTGTTTTTTTTGAGGGGAAGGGTTATTATTACTGTGGGAGTTGTATATAGTAGTAGTGTATATCTTGTTGACTGAGATATTTTAGCGATATTCGTGAATGCAAAAGGTTTATATATCGAATCCATTTTGGTGTTTTAAGCTAGTCTTGTATTTGGTCATGGCAAGAGTCTTGTGCACCTGACGATCTGACATGGTGTGTGATCTGATTTGCTGTTTTTGTTTTGGCTGGAGGAGAAAGGCAGAAATATATTGAAGAAAGATTGGTTTGCTGAAAGAGCCTGTGCCAGTGGCTTGGTCAAACAACGAAATTGGCTGTTTAAGTTATGGATGATCAATTACGGTTCCGGTTCGTGAAAACCATCGACCTTAACCGGCCTGTGTTACGAAGGTTTACGGTTCAGGCGGTTCACGGTTTTGGTGTTTTTCTATTTTTGTTTCACTTTTTGTGCATAGGGAAAAAAGTTTTGAAATTAATTATTACTGATTTTTTAAAAAAAAATTAAAAAAAAATGTTGAAATGCAGTCTAAACGGATCTTTTTTGGTCAACTTTATTAGTAACGGCAAATTTTGACGAAACCGTCAAAAATTTGATGAATCTGACGGTTTTAACGGTTCCGGTTTTCTAGACGGTTTGGGGCGGTTTCGGTTTTTAAGGTTCCGAACCGGTTTGGCTGTTCCAGTCCGTTCGGTTTGTTCATCCCTAGATTGCGACCGGCAAAAACTATATACACAGCCCGGTAAATACACAGCCCATTTAATTCCATCGCTGCCCTTGCACGTCTCGTGTATACTTACACGAGATGAGAGCTTACATCTCGTGTACATATACACGAGATACATCTCGTGTAAGTACACACGAGATTAGAACCGCAACAGCAAAAGCAACAATAAACATAACTTGGAATGAAATTTGATTCTCAAATAGGACATCTCCACAAAACATCAATAGACCATTACACATATACTATCGCCTAATTGTATACGAAATGAAAGTGTTAACAAGGATAAGCATATAATTCAAACATTCATACAAACTGGATAAATCAAAAACCATTACACATATACTATCCTATATGTAATCTTCTTTGTCTTCTTGCATCGGTATCCTCCTCATAGAGTTGACTGAACTCTGCTATCCTATCTTGGTATGGGAGGAGTAGTTGGCTTGCGGTTGGATCACAGCGGTTCCGATAAAGGTTTGGTGGTGGTGGTATTGGGTAATCATTGCCTAACATGCGCAGCTGCAAAAGTAATAACAGTTAAATACAAGACAATGAAATATAATGAATATAAGTAAGACAACTAAATATAACTAATATAGATGAGACAATTAAGTTTCATACCGCTATAAAATGGTTTCCATTGACTTGTCCCACCACAACTGTGTTCACCGGTGGTTGTACTGGTGCAGTCACTGGAAGGCATAGCATACCACCGCTAGTCGAGTAAGAAATGAACGCCACATTATACCTCGTGGCAATGATGTGCCCAAGATCTGGGAGCTCCATCCAATAATCACTGGGCGCCGTCCGGCTATAGCAAGCAATCTTACGTAAGAGTTCTCTTACCGATATCCAAGGTAGAACTCTTTCGTAAAGGTCTTGGCGAGCAAGCACCTCATTGTAACATTCTGTGCGAACTTCAGCCCACTTCTCCTCATCTCCGTATACCTGTGCTGCTACGGCTCTATAGCCACAATGTCCATCTGATGCCACATCTATGATGCCTCCAATACGCGGGGTAATGAAAGGCGGAAAAGACTCTACATACGGGGAGCTGTATAAACTAGTATAATTGGGCTGTCCATTTCCCTCTCCACGACCCTGACCCTGATCCCGTCCTCGTCCTCGACCTCGACCTCGGCCTCGACCCCGTCCTCTCCCACGACCGGAAGGAGCTACTGGTGGATGAGACGTAGTAGTACTAGCAGGGGTAGATGGTGTGGGTCCTGAAGGTGATTTCCGTTTGCGGGTGGACTCCGAACTCGCTTGGGTTGATGCAATGAATGCACATCTAGACCTGAAATAGGGCAAAGAAAAAAGAGTGAGAAGCATTCATACTGTTGTTTGAAAGTGTTAAAAAAAATTTATGCTGCTGCTGATGTGTCTTGTGTAAGTCCATACGAGACATATCTCGTGTTGTATTACACGTGACAAGTCTCGTGTAATACAACACGAGATATGTCTCGTGTTTACTTACACGAGACACATCAGCAGCAGTTAAACAGTAGCAGCAACACAACAGCACAACAGCAACAATACAACAGCAAAAAATTTGAGACATAATTGAATGAAGATATATACCCTTTGCCAGTTGAGTTTGGTGGAGCGGGGACTCCAAAAAATTTGTTAGTATGCTCCCAATCTGACAGTTCTCTGGAACTTCCGGCCCGGGGTTCATTCGGCTTTGAAATATGATCCGGCTCCATCGTTTTGAATAACTGTCTCCTTACCGGTTCAGGCTCCTTAGATGAAGGGTTGTCTACTTCAATGTCCAACTTCTTCCAAAACTCATGAATCGTGGACAGCTCAATCCGTCCCTGACACTCCTCTATCTGTGCAATCTCATGACTACATGGAAGTCCATGTGTCCGCCTGTAGTAACACCCGCAGGCAGCCTCAGTGATTACATAACCCCCATTATGACGCTGCTTGATTTTCTGAATTCGATCATGCTCTTGTCTGATAATGCGAAAGGCTACCGTTGACACTCTAGTGAATATGTTGCGATATAGATTGCGGGTCCTCAAATCAATTGGATATCTGGTCCTTGATCTATTCATACCCTGTTTGATAGTTTTTAGCTGGATATCTATGATTTTATGAGCCTTTTTAAACAGTGTGTCAAAAGTAGAAGAAGCACTCCCCAATGCCTTCTTCAACCTGTTATGCTCACCCTCAGTCCTGTTTGTGGTATGGGTCCCGAAGTGTGTTAACACATCCGTGTGCATGGACAGAATATTCTGAGAGTACAAATTAAGCCATGTCTCGCGGAGGTAATCCAATAGTGCAGGATAAGATCTGAAACGGTCACGAAGCTCTGCCCAACGTAAGTCCCATTCGTCGGGGTTAGGGGCTGAGATTGCATAATTGAACGTCCTCATGAATGATTCTGCGAAGTCCTCGCTACCTGTATGCTCCAACCCTTTCCTTCTAACATTCATTTCGATATGCCTCCGACACAAGAAGTGTGCGGTGTGGGGAAAAACTGTACGGAGAGCGCTGATGAAACCCAACTCACGATCAGTGACAAAAACTGTAGGCAACCGGGGAGGTGTAAACAGACTGTGCAAATTGTTCAATGCCCATTCGTAATCACCCGTACTCTGATGCCTGAGGAACGCAGACGCTATTGTGAAATTATGCCCGGTGGAAGTAAAACCTACAAACTGCAAGTAGTACAGTCCGTAGCAGTTGGTGTTGTGAGTGCAGTCACCCTGTACAACATATGGAAAACAGTTCAGAATCTTCATTGCTAATGGGTGAGAGAAGAATATGTCTTCGATCATGCCAGTCTCAGCGTCTTCCCTCGTGTAGCTAGTATATTCATTATCACTGAGTAACTTAAGGAATTGTTGTAGCGGGTTCCTCCCTTGTCGTTCCCCTTCTCTATATTTTGACACGGCATTCCGGACGTGCATCGGAGTGCTCACGTTCTTCTCATCCTGCATCTTTAGCATTGCCACAATGTCATTTGGACGCACTGAACATTCACTTGCGGTACACACAGCGTCATATTCCCCAGGTGTCAATTTCCCGAGAGGAAAACCTTCCGGGTACAAAGGAAATGCATGATTATGTATGCCATTCCTCACAACATAACCCCATGACCCATCAACACCCCTCTCTGTGGCGTATAGTTTAAAACTGCAATCTCGTTTCTTTGTACTAGTCTTCCTAATGTTATTTGATCTTCCGGCCATGTGTTGTCCACCAAAATGACATGTGATGTAAGCATATGCTAGTTTATTTCCACGTCTATTCCTCGAGCTGTGTATAACTAGGTGTATATTTCGACCCCTCGCTATTTCCCGTACATGTGCAAGAAGCGCATCCCGAGTTTGAAATATTTCTGATGTCGTGAATTCATCACTGGTATCCGGGAATGGACCCTGCAAAATACGAGATGAAAAGTCAGTTTCAAAGCCCCAGCATACATCTATCTCGTGTAAGTCTACACGAGTTGTATCTCGTGTATGTATACACGAGATGAAACTCGTGTAGACTTACACGAGATACTCCCTGTACAGATTGAAAAAAAAAAATTGAAAACTGGAATTTGATCTGATATTTCATTGTTATTGTCATGTGTATTTGAAGATTGTATAAATAAATATCATGTGATTTAATTCAAGATGGGATTTTTAAAACAAGATGGGATTTTTATTTTGATTTTGATCACAATACACAAAAAAACATTAAAAACTTACTTCATCGAAGCTAGGATCATTGAAACTTGGAGAATGTTGATGTGGAGGAATATTTTGTAAGATTTCTTCTTCTTCATCAACGAGAAAATCTATCATATCAAGGTCAATACAATCATAAGAATTTTGTGGAGAATTATGTGAGGAATCCATGTTATTATGTGAGTAATCCATGTTATGAACTTAAAGATTGAATTTTTGAATGATAAAGGGATATTGTGTGGTTTCTGTTCAGAATGGGTGTGTTTTAGTAGGGTTTAATCGTCAAATTCATGCAATGGTCGCGGAAAAAGGGTTTATGGAATTTAAACATCTCGTGCAGGTTTACACGAGATTCACTTGAACATCTCGTGTATACCTACACGAGATGTCATAAACTCCAAATGACAAGTTGTTTATTTTTTTTTTTAATTTTTTTCTAGGCTCTAGATGACATTTTAAGACATTTACATTAGTATGACATTGGTCAAATTCTAAACGGAAATGGAGTTACAAATATGTCTCATTTTTTTAGGTTTTAAGGAATATGTCCCGATCTTATGAAAGTGGTACATGTCTAAGTTTTTTATTTTTTTTTAATTTTTTTATAGGCTCTAAATGACATTTTAAGACATTTCCATTAGTATGACATTGGTCAAATTCTAAACGGAAATGGAGTTACAAATATGTCTCATTTTTCTAGGTTTTAAGGAATATGTCCCGATCTTATGAAAGTGGTACATGTCTAAGTTGTTTATTTTTTTTATTTTTTTTCTAGGCTCTAAATGACATTTAAAGTGTTTTTCATTAGTATCACTTTCCTCAAAATCCAAACGGAAATTGAGTTAGAAATTTGTGACATTATTAGGGTTTTAGGGTTTTAAGGAAAATGCCCCGATGTTGTGAAAATGGTATACGACCACCTAGTTTATTTTTTTTATTTTTTTTCTAGGCTCTAAATGACATTTAAAGTGTTTTTCATTAGTATCACTTTCCTCAAAATCCAAACGGAAATTGAGTTAGAAATTTGTGACATTATTAGGGTTTTTAGGGTTTTAAGGAAAATGCCCCGATGTTGTGAAAATGGTATACGACCACCTAGTTTATTTTTTTTTATTTTTTTTCTAGGCTCTAAATGACATTTAAAGTGTTTTTCATTAGTATCACTTTCCTCAAAATCCAAACGGAAATTGAGTTAGAAATTTGTGACATTATTAGGGTTTTAGGGTTTTAAGGAAAATGCCCCGATGTTGTGAAAATGGTATACGACCACCTAGTTTATTTTTTTTTTATTTTTTTTCTAGGCTCTAAATGACATTTAAAGTGTTTTTCATTAGTATCACTTTCCTCAAAATCCAAACGGAAATTGAGTTAGAATAAACTATTGAATCGGGAGGGGGATTTAAAACGATAACTAAAATAAAAATACAATCATATTAACAAACTAGTAGAGGTGTCAATAAAAACTAGAATAAAATGTGTCAATTACAATACAATGAAAAGCAAAAATAAAATAAAATCCTAAGGCTGCGGTGGAAGTCCTAAAATCTCACCGGCCCGTCTAAGACCAACTAGCCAGTGCTCGGGGGCACTGGGATCCGACAAAAATGGAAGTATGATAGCTCGCAACTCCGCAATCCCTGCGACAGAAGGCTGCGGTGGAACATCAGGTGGGGGAGGTGGAATGTCACCGGGTGGATCGTGTATCGGATTAGCTATCCGAACATGACTCCTAGCCCTAAACCAAGACATATAATCTGGAGTCACGAAGGGAACAGCCACGGGATGATCTCCAGTAAATAGTGGCCCCCAACGGACATCGGCCCTAAACTCCGCCATGCCAAAAGCCACCCACTCCTGCCAAACCTGATCTCCGTCACCGTAACGCTTCTGGTACCCCTTCTGACCCTTTGCCAAAACGCATAACTCGGTCGCCATGGGGGGCAGTCTGGGGATCCTCTGCTGGTACCCGAACTGCCTAGTCACACGATCAGGCATATACGCCTCTGTGATGTCACAAAAGCGTATAACACCCCTGTAGTATGAAACAGGCAGTATCGCGTCCGACCCGGTCCCATAAGGAGTCCAAATAACCTGTGAGTATACATTGTTAGGCAAAGTCAACAGAATATCGGAAGGAACGACACAAAAACGTATAATAGTTTTAATATGAATAACTCACACTGTCAGCCCCCATCCTGTCAAGAATGCGGCGATACTGCACAAGATGATCGATCGTCCTCCCAGCCGAATCATCACGAGACCATCTACGGGCTCTCGGCTGCCCCTGCTGCCAATGGGGGTCAGTAACTCGCCGAAAACCCGGAAAGTACTCGTATATCCAGGCCTGAGATGTATGTAAAAAAGTATTAAATACTACTCAAATGCAACATTTAATAACAGGGGGGGAGTAGACAGTAAAAAGATAGTGAATAGAGTAAGATGTACCTCTAGGAGAGCCGCACAACCGCCCATCTGCTTGCATCCGGATCTGGACGCCTTCCCCAACTCTCGGTACATATATGCCAAAGTGGCTGATCCCCAGGAAAGAGTGGGGAGGCTGGCTAGATCCATGCACAGGGGCAGGTAGGCTGCGGGCACCTTATCCCCGCTCTTGTCCACGAACATCGTGCAACCCAATAGGTGCAGGATATACGCGGACGCACGATGGGCATCTGTCATGCCGCCTCTACGCTGAGTAAATAGACGCCTGACATCCCTCAATAAATAACCAGTGCCGCTCAACTGGAGGTGTCTAGAGATGCCAGATACGTCAGGCGCTGGATCCGTATAGCGAACAACTCCACCATCAATCCTGATACCTGTAAATTGAAGATGCAATAACACATTTTAGTATAAGAGATGAATGTAGACAGTTATATAATTGTGAATGGAGTATCGAAGCGATGTTATAAAAACATACCCAGGATATGAAAACTGTCATGTAAAGTAATCGTCATCTCCCCCCACGGCATGTGGAACGAGTTAGTCTCAGGAGACCACCGTTCCAAAAATGCCGTTAGGAGGGCATGGTTAGGCCTATGAATGACGGAATCATGCAGATGCTGGAGGCCAGATGCATCTACGAGGGCCAGCCAGGCTCTATCAGCAACCGGCTGCTCATCACGCTTGAACCTGTTCATTCGAAACAAAAAATATTATCAGTACTCAAGAAAAGCAGCATAGGATGATAATTAATGGAATATTTAGAGTGTGTGGTATAAATAACTTCAATATTTAAAACATTTCACATTAATGCTAAGCTTACTGTGCAAGATGTGTGAGTCTCGTATGGAAAGTCACCAATCCCTCAGTAGTAGAGTCACCCCAAATCTGTCTGGCTCGGTGGTCACCGAACCCGTACATCAGTGAAACATCCTCTGGCCCACCACCGGGGTCCCTCTGAAGCTGCCATGATGGTGGCGCATCCTGACCCCGCCTCCTCCCGTGTCTCAGAGGTCTAGGCGGCTCTACTACATCATCATCCTCATCATCCTCCTCCTCCTGCACCCCCACCTCCACCTCCTCCTCCTCCTCCTCATCATCCTGCCCCCCCCCCCCCCTCCTGCCCCTCCCCATCCTCCTCCCCATCATCACTATCACTCTCCTCCTCCCCATCATCACTATCACTCTCCTCCTCCCCATCATCACTATCCTCCTCCTCCTCCTCCCTATCCTCCTGCTCATCATCAGCTGTGGCATCCTCGTCATTCCGAGCCTTGCTCCGGTTTTCTCCTCTCTCCAAACGCTCTTCAGCCTTCCTCTTTCTAGCTGAAACGGTCATAGGATCACGTGCCTACAAAAAACACAAATAAGAGACAATACATTAGCGACAGTTACAGTAGATTAAATAAATGAACACAATGCTGACTGATAATTCACAATATTCAGAAGGATCCATCTCGTGTAACACCACTCGAGATGCATCTCGAGTGGGTTTACACGAGATGACATCTCGTGTAACACCACTCGAGATGCATCTCGAGTGGGTTTACACGAGATGACATCTCGTGTAACACCACTCGAGATGCATCTCGGGTGGGTTTATACGAGTCTTGTCTCGTGTAAACACACCCGAGATGCATCTCGAGTGGTGTTACACGAGACACACCAATTTCAATTTCAAAAAATACAACGTACTTTGGGAATATAGAAATGTAAAATAAGGTTAAAAATTGCTTACCTTTTTCACAGGCGCTGTAGACGAGCTAGTCCCGGCGGCGATGTGGGCGGCGGTTGTGGCGGCGGCGGTCCCGGCGGCGGTCTTGGGTATTTTAAGTTTCACCATTTCAATTTCGAATTTTTTTTTTTTTTTTTACTGTGAGAGAGAGAGGTGAGAGAGAAGAACAGAGCGAGCGAGAGAGAGAAAGACGACGCCGACGGTGAGCGATGACGGTGAGAGAGACGTTAGAGAGACCGTTCGTTTCTTCGTCGTTTCAAACCGAGAGAGAGAGAGAGAGGGGTTAGGGAGCGAACGTGAGGGAGAGTGAAATTGAAAAAAAAAAATATATATATATATATAGGGGTAGTTTGGTAATTTAACGGGGCTGTGGAAATAGGGGCTGTGTATATAAACCAATCCATTGCGACCACGACAAAGCATCGGAAATAGCCGACACTCCATGGAGTTGTGTCTCCCACAATAATCGAAAAAAGACAATGAAATGAAACTCAATTATATATCCAACAAATTTCTTTTCAAGACCCCAAATTTACCCATTAGCCAAAAATGACTGCCGGCTGTAGGATTCCGGTGATTGATCTGCAAGACTTCCCGGCACAGTCACCGGAGCTCATAAAGGCATGTCAAGAATGGGGTTGTTTCAGGATAATTAACCACCATACCATCCTTCCTCAGTCGCCAATGTCAGAGATGAAGGCGGTGGTCCGGTCACTCCTTGACCTTCCGGCTGAAATCAAATCCCGGAATGTTGATGTCATTGCCGGAAGTGGGTATGTGGCGCCCACCCAAATTAACCCACTTTATGAAGCTTTAGGTCTCTATGACATGGCCTCTTCTGAAGCTGTTGAATTGTTCTGTTCTCAGTTAAATGCTTCCCCTCATCAAAGGTTTCTTCTTCGATCTTTATCCATGCAAAAATTCCGAAATCGCCATTACCACTTCAATTTTCAATTGATGATGTCAATTTTTCAAGAAATGTAATTTATTCAGTTCCACATTGCTTGTACCAAACTATACACTTCCTCCGTCCCAAAATGATACTTTTCAAATATTTTGAAGCGTACTAATTTCTGGGAAAAACAAAAAGCGGAAATGAAACTACTCCCTCCGTCCCAAAATGATCTTTCACGTTTGACTATTCAAATTTTTTAATGATAGGAACACTTGCTTCACTAGCCATGTTGTATTTATGCATATTAAGCTTAAATTGTAGAATACCGAAAAACTTTTTGGGACAATGAAAAATGACATTTTGGGCTGGAAGAGTACCTATATAAAACCTCGACAATTACTTTGGTACATACCAAAATGGTGAATATATTACATTTGATACATGTAAAAGAATGATGTAGCACAATTGAAAAATGAAGTGCTAGAGTAATGTTGTTATGACTGATTTCTTGAATTTTTTTGACTTATTATTGAATTGGTACAATTGTATAGAGATACAATAGTGAGATATGCTGCAGCAGTGCATAAGCTTTTTATGGAAATTGGGAGCAAAATGGCAGAAGGGTTAGGATTGAAAGGTGTTTCGTTTGAGGATTGGCCTTGCCAGTTTAGGATAAACAAGTACAATTTCACCCCGGAAAGTGTAGGCTCTTCAGGTGTACAGATACATACAGACTCAGGTTTCCTCACTATACTTCAGGATGATGAAGCCGTAGGCGGTCTTGAAGTTATGAACAAGTCGGGAGAGTTCATTGCGGTGGATCCTTGGCCAGGCACCCTCATCGTTAACCTCGGTGACATTGCCACGGTGCGTGATAGGGATTTACACATAGTGATTGATATCATGTGTAAGCGATATAGCTTAATATTACCTCCATTTAGGAAATATAGTCTCATACTCTCATTTGACTTTTGATACCTTGATCAATCATTATTGACAATTTAATCATCCTTGTGAAATTCTATAATTATTATTGATAAATCATTAACTGATTTATCAATAACAACTTTTAGAATTTCATTGGGACTATTAGATTGACATTAAAGTTTGGTCAAAGTTGACTTGTATCGGCCATAAAAAATCAAATGAGACCATCGTTCCGGGACGGCGGGAGTAGCTTTTTGATTGACCTTGGTAGTTTTTTGCGTGTTGAGCTAGGCATGGAGCAATGGAAGGTTTTGCAATGTAAAGCATAGAGTACAATGCAAGGAAGCAACAATACGAGTTTCAATTGCTTCGTTTCTTTTGGGACCGAAGAAGGAGGTGGAATCCCCACCCGAATTGGTGGACAATTCCCATCCCCGTTTATATGTTCCTTTCACTTATGAAGAGAACAGAAAGATGAGGATTATGAACGAGCAGCACGCAGGTGAAGCTCTTGCTCTGGTACGTGCCAATTCTTGAAAATTAAGAATCAGAATTATAGTATTATGGTGGAAGACTAGAAACTATGAGTTTTTGCATAATAATGCATGTTTACGGCATTGTGTATATTAAGTGATTAATTAAGGAAGATAGATCTTTTTGCAGTAGGTATGATAATAATCCAATGCCTTTAATCATCATGTACCATGAAATTTATTAGTTTGGTTGATTTATGAAAAGATCGTGGGTCTCGATCTATATGTGATCTGATTTGGCTTTACCATTCTCTTGCATTTAAATGCAAGGGAAGGCTGTTTATATTCAACCCATGTGGGCGTGACCCTTCCCTGGACCCCACACATAGTGCGAGGTCTTGTAGTTGTAGTACCACGTTGCCCTTTTTTATTGTACTAATGCTACTTCATTAGCATACCTTGGTTGGCATTTTGTGAAAAACTTTGATCTTACACTTGCAACCAACCTTGGGACTTCCGGAAAGAAATGAAGATGAAAAGTGGAGAAATCTTAAGATCTCCAAACTCTTCATTAACACACACATGCCACACACACAACATCAGATATAATCGTTGCTTGGAAACTACACCATGGAATGATCAGAGCCTAAATGTATCGTCCTAAGCGTTGTAGTATCAATTGAAGCGGTCTCAGTAAAATCACCAGTTGGCATCATAGCAGACCACACAAAAGCTGGCTTGAATGGTGGAACTCTTGGCACAGGAACAGACCCTGATAAAATTTGCACGATGGTCTGCATTTTAGGCCTCTCACTTGCTATAGGATGCGAACACGCCAACCCTAATAGCAAAAGCCTCTCAACCTCCTCAGCCACGTAGTCATTCGTGAGTCTTTGATCAACTGCATCCAGCATACGACCTTCACGATACAACGACCAAACCCAGTCCACCAAGTGTTGAAACCCACCAATTCTCATCCCAGGCCTACGCCCACACACCACTTCCATCAAGACTGCCCCAAATGCATAAACATCTGAGTCCTGCGTAGCCTTGCCCGTGAGGAAACACTCGGGAGCGATGTAACCGATTGTTCCTAGGACGCCCTCGGCTGCAGCGTACGAGGTTTTCTCGTTGTCTAGGGCCCGAGCGAGGCCAAAATCACCAAGGCGGGCACTGAAATCAGAGTCGAGCATAATGTTACTAGCCTTAATATCACGGTGGACAACCTTCTCGTTGTATTCATGGTGGAGGTAATTGAGAGCGGAAGCTACCCCTGATATGATCTTGTATCTTAAGATCCAGTTTAGGGGGACAGAGTTTTGTGAGTTAAAAAGGTGCATATCTAGGCTGCCTTTCGGCATGTATTCGTAAACTAGAAGGAGCTTCCCATTCTTGTGGCACCATCCTGCTCATGATGGGAAAATGAATTAGACAAATTTCATAAACATATTTTTAGTAAGACAAAAACTCTGAGACGGTCTCAAGTATGAGACGAGTTTCGTTGAGAGAGTAAATAGTTTGCCCCCTATGGGCGGGGCGGGGCAAGCTCATTTCCTCTCTCATCGAGACCCGTCTCATACATGAGACTTCCGCTTTTAGTAAACAGTTAGCATGTGCCGACTTAACTGAGAATTCTAACCATTCCATCAAGAAAACCTAAAGTAGTAACTTTTTGTAATAATGGACCTCTAAGTGACAAATATGGAACATATAAAACTTGTTTCTTAGACACCATTATATATACTATCAATAACAATTTTTTAATTTTTAATAAGATAATTAAATAAACCTAAAGTTATTGCTCAAAGTTTCTTTGCGCTAACATGCAAAAAAGGCGGACACATACTCTTGGACGGAGGGAGTACTAAATTATTTCTGCTTGTAATTATTATTCTTGTTAGCTAGCTATGTTGACAACGCAAATGCAGGTATATGCTTAGAAGTTGCAGGATATTTTACCTTTCAACGTTAGACTTTAAAAAAATGTTACAATGTCAATATCATTGAAGGTTTATGATGATCATTTTTGCTTGATAAGAGTGACTATCTCATATTAGAATCAAAATATTGTCGCTTTCAAATAATACAACATTAGCACGTGCCGACTTAACTGAGAATTCTAACCATTCCAACTGTACAGTTTAAGTCGTAGGGAAAACGAGTCTTGCTGAAGTTTCTTGGTAATTTCTTATCGACTTTTACATCCTTGTTACCAATTCTATCGCCCGAAAGACTAGTTCTTTTGAAGAGGATTGCTAGACATGTGCTTAGAATTTGACCCAAATAAACAGAGGATATTTTTACATGACTATCTAAACTAAATTAGTGTGAATTAACATGAATCATTAGGAATAAGAAAGATAGGGAAAAAGGAATTACCGAGCAATCGGACTAGATGTTTGTGGCGGAGGCGGTTGATGATGGTTAGCTCAGCGAGGAAATCAGTCTCGCCGTTCAAACTTTCCCTAGAAAACCACTTGACCGCAACCTCTAAATTATTTGACAACATGCCCTTATACACAACCCCATATCCACCTTGTCCCAACTTTCTGGTTTCATCAAAATTATGAGTAGCCTTCTTCAACTCTTTAAACTTATACTCTCTAGGCATCCCCGGCAAGGCCCTTAACCGCCCCAGTATGTTCGATTCCAGTGCTGCAATCTTCCTCTTATTGTATATGTAATAAACCGAAGCGGCTATCCCTGCTAGCAATATCACCGCCGTAGGAATCCCAACTCCAAGTCCAACTTTAATTAAATGATCATTTTCCCCGGGAAAATACTCAACCGTTAAGTTCCACCTTAACACAGTATGTAACTCAATCCCTGCGCTTCCCGTTGAGGCCGAGAATCCGAAATAAGATTTTCTCGCTACCACTTGTTGAAGATCACAAAAGCTTTCTATCAATGGAGTCCTTGGCATTGGTGGTGTGTCTTGGTCTCTTCCATCCTGCTCTGCCATATAAACTTGAATTATCCTCTTGATTCCATCGTATTTGACCCAAACGTTGTGAAATCGAGGAACACCTCCCGATGGAACCAATTGGATGCCGTGAGGAGCTAGCTCTACTGCCTTGAGAGATTGAACACTGTTGATATTGAGACCCAAGTGGTTGTTACCTGGGTCAAACTCTTGTTTGACCGTGTCTAGCTCGACTGCGAGAATCTGGTTGACGGGTTGGCCGTTGGTGGCGGCATTTGTAAGACCGAGGAACTCGCCGTAGCTGTCAGGTGGGAGGTTGGTGTTCGGGGCGATGAAAAAAGTCAACCCCTCGCCGCCTGTTTCGTTGCTGTTGGGGCGGAACAAGTTGACCAAGAAAGACGTGTTGAAAGAAGCCACTCTGGTTTCATTTCCAAAGAATGCACCGTTCCAAAGATTGAAGGTTTTTTTGAGCATGATCCGGCCGGATCTGTTGTTTAAGCTGAATACCTGGAGGTTGGCGGAGTCGGGTGTCACCTGAAGGGCATGGTTGTTGATTAATGATTCGCCTTCGAACTTAAAATTCCGATCTTGGTTGTGGGAGAAGGAAGTATGGATGTGGGTATAAGTCTTCATGTTCTGGTTTTGGGTGGCGTTGGCGACAACAAAGAGGAGAATGATAGTGAAGCTAAGTCTCGCAATATCAAGCAAATTGTTCATCAGGAAATTGGGACGTGTTTTGGAGGTTGTGGCAGACTGGCAGCGGTGGTTCTGGTGGTCGGTTTTTAATTATAAGGTGGAACAGTGATGGTGCAGCAGTAGAGGATGGGTGCTTGGACTAAGTCCTTGACAAGCTCACTCAATTCATAAAGAATGGTTGAGTGATGGGAGGGTCTAAGATATAAAGTTTGAATCTGAGTTTTTTTTTACTTGTATTACTTGTAAGAGATAATTATCCCACATCTTCTAAAGAGAGAAATATGTACCGGTATATAGACTTGAGGAGTTACTCCCCTTATCACCGATTGGTTCCAACATAGTCCATTTGTTGGATACTCCTCCGTTCCTGAAATAATCTTCTCACGCTCATTGGGATATCTAAATTAACCTAAATAGATGCCCAAAGTACCTTTGTATCAAGAAAAATAAATAATAGAAAGTGACAATATTTTATTCTAAATTTTAGACGTTCATTGGGATATCAAGAAATTACCAAGAAGGGGCGAGAAACCTCAGCAGAACTCGTCTTCCTTACGCTAGGCACGGTTAATGGTTTCATTTATTTAATGTTAAGCAGAAATGATTAATAATTCTTGAATTATTTGAAAGTGACAATATTTTATTCTAATATGTGATAGTCATTCTTAATTAAGCAAAAGTGATCATCATAAACATTCAATGATATTAACATTTAACATTTTTTTTGAAGTCCAATGTTCAACTGTCACATTTCTGCAACTTCTAAGCAAATACCTGCATCTGCATTGTCACCATAGCTAACTACTCAAAATACCATGGTGCCCCTGTCTTAATCAAGAACCACAAGCTTTTGAGTTTTGAACTAGGATATAGTACTAAAAAAATACTCCCTCCGTCCCAAAATGATCATCTCATTTGTCATTTTTCATTCTTCCAATAAGTTCTTCCCATTTCTACAATTTAGGCTTAAATGTGCACAAACACAACATGGCTAGTGAAACAAATGTTCATATCCTTAAAAAGTTTGAATAGTCAAACGTAATACTCCCTCCGTCGCAAAATGATCTTCACATTTGACTATTCAATTTTTTTTAAGGATATAGGTACTTGCTTCACTAGCCATGTTATACGTGGTCAGCTGGTCTTGTGGCGTTATCTTGATCAAGTAAATACAGATAAACTCAGCCTCTGCGCTGATGGCTTGACTCGATCTGGAAACCCATTCTTTTGCACCACTTTCCTCCCAAAACGAGCACTTCCTAATCTATCTTCCCGTTCACCTGCACCAGGCAACTAGTTAAACGGTTTCTATCTTTCAGTCTCTTTTGAGCTTCCATGTGTACATGATTGCTTCAAGTTGAAAGCATATGCCACCATTGAATATTGGTTAAGCTAGTTGGAAAATCGAGGAGCGGGAGGGAAGATTCTAGAAACAGGTGCCATGGTCATGTTATCTTAAAAGCCAAAGAGTAGACAACAACTCGGAATATAGTGTATCTGTATCTACATGTATGTCAGTATGTGTGTGTCTCTGCATATGAACAGGCTATGAACTGTAGCAGAATGCTGAAGCACTCAGTTAAAAGAACAAGATTTTATAAGAACACCTACTACTAAAAAACCTAGTTATTGTGACGGGATATGTGATAAAGTCTGAGGTTCCATCCCAAAACCAATTGGCAATGGGAGGAGTAGCCCAGGATATTTATATAGTCACTGCATGGCTAGTTAATTCCCGGTGTGAGATAATTGTCTCTAACACGCCCCCTCATGTGTAGCCGGACTTTGTTGACGTGAGTATGACAAGTAGGTCTCAATAATTGAAAACTATTAAAAACTTTCTACTTTTAAATTATGCAATTTTTATAATACACCAAAAATGGTATTTTTGCAATTTGAAATAGTACGGGAGGGAGTATTTGTTTGTCCATTTTAGATTTACGTCCACGACAAAGCATCGGAAAATAGCCGACAATCCATGGAGTTCTGTCTCCACCAATGATCGAAAAAAAGACAATGAAATGAAACTCAATTATACTCCAACAAATTTCTTTTCTAGACCCCAAATTTACCCATTAGCCAAAAATGACTGCCGGCTGTAGAATTCCGGTGATTGATCTGCAAGACTTCCCGGCACAGTCACCGGAACTCATAAGGGCTTGCCAAGAATGGGGTTGTTTCAGGATAATTAACCACCATACCATCCTTCCTCAGTCGCTAATGTCAGAGATGAAGGCGGTGATCCGGTCACTCATTGACCTTCCGGCTGAAATCAAATCCCGGAATGTTGATGTAATTGCCGGAAGTGGGTATGTGGCGCCCACGAAAATTAACCCACTTTATGAAGCTTTAGGTCTCTATGACATGGCCTCTTCTGAAGCTGTTGAATTGTTCTGTTCTCAGTTAAATGCTTCCCCTCATCAAAGGTTTCTTCTTCAATCTTTATCCCTCCATTAAATTCGAAAATCGCCATTAGCACTTCAATTTTCAATTGCTGATGTCAATTTTTCAAGAAATGTACTTTCTTGAGTTGCACATTGCATGTACCAAACTATATACTCCCTCCATCCCACATTTATCGCTACTTATTTCCATTTTAGACGTCTCATACTTATTGCTACTTACCCAAAATGTTCACTTTTTTCTCTCTTATCTACTCACAACAACTATCCACTAACTTATTTTCTCTTTCCTACCCACGCACAATATTTACTTTTTCAACATATTTTCTTAATACCCGTGCACTCCCATTTAGTAGCAATAACTATGGGACGGAGGGAGTAGTACTTTCTATGTCAAAAAATGATAGTCTCGTTTGACTTTTCAACTATTTTAAGCTTGCATTATAAATTTCAGAAATTAAGTGGTTTTGAAGCCTACATTTTGGTAACGAGACTAACTTTTTGGGAAAAACAAAAAGGGAAAATGAGACTATCATTTTGGTACGGGGAGTACCTAAGTAAAATCTTGACAATTACATTGGTACAGACCAAAATGGTGAATAAATTGCATTTGGTACAAGTAAAAGAATGATGTAGCACAATCGAAAAATGAAGTGCTATTAATCCTTGTATGACTGATTTCTTGGATTTTTTGACTTATTATTGAATTGGTACAATTGTACATAGATACAATAGTGAGATATGCTGCAGCTGTGCATAAGCTTTTTATGGATTTTGGGAGCAAAATGACAGAAGGGTTAGGATTGAAGGGTGTTTCGTTTGAGGATTGGCCTTGCCAGTTTAGAATAAATAAGTACAATTTTACCCCTGAAAGTGTAGGTTCTTCAGGTGTACAGATACATACAGACTCAGGCTTCCTCACTATACTTCAGGATGATGAAGGCGTAGGTGGTCTTGAAGTTATGAACAAGTCGGGAGAGTTCATTGCGGTGGATCCTTGGCCAGGCACGGGGCACCCTCCTTGTTAATCTTGGTGACATTGCCACGGTGAGTAATAGGGTTTTACACATAGTGACTGATATCATGTGAGCTATTAGCTTAATATTACTTCTGTACCGGAAATATAGTCTCATTTGACTTTTGATACCTTGATCAAACATTATTGACAATTTAATCATCATTGTGAAATTCTAAAATTATTATTGATAAATCATTAAGTGATTTATTAATAACAATTTTTAGATTTTCATTGTGACTATAGATTGTCATTAAAATTGGGTCAAGGTTGACTTGTGTCGACAATCAAAAATCAAATGAGACCATCGCTCCGGGACGATGGGAGTAGCTTTTTTATTGACCTTGGTAGTTTTTGGCGTGTTGATCTAGGCATGGATCAATGGAAGGTTTTGCAATGTAAAGCATAGAGTACAATGCAAGGAAGCAACGATACGAGTTTCAATTGCTTCGTTTCTTTTGGGACCGAAAAAGGAGGTAGAATTCCCACCAGAATTGTGGACAATGCCCATCCCCGTTTATAGAGTACAGAAAGATGAGGATTATGAACAAGCAGCACGCAGGTGAAGCTCTTGCTCTGGTACGTGCCAAGAATCAGAATGATAGTATTATGGTCGAAGACTAGAAACTATGAGTTTTTGCATAAGAATGCATGTTTACGCCATTGTGTTTATTAAGTGATTAACTAAGGAAGATAGATCTTTTTGCAGTAGGTATAATAATAATCCAATGTTTTTAATCATCATGTATTTTCTTGGCAATTGTGGCCGGTTACCCGTTAACCCGCCCGACCCAACACGATAATTACACGACCCGACTCAACCCGTTTAAGTTAGCGGGTCACTCATTTCAATCAGCGAAGCTTGACGGGTCGACCCGGATCAACCCGCCCGTTTCAACCAGCCTGGGTCGACATCCTAAGGCAAAAAAAAAATAAAAATAATAATAAACGGGCCGACCCGTCACAACCCGTTACCCGCCCCGTTTGACCCGTAAATTTAAACGGGTTGTGGCGGGTAAACCCGTCTTAACCCGCCAACCCGCTAGAACCCGTCTCGACCCAACCCGCCCAATTGTCAGGCTTAATCATGAACCATGAAACTTATTACTTTGGTTGATTTATGAAAAGATTGTGGGTTTCGATCTATATGTGATCTGAGTTGGCTTTACCATTCTCTTGCATTTAAATGCAAGGGAAGGCTGTTTATATTGAACCCATGTGGGCGTGACCCTTCCCTTGACCCCACACATAGTGCGAGGTCTTGTAGTACCATATTGCCCTTTTTTTATTGTACTAATGCTACTTCACTAGCACACCTTGGTTGACATTCTGTGAGAAACTTTGATCTTACACTTGCAACCAACCTTGGGATTTCCGGAAAGAAATGAAGATGAAAAAAGAAGAGAAATCTTAAGATCTCCAAAACTCTTCATTAAGGCTCCGTTTGTTTCGCGTAAAATAACTTCCGGAAAATGTTTTCCCCATTTTCTGGTGTTTGTTACGCACCGGAAAATGAGGAAAATGTTTTCTGGAAAATGGTTTTCCCTCTTTTCTAAGTAAAATGACTTACGGATTTTTACTAAGTAAATCATTTTCCGGAAAATGTTAACTCTCTCACTCACACCCAACTCTCCATAAAACCCCACCCTACCCACTACACCTCCAACACCACCCTCTTCATCCATCCTATCCACCACCCCCACCACCCCAGCACCCACCCCACCCTACCCCACCACCCCACCCCACCCTACCCCCCATCCCACCCAAAAAAAAAAAAAAAAAAAAAAAAAACTTTTCACTCATATTAAAAAAAAAAAATGAATATCTCCACCACCCCCACTACCCCAGCACCCACCCCACCCCCACCCTACCCCACCCAAAAAAAAAAACTTCTTTTCACTCATATTAAAAAAAAAATTGAACATCTCCACCACCCCCAACTACCCCAGCACCCACCCCACCCCACCCACCCACCCACCCCACCAAAAAAAAAAAATTATTTTCACTCATATTAAAAAAAAATGAACATCTCCACCACCCCCAACTACGCAACCACCCACCACCCACCCTACCCCACCACCCCACCCCACCAAAAAAAAAAAACTTCTTTTCACTCATATTAAAAATAAATGAACATCTCCATTCTCCACCAGCCCCAACCACCCCACCCCACCCACCCACCCCACAAAAAAAAAAAAAAAAAAAAAAAAAAACTTCTTTTCACTCATTAAAAAAAAAAAAGAACACCTCCACCCCACCCAACTACCCTACTACCCCCACCCACCCACCCCCCCCCCAAATTTTTTTTTTTAAAAATAACTCATATTAAAATTATTTTTGAAAACCTCCCCCACCCCCACCTACCCCACCCATCCCCTACCCCCCCCACCCCACCCCCCACCCCCACCCATCCCACCCCAACCCAAAATCTCCACCCACATTCAATTTTTTCTCATAATTATTCTTTTCCTCATATTAAATTATTATTATTTTCATATTTCCGGAAAACATTTTCCTTAGATTTACCAAACAACCAAAAACATGTTTATGTCATTTTCCGGAAAACATTTTCATTTTCCGGAAAACATTTTACGGGAAATCATTTTCCGGAAATTGTTTTACGCGAAACAAACGGAGCCTAACTCTCACACACACGCCACACACACAACATTCAGATGTAATCGTTGCTTGGAAATTAACTACACAGAGCCTAAATGTAACGTCCTAAGCAATGTAGTATCAATAGAAGCGGTCTCAGTAAAATCCCCAATTGGCATCATAGAAGGCCGCAGGAAAGCTGGCTTGAAAGGTGGAACTCTAGGCACAGGAACCGATCCTGATATAATTTGCACAATCGCCTGTCTCGCTAGCTATAGGATGCGAACACGCCAACCCTAATAGCAAAAGCCTCTCAACCTCCTCATTTACAGTCATTCATAAGTCTCTCATCAACTGCATCCAGCATCCGACCCTCACGATACAACTACCAAACCCAGCCAACCAAGTACTAAAAGTCTGAAACCCACCTATCAAGACCACCCTGAATGCATAAACATCAGTGTCCTGGGTCCTGTGTAACCTACAGTTTCTAGGACGTCTTCGGCTGCAGCGTACAAGGTTTTCTCGTACTTAGTTCAATGTGTAATTTGCTTAGAAGCTGCAGAAATTTGACCATTGAACATTAGACATCAAAAGAGTGTCAAATGTCAATATCATTGAAGGTTTATGATACTCTCTCCGTCTCAAAATGATTTTCACATTTGACTATTCGAACTTTTTAGGGATATGAACACTTGCTAGTTGCTTCACTAGCCGTGTTGTGTTTATGCACATTTAAGCCCAAACTGTAGAAATGGGAAGAGCTTTTTAGAAGATCATTTCGGGACGGAGGGAGTAATGATTTTTTTCTTAAAATTTTATTTAAGACTTGCTATATCATTTCTGCTTGGAATTTAATGAAGTCATTGTCATTGACAGTGCACAGAGTCAGAGTGTAGGGAAGACAAGTTCTGCTGAAGCTTCTGGGAGGCTGCTTCATGGTAATTTGTTAACGACTTTTACATCCTTGTTACCAAAATTAATGGAACACAAAGTAAACAGACATTCATTTTCAATACAATTCCACCGGAGTGGGGTCCATAAAAATGAAACATCACCACCTTAATGTAGTTCAATTGTGTTTGTATTTGAATTTTTTGATTTGATTTTGGGTATTTTGTTTTGATTAGATTTCAAATGGAGGGTGCTGGGTTTGGTGGATTTATTGGTGAGGATGGCGGAGGGATGGAGGTTGGAGTAAGGAGAACCGGAGATGTGGGTGGCAACGAAGAATGGGTTGAGTGCTTAACAGGAATTCTAACGAATTCCGTCAAAAAACCTTAAAATAGCCAAAAAATAATAATAATTGCATATCAAGCTCTGATTCGCGAAAAAAATTAATATGACCCCCACTTAGAGAACATCATATGGAGTTCAAGTCTTAAATTGTAATTAACCCTTAAAATTACATAAAAATGTGTTTACGTGACTTACAGAAAACATACTCCACGTCTTATAATAAAATTTAATCAGTTAATATGATTATATACGCGAAAATTAAGAAAACGTAAAAATAATAGGGATAGTAAACTAATTGTTGTGAGTACCAACAAACAATTTGAAAGATAAATTTGAGGTAAAGTCCTATTATGCTTTAACGCTTATTAAGGAAAGAACAAGAAATGTATAAATATTTTAATTGAATTGAGGGTATAAATGTCTAAAATAACACTACTCACAATCAAGTTGGTAAAAAATAAGCTGGTAAAGTATTTTTAATTTTTAATTTTTTTTTTAATTATACAAGCGTTAATAATAAAGTTATTCAAAATACTATTCCTATTTTGTCATTTTAAGAATAAGACTTTTAACTCAAGACATTAAAAAAAAAAAAAAAAGGTTTTAGGTTGCGTTTGGTAGAAAAAACACTTGATATGCATGCTTTGATGCTTAAGTTAGAAGTGTATATAATATCAAGACCCTCTCACATTTTGTTACCCATTTCCAGTTCCCCTCCCACCACCATTTTCGCGCCGCGTTTAAACTTTAAATCTAATACAAACCGCCACTTCTAAACACTTCACCGCCGTTTGCTGCCAAGCATACGAGATATGGGACTATTGACGGTGAGAATTAACTTTATCTTAATCATTAATATCCTCGCCGTTTTCGCCGCAGGAGCCAAGAAGCTCGAAAATTACAATTTTAATCACACTACCTTCCGTGAATCTGACAGAGTCAGTAACGGCTTCCAGTTTGTTAGAGCGGAAATCAGCGAGGGTGCCCTACAGGTGACACCCGGCACCGGCAACTCGGAAGTCTCCAGTTTCGCCAACTTGTCCGGGCGGGTCCTTATCAACCGTCCGTTTAAGCTCTACGAAGGCGACTTCGGTTCGATTAGCTCCGGCAGGGTCGCTTCCTTCAACACGTCTTTCTTGGTCAACATTTTCCCGAATGACAATAACGTCGGCGAAGGTTTAGCATTCGTTATTGCCCCCGATCTCGATCTCCCAGCCAACAGCGACGGCGAATTCCTTGGCCTTACGAACAACTCCACTGATGGGAACTCCACCAACCGGATTATCGCCGTCGAGCTCGACACCGTCAAGCAGGAATTTGACCCGGATAGCAACCACTTGGGGCTGAATATCAACAGTGTCAGATCCGTCCGGACGGTGTTGTTAACCCAGGAAGGTCTTCTATTAGCGCCGAAGAATCATTCTGGCAAACCCAGTCCTCAATTTCATAACATTTGGATCAATTACGATGGAATCCAGAAGGAGATTCGTGTTTACATGGCGCAACAGGCGAAAAGGGACGACCCCACTCCTCCAATGCCAACCACGGCGTTCATAACAATGGATCTAGATCTCCAGAGATTTTTGGCGCAAGAATCTTATATGGGATTCTCTGCCTCAACAGGAAACACTCCCCAGTTCAACTGTGTTCGGCGCTGGTATTTAAATGTGGAATCCTTTCCCAGAGAAGAAGAAAAAGGAGGCCATGCAGTGACAATTGGACTCAAAGTTGGGATTCCGGTGATAGTGATCATACTCGTAGCCATGGCTGCATTAGGGTATTACATACACAAGAGAAGGAAAGTTATTCGATTGCAATCTAACATATTGAGCAGATTAAGGACTTTACCAGGGATGCCAAGAGAGTTCAAGTATAGGGATTTGAAGAAGGCTACAAATAATTTCGATGAGAGACGAAAATTGGGACAGGGAGGCTATGGGGTTGTGTACAAGGGAACTTTGCCCGATGAAGATCTGGAGTTTGCTGTTAAGTGCTTTTCCAGGGAAAGTTTGGAGGGTGAGACCGATTTCTTGGCTGAGCTCACCATTATCAATCGCCTTAGGCACAAACATCTCGTTCGATTGCTAGGTATGCCATTTTCTTATCTTATATTTTGCTAATTCTTGATTCAACCTTTGCATTTAAGATTAGAGGGTTCATGTTAAAGCTTGGAAGGTCATGACCAGCTAAAAATGAGACAGATTTTGGGGTGACGTTCTTAGTTTAGTTTGTTGTTACTGCAAGCTAGGAAGGCCACCTTCCTCTTCCTGTGTCTTTCCTATCTCTATTCAGGTCAAATTCGAGGCTCGAAAGACAATCTGTAAACGTTCTTTCGCTATATAAACCAAACCGTCTCCCTTGATCATATCCTTGTGGTCCTACCGTATTTGCCGCCATAGTCATTTGTCCTTTTGATGTGTTCTTGATCTTCTATTAGGGAATAAGAATGGTGACTATGTTGTGATCGTATGCAAGCATTGTCACTGACGCCGTACAAATTAATTTAAATTAAGCCCAACTAGCCATCATTTTCATGTGCTAGTCAACCATGTCATTTTTGCTTAATTCTCAAGTTTAAACTGCAAAATAATACTCCCTCCGTCCCAAAACAATGGGCACACTTTGACTTTTTTGGTCAATTAGGTCTATCTTTGACCATAATTTTATGAATATCTAGATATCTCTAGACAATTCTAAAAATTGTTAATGATAGTATTTCTAATAGTGAAAACAATAACAATTTTTAGAATTTCATAGAAATATTTAGATATTCATAAAATGATGGTCAAAGATTGACTCAGTTGACCAAAAAAGTCAAATTGTGCCCATTGTAATGGGACAGAGGGAGTATTTGTAAATATTGAATATTACCTTCTGATTTTGACATTGGCAATTATTTAAGTTCTGATATCATTATACTACCATTTTCATTAAGTAACTGTGTTGTTAGCATGCCCTATTATTTGAGGAGTTGGTGATTTAATTTAGGACAAGAGAATCTGAAGATGAATATAAATCTAATAAATGGATCTTGTTCATCTTTGACCCGTTCAAGATTCTCATAATTAAAGATTTCAAATAGGCTGGTATATTTTTTATTTTTATTATTATTTTGACATAAAATAGATACTCTTCCCATTTAATTATATACTCCCTCCGTCCCAGCTCACTTGAGACTTTTTAACCAAAACTGGTCAACTTAAGATCGGTTTGACCAACACTTTATAGAAATATTTATGTTCCAAAAAACTTTTTAAAAATTGTTATTGAGAGGATTTTTAATGGTGGTCAGTTTACATTTTTTTAATTTTTGTTCGGATCATAAATATTTCTATAAAGTGTTGGTCAAACCGACTTTAAGTTGACCAGTTTTGGTCAAAAAGTCTCAAATGAGCTGGGACGGAGGGAGTATATATATATATATATATATATATATATATATATATATATATATATATAGGGTCGCGCTCCTGTGAGAACCATTTTATATGAGAACCGTGAGAACCAATCATAACCATTAGATTAGAAAAAAAAATCAAGGATCCAGATGTTAGATACACTTGGTTACATTAGTTAATTTTCGAAAAACAATTGGATACATTAGTTTTTAACATAGTGTATCCAAGTGCAACACTTAGATACAATACTTATTAACCTATTGTATCCAAGTGCAACACTTAGATACAATACTTATTAACCTATTGTATCCAACTGTAATATCGAATTTTTTATAATGTATCTAAGTGTATCAATTGTATCTAACATATGGACCCTTCGTACAACACTTAGATACAATACATTAGTTAGTTATGGGACGGAGGTCGTACATATTGTTATTATGACTTTCTCTAATGCACTGATAACTGAGACACAGTAGCTTAAATATTCTTTAAAAAGGAAAGAAAAAAAAAAAGTTTCACCGTTTTCTCATATTTGTTGAACCATGTCTGTGGATATACAGGATGGTGCCACAAGAACGGGAAGCTCCTACTAGTGTACGAGTACATGCCAAAAGGCAGCCTCGACATGCACCTCTTTTCAACACAAAGCACGGCCCCACTAAGCTGGAACCTCCGATACCAGATCGTACAAGGCGTCGCATCCGCTCTCCATTACCTCCACTACGAGTACGACCAAAAAGTAGTCCACCGTGACATCAAAGCAAGCAACATTATGCTCGACACCAACTTCAACGCTCGCCTAGGCGACTTCGGGCTCGCGCGGGCCATAGACAACGAGAAAACCTCATATGCAGAGGCCGAGGGCGTGTTGGGAACTGTGGGTTATATTGCCCCCGAGTGTTTCCTCACGGGTAAAGCTACACAACACTCTGATGTTTACGCATTTGGGGCTGTTTTATTGGAAGTTGTGTGTGGTCAAAAGCCCGGGATGAAGATAGGTGGGTTCCAGAACTTGGTTGACTGGGTTTGGTCTTTGTATCGTGAGGGTCGTATTCTTGATGCAGTTTATGAGAAGCTTATGGACGGCTATGTTGTAGAGGAAGCGGAGAGGCTTTTGCTTCTAGGGTTGGCTTGTTCACATCCTATAGCTAATGAGAGGCCTAAAACGCATGCTATTGTGCAGATTATATCTGGGTCAGTTCCTGTGCCCAGTGTTCCGCCTTTTAAGCCAGCTTTTATCTGGCCTGCTATGATGCCGACCGGGGAGTATAGTGAGGCCATTTCTATTGATACAGCATCGTCCCCTCATTATATGAGCCGAGAGAATTACTCTGGCTACACTGATCGCTCCATGGCGTAAATTCTTTTTTATATACTTGTTGCTGCATTTTCTTTTTCTCTTTTGTTTTCTTTCTATTTATATAGAGTTGGGAAATCACAAGATTTCAATTTTTTTTTTTTTTTTTTTTTTTTCACCCTAGTATGTTGTAAAAGGGGAAAGCTTTGCTGTATTATACAGTTGTTCTTATAAAATCTTGTTTTTGTAAATGAGGGCTTCACTGTCATTCTCCTCTTTGTTATCACTAATGCCATTTTTGCTGTAGTGATTAAAAAAAAAAACACTACAGCAAAAATGGCTTTTTCGGTACTTATTTAGCGACACTTAAGTGTTGTAAAATTGTGGCAATTTTGTAAAAAATGCTGCAAATCAGCACTTTTTATAAATGCAGCTAAATTTCTAGCACTTTTTATTAAGCGTCTCAAATGGCCAGCACTTTCTATAAAGTGCAGTGCAACTAAATTTCTGGCATTTTTTACAAGGTTCCGCTTATTTTTTTACACTTTTTTATAAGTGCCGCTAATTTTTCCCACTTTTTTATAAAGTGCCGCTAAATAACAAGAGGTTTGTTTTAATTTCGAAATTTAATCATATTTTTCATTGTAACTTTGCTTTAATTTATTAATTATATTAGATTTATATGGACTAAAATCATAAAAGTGCAATACTATAAGCTTATGTGTTAGTATAATAAATGATTGGTTTGTGAAAATTTATATCAAAAAATGATTTAGCCTAGCGGTAGAAAGATTGCTTCACATATAAGCACTTTCTATAAATATTTCTAGCACTTTTTATATTTAAATCTAGTTAAGTTTAATAAAAAATGCTGCAAATTTCCGTCACTTTGAAAAGTCGTGTGACACCAGCAACTCCCAAGTACTCCCTCCGTCCTATTTTACACTTCAAAAAATGGTTGTGTACAAAAATTAAGAAAAAGGGTGAGAAATGTGATGTGTTGTGAGTGTAGATGGTGATGGTTTGGTAGGAGAGAGAAAGTGGATAGAGAATAGTTAGTGGATAATTGTTGTGAGTATGACACGTGAGGTCCACAAATAAGGAAGTGTAAAAAACTTTTCTTTTTAGGTTTTGAAGTTTAAAACGGGACAGAGGGAGTAAACAACAATTTTCAAATCAACTAAAGCAACAAGTTTCGTGGTTACATGACGATTAGAAGCATTGAATTGTTATACCTACTGCAGACCATGGAAGATCTCTGAGCTTGAAAGATATCCCCATAACCAGACATGGTATAACTAGTTTGATTTTCAGGTGAACGGGAAGATAGATTCTGACTTGGAAACGCACGCAGAAGTGTGGGAGAAAATCAGAAAACTGGCCTGGAGAATGGGTGTGCAGAATGCAGATCGAGTCAAGCCACCAGCGCAGAGGCTGAGTTTTGCTGCATTTAGATTAAGGCAAAACTTCACAAGACCACGTATATAAAACCTCAATAGTGTACTGCTAAATGTGACAAACAAAGCTGATGATAAAGGATGGCTCGTCTTTTTTACACCTCCAACTGCTGTGTGCCAATGGCTACTTGCAGATATGCAAGTTTCAAAGACGCTGTAGGTTGGTCATCAAGAAGTCAATGAACATTAACAATTTGTGCAAAGTTTTTTTTTTCTCCCCGTAAGTAGATAATATACTCTCTTAGGGAGTATATTGCTTACACATGTACGTATCAATCACACTGTGTTAAACCCTATCGCGCAACATGGCAATGTCACCACGGTTAACGAGGACCATTGTTCATGCATTTAAGACCTGCTAGGCCTTCATCATCCTGAAGTATAGTGAGGAAGCCTGAATCTGTATGTTTCTGTCCACTCTCAGGAGCCAAGACTTTCAGGGGTAAAATTGGAGTACTTGTTTATCCTAAATTGGCAAGGTCAATCCTCAAAGGAAACACCCTTCAATCCTTTTCTGTTAATGAATGTTCATTTTCTATTTAAAACATATTCTTAAAACGATTTATTTTCAAGTCTCCATCTATCATCGTAGATGCAACGAATGAGTTAGATGTGGCCCCGTCCTCTTATCGTGTTGTGCGATCAAAATTAAATGGACAATGTCAATATGTGAATCCATCTAGCACGATGGAGATGAAGCAGCAACGTTATTTTGCTACAAAGCTTTATAAACATACCTGGTCTTGTGGAGTTGACTTGATCAAGTAAATGCATCAAAACTCGGCCTCTGCTCGCTCGATCTGCCAACCCATTCTCCGGCTCTATTTCCTCCCAAAACGACCACTTTTCCACACTACCATCAGCATCTATCTTCCCATTCACCTGCACCAGGCAAAATCCAGTTTGTTAAACCATGTTTGACAACTGGAACATCTTTCAGGCCCTCGAAATCTTCCATATCTATCTGATTGCTTCCAGTTGGAGTATATGCCACCATTGATTAATTGGTTAAGCTAGTCGGAAAATGGAGGGTGTAGAGGGAAAATTCTGGTATACAGCGTGTCTGTGCGTGTATATATATATATAGGGTCGTGCTCATATGAGAACCTAAATATCGTGAGAACCGTGAGAACTTGAATACATTAGGTTTTTACCTAATGTATCCAATGGTTCACTTGGATACATTGGATACATTACTTGGATACATCAGGTAAAAACTAATGTATCCAATGGTTCACTTGGATACATTGGATACATTACTTGGATACATTAGGTTCTTACCTAATGTATTCAAGTTCTCACGGTTCTCACGATATTTAGGTTCTCATTTGAGCACCTACCTATATATATATATATATATATATATATATATGTATAAACGAATTTATATGTGTACATGTATACGTATATATGTATATGTATATGCCAAAAGGATGATAGAGTGGACATCAACTCCATAATACAAGTGTATCTATATACATGCATGTGTGTGCATATGAACAGGCTATGAACTGTAGCAGCATCTAAGCACTCATTTACAAAAACAAGATTTTATAAGAACTGTATAATACAGCAAAGCTTTCCCTTTTACAACATGTGAGAGTGAAAACTTTCAAAAACAAAAAAGAGAAAAAAGAAAAGAAGAAAAGAATTGAAATCTTGTGATTTCCCAACTCTACATAAATAAAAAAGAACAAAAAATAAAAAGAAAATACAGCCACAAGTATATATCTAGAAAAAAAAACTACGCCATGGAGCGATCAGTGTAGCCAGAATAATTTTCCCTGCTCATATAACGCGGGGTCCAGTCAGACCCCAAATTCGATGTCGCAAACGATGCAGTATCAATAGAAATGGCCTCACTATAATCCCCAATGGGCATCATAGCAGGCCAAATAAAAGCCGGTTTGAAATGCGGAACATTAGGCACGGGAACCGACCCAGATATAATCTGCACAATGGCATGCGTTTTAGGCCTCTCATTAGCAATAGGATGCGAACAAGCCAACCCTAGAAGCAAAAGCCTCTCGGCTTCCTCTGCAACATAATCATCCATAAGCCTCTCATCAACTGCATCAAGAATACGACCCTCACGATACAAAGACCAAACCCAATCAACCAAATACTGAAACCCACCTATCTTCATCCCGGGCCTTTGACCACACACGACTTCCAATAAAACCGCCCCAAACGCGTAGACATCAGAGTGTTGTGTAGCTTTACCTGTATGGAAGCATTCCGGGGCAATATAACCCACAGTTCCCAAAACGCCCTCGGCCTCTGCATATGAGGTTTTCTCGTTGTCTAGGGCCCGTGCAAGGCCGAAGTCACCTAGGCGTGAATTAAAACTATTATCGAGCATGATGTTGCTTGCCTTGATGTCACGGTGGACTACTTTTTGGTCGTACTCGTAGTGGAGGTAATGGAGAGCAGATGCGACGCCTTGTACGATCTTGTAGCGGAGGTTCCAGCTTAGTGGGGCAGTGCTTTGTGTTGAAAAGAGGTGCATGTCGAGGCTGCCTTTTGGCATGTACTCGTACACTAATAGGAGCTTCCCATTCTTGTGGCACCATCCTGTATATCCACAGAAATGGATCAACAAATATGAGAAAACGCTGTAGCTTTTTACCATTTTTAAAAAACTTAAAGTCATACTGGAAATGAAGTTGAAAAAAAATATGGAAATAAAGCAAGTGCATTAGAGAAAGTTGCATGCATAATTAAATTGGGAAAAGTATTTATTTGTATGTCAAAAATGAGATGCACCAACCCATTTGAAATCTTTAAGTCCCGGTGATCAGAATCATGAATTGGTCAAGATCAACAAAGTCCAGTTATTAGATTAAAATTATCTTTGGATTCTCTTGTCCCGACTTAATTCAAACCACCTACTCGTCAAATGATGATGATGACAACAACAATAACAATTTAATGTCCTGATTGAAAGCGTCCACATTTCTTGTAGTGCATCTGGATTAAGACATGGGAAACATATATTTTTTGGATAGTAGGCCATGCTGACAATTCCGCTACTTGTTCAACAGTATATACAGTCAGTAGAAAAATGACATTTTGATATCAGAACTTAAAGAATTGCCAATGTTAAAAAATCAGAAGTAAATAACCAATATTTAAAGAATATTATTGTGCTGTTTAAACTTGGGAATTAAGCAAAATGACATGGTTGACTAGCATAGGGTAATAATGGCTGGGCATAAATGAAATTACTTTGTATGGAGTCAATAATGACAATGCTTGCATACGACCACAACATAGTCACTAATCTTATCCCCTACTTTTCTAATAGATGACCAAGAACACATCAAACGACAATGACTACGGCGGCAAATAGGGAAGGACCACAAGGATGATCAAGGGGGCCGGTGGGTTGGTCTGGTTTTGATAGCGAAAGAATGTTAACAGATTTGTCTATAAAAGGCACATGTTTTTAGCTCTATATTGCCTAGAGGTTGACCCAAATAGAGATAGGAAAGATACAGGAAGGTAGCCATTTCCATTCTTGCAGTGATATTGATCTAAACTAAGAAAGTCCGCCCGAACGAAAACTGTCTCACTTTTAGCTGGTCTTGACCTTCCAAGCTTTAACATGACCGGGATTATATACGAGTCATTTCCATGTTTGGCTCATATCGACAATACCCACCATATGAACCCTCTTGAACCAATCCATTAATAAGAAAATAAGGTAACTTCAACATAAAATCATTTCCCCTATTCTAATATTAGTTGACTCGTCTTAAATGCTATAGATTGCTTTTCAATTGAGATCAAAGTTGAAGCTAGATATCACCATATACCACAACAAACATGCAAAGTTGAATCAATTGCTACTCACATAATCAAGAATCAAAATTCATTAATGCTCTCAAAGATTTAATAACATAATTATCAAAGCCAAATTAGCAAAAAATAAGATCAAGAAAATGACATACCTAGCAATCGGACGAGATGTTTGTGCCTGAGGCGATTGATAATGGTGAGCTCAGCCAAGAAATCGGTTTCACCCTTCAAACTTTCTCTGGAAAAGCATTTAACAGCAAACTCTAAATCTTCATCAGGCAACACTCCCTTGTAAACAACCCCATAACCTCCTTGTCCCAATTTCCTTCTCTCATCGAAATTATTAGTAGCCTTCTTCAAATCCCTGTACTTGAACTCTCTTGGCATCCCTGGTAAAGTCCTTAATCTGCTCAATATGTTCGATTGCGATCGAATAACCTTCCTTCTCTTGTGTATGTAATACCCCAACCACGCTATGACGGCGAGTAAGATCATCAACACCGGAATCCCAACTCCGAGCCCAATCCTCAATGCAGGGCTTCCTTCTCCGGGAAAGTATTCCACCGTTATATTCCAGCGCCGAACACAGTTTAATTGTGAGGTATTTCCTGTTGAAGCAGAGAATCCGATATAAGATTCTTGCGCCAGAAATTGTTGGAGATCTAGGTTCATTGTTATGAACGGACTCCCAGGCATTGGCGGCGTGGGGACTTCCTTCTCCGCCTGTTGAGCCATGTAAATACGAATCACCTTCTGGATTCCATCGTAATTGATCCAAATGTTATGAAATTGAGGGGTGGGTGCGGCAGGAGGAGGATTCATCGGCGCCAATCGAAGACCTCTCTGGGTTAACGACACCGTCCGGACGGATCTGACGCTGTTGATATTCAGCCCCAAGTGGTTGTCATCCGGATCAAATTCCTGCTTGACGGTGTCGAGCTCGACGGCGATAATCCGGTTGGTGGAGTTCCCATCAGTGAAGGCGTTCGTAAGGCCCAAGAATTCGCCGTCGCTGTTGACTGGGAGCTCGAGATTGGGGGCAATAACGAATGCTAAACCTTCGCCGACGGAATTCTCATGCGGGTAAATGTTGACCAAGAAAGACGTGTTGAAGGAAGCAACCCTGCCGGAGCTATTAGAACCGAAGTCGCCTTCGTAGAGCTTGAATGGTCGGTTGATAAGTACCCGGCCGGACTTGTTGGAGAGAGAGTAGACCTGTGAGTTGCCGGTGTCGGGTGTCACCTGAAGGGCGTCGTTGTTGATTTTCGCTTCAGCTTCGAACTTAAAGCCGTAACTATCAATATCAGATGGCTCGAATGAACCGTGAGTGAAACTGAAAGTGTCGAGCTCCTTGGCTCCGGCGGCGAAGACAGAAAGGATGATTAAGATGAAGGTAACTCTCGCCGTCAATACTCCCATAACTTGTGCTTGGCAGCAAGCGGCGGCGGAGACGGCGGTGAAGAATTTTAAAAGTGGTGGTGGGTATTTGATTTTAGTAGGGCGGCGCGAAAATGGTGGTGGGGAGGTGATTAAGAATATGGAGTTTGAATACAGTATTTGATTTTAATTTATTTGATTTAATGGAAGGTGACTGGTTGCTGGGAAGTTTCAGTTTATTTGTTGTTTAATTGATTGATTTCCAGGTAGCTAAATAAATTTGAATTGAATTATAGATACGGATTATGTAAGCAATGCACACGTTTTTTTATATAAAAGGTTGTAATCATATGCCACCACTGAATAAATGTATGGAGTTTGAATAATACTCCCTCCGACCCAGTTTAATGTTCTTAGTTTGTTTGATTATGCATGTTTATTAAGAAACTAAGACAAAAACAAAGGAAATCAGTCAACCAAAAGTAGAGAGTGAAAGATATAAATGTCCAAATACACTATTCATGAAGCAAGTGAGTGAAAGTAAGTTAGGTAAGTAATTGTTTTTTTGTAATTAAATGAGCTTTTTGAGGGCAAGCTCCTCCAAAGCACTATTCATTATTTTCCATTTATGGAATAAAGCAACTAAGAACCTTAAATTGGGACATACCAAAAAGGAAAGTAACAATCTTAAACTGGGACGGAGGGAGTATTTGTTGATGATCTAGCTATTATCGAGAATTACAATCTACCAATATATTTACACGCTAAAATATAGTAATCCCTCCGTCCCAAAACACTTTGCACAATTTTAAAAATGCACGGAAATTAAAAAATGGGTATATAAATTCAAAAATATTGTGAGTGAGAATGAAATTGTGAGTAAGATAAGTTGAGTGAGATTTACAAGTGAAGTTTATAATTAAGTGTGTGAGTATGACAAGTGGGGTAGGGATATTTTAGGAAAACGGATTTACCAATGGTACACCCAAAAAGGAAATAAGTGCAAGGTGTTTTGAGACGGAGGGAGTATGTAACAAACGACAAAAAATATATATACTCCCTCCGACCCTCTTTAATCTATAATAATTACTATTTTGGTTGTCCTACTTTAAATATTTTGGTTGTCCTAGTTTAAATACAAAATTGCCATTTTGGTCTCTCAACTACGTACACTTACAATACATCACATTTTTAATCATTTTTTAATTCTTGTGTCAAGACTCATTTTTGTAAATTAAAGAGAGGCTGATGGAGTATAATATGCAACATAAACATGTGTTCTAGTTAATAATTTGTAGTTGTCGAGAAGACAGTTAAATTCGGAATCACTTAAAGACTTTAAAGTTCATTTCACTGCGTCTATTATGACTTTGAGAACAAAGCACATCAAAGCATCTGGATTGACGAGTACATGTTAACCAAACTTTCCAATCATATCGAGATTAGAAAACAGATAATCCACAAAAGAATAAGATCATGTATCACATAAAACTCTCAACAAAAAAGAAGAAGCACAAGGGTCTCAACAAGAATAGAGAAACCCATAATATCTAGGGTAAATTGCACCATACTACCACTAAGTTTACATGCAATTGCAATGTAAGACATAGTGTACCAAAAGTTGCAATTTAGTGCACCATGTTTACATAAAGTTTCAATCATATGCAATTTTGGATGTTAGTTAACTAAAATGGACGACCGTTAACAAAAATTAACGAAACAAATGAAAAGGTTAACTGAGCTCTTTGAAAAATGCAATTACCACCCCCAAAATTCAAAAAATAAGGTCACAGTATATGATCGGTAAAGCACACACGTTCAAAACAATAATACAAATATGTTTATTAACAATTTTATATAATAGTTCAAAAAAAATTATTTAGCCATAGTATATTCATTTTCAAAAGTCTATTATCTATTCCTTATTAAGTAAATTCATGGTTTTCTATTTAAATTATCTACTTGATTTTCTTTCTATTTTTTTTTTTTTTTGCAACAATCATACCAATTTAAAAAATATATGATTTCAAAAAAGGGAAATTTATGAAATATACCATTTTTTTTTTTGGAAAGCAAAGTATACTAATTTTTTAGTACAGAAATATAGATATCTTTTTAATATTTTAATATCCATTATCCATTTGCTTCAAAAAAATTCCATTAGCCATTAAAAAAATAATCCATCATCATTGTCAATTTTTTAGGGTGATGGCTGCAATTTCTAAAGAATCACTTTAACCTTCCATCTATTTGGTTAATTTTTGTTAACTGACATCCACTTTAGTTAACAGACATCCAAAATTGCCTAAAATTGCAACTTTATGTGAACATTGTGCACTAGATTGTAACTTTTAGTCATATCCCACATTGCAATTGCATGTAAACTTAGTGATAGTATGGTGCAATTTTCCCTAATATCTAATCTCAAATTTCATTACTACCGTCATTCTCACTGATATAGTCTGAGGTTCCATCCCAAAACCAATTGGCAATGGGAGGAGTAGTCCAGGATTTTTATATAGTCAATGTTTGGCTAGTTAATTCTCGATGTGGGATAATTGTCTCCCCCTCACGTGTAGCCGGGCTTTGCCAAGGCTTACAACATGGACTTGTTACGGATGGCGCGGAGCAACATCTTGGGCACCATTTCAAATTCAGCAAAAGTTGGTTTATGGATTAAATGTCAGTAAAACAAGAGAGAACCGAAAAGAGAGAGAGAGAGAGAGAAGATGACATAAAAACTGTAAAGTCCATCACTGATGACGCCCTAAGTTTCTGGGGTCACGGAGGTAGAACTCCAATGTAGCTGTCTCTTGATCCTGATCACAACACAAACAAGAACACCGTTAAGACCAAGGCCGGGTTGGAATCCGGCTTAGGCCCTCGGGTGTGAGAGTGAGATCTCTGAGGAAAACCTAAGTAGAAAGCTTGTGAAAGCCTTGTGTGTGTGAATATGATAGAGCACGTACCTGGTCCTTTGGGGCGGATAGGAGTATTTATATGAGTAGAAGGAGGAGGTAGGTTTAAGTCTCTAACCGCCCTTGTACCGGATGGACACGCGGCAGGTCCTCGTTGGCAAGGCCAGGGGAGTGGCTGGGAACGTGGCGTGTTGTCAGGGAAACATGGTTCCACCACCAACCGTTATGGTATGTCAGGTACGAACAGGTAACGTCTGTGGTACGTTTGTGACAGCCGACTGCTGCGGGCTCCGGGCAGGAGGTTGAGTGATCAACACGGGACCCTAAGAATAGCGGGAGGCAGAGCTACCTCGGTTATGGTTATCATGAAGCCCGGATCTCTCGGGCTTACTAGATTGCGGGCTTATCCGGTTTGATGTGGTCGAGCTCGCTTGTACTGGCTTTGAACCGGGTCCGGTCCGGTCTTCGATGCTCGGTCTTATCAATCACCTCCATGAGTCGAGACATTATAATCATGTGTAATAAGAGAAATAAAAGGTAGAAATGTGATGTTCGTGATATAATTTGATGGCCGCCACTACTATTCGATATGTATTATTTCCTTTAATTGTGGTAGAGAGTTTGTTGATGATTGCACGCCTTTTATAAAAGTTCTCATTCTTAGTATAAGCTTCCGATATTGTGAAGCGTTTTTTTTTTTAATTTATTATTGCAAGAAAGAATTGTTTTGCTTGCTTGAAAAAAAAAATTACTACCTTCGTCCCAGAGTAAGAGTCCTATTTTTTTTCGCTGTTAGCACGAAGGTATTTTGAGCAATAATTTTAGGTTATTTCAATTATGTTAATGAACATCTAGATATTGATATTGGTAGTACATATAATGTAGTATCAATAACAAGTTTAAAATCTCCATTAGGATAATCAGATCAACATAAAATTATTACTCAAAATACATTCGTGCTAACAGCGAAAAAAATAGGACTCTTACTCTGGGATGGAGGGAGTCTGGGACGGAGGGAGTATCAATTAAGAGAATGTGATCATAGACCAGTTGATCTTTATCTTCTTGGAAAAAATGCACCAAAAGTACCTGAACTATAGGGGTTGTTTGGATTTAGTTTATCTCTTTTTTGACCCATGAAAAATACCTTAACTTTTTTTTGTGTGCAGCGAAGGTACCTATTGCTAACGCCATCCACTTTTTGCTGTTAACTATCCACGTGTGATGGCACATGACTTCCTTTTGGGGGTAAAAAGGTCAAAACACAATACCTCCTCCAATTTCTTATCATTAAATTCTTAAAAGGCCCCTAAACTATTGATTTTTTCCTATTTGTTCCAATAACTAGTTTTCGTTTTCATTTTAGCCATTACTTTTTAAATTTTTGTTAACATTTTCATAATCAACACACCTTTGTAATAGTTAGAACCGCCCCTCACCGCCACTCAACACCACAGCCATCCTCTATCGCCGCCACCGCCACCGCCATCCACCACCGTTGTCAAAAATAAAACCACCATCCACCGCCACCATCAACACCAACACTTTCGTAACAACAAACACCATCAACACCACATCCATTCTCTTTTACTCTTTGTTCTCTTCTGCCAAATTCAATTTCCAGAACCTAGCTCTTTCAGTGGCTCATACTTTTCCTCCATTTCAAATTCAATTTCAATTTCAATTCAAACCCAGCACAAAGTAATAAATCAAGAAACACCCCGGTGCTAAAAATCAAGATTTTTTCTCAGATGAGAGAGATACAAAATGTGTGTGTGTGTGAAATTTGGAGAGAATCAAGAATTAAACCCAGATTTCAAAAAAACCCAGGTGCTAAATAAAAACTCAGATTTCAAAAATCCGAATTAAAAAAAAAAAAAGTAAAAATGAAATTCAGATCTGAGATGCACAATGGAAGATGTAGAAGATGTTGAATATGGGTTCAACATCTGAGAATGAACGTAATTTCGGATCTGAGAAATGAGACTCCAAGAGGGTTCGACTTTGACAATGAAGGTCGACGGCGATGGCGAATTAGAGGTCGGCGGCGATGGAGAACTGTAGATCGGCGGCGATGGAGAACTGGGGATGAAGGTCGACGGCGGCATGAGCGAGACTGATTTGCCGTTTCTTCTTGTCTGGGAAAGGGAATGTGAAAGGGAGGGGTTTATTTTGAAAGAAAAAAATTATTATAGGCCCCCTTTTCTTTGTAAAATGTTCTACTACTTAAAATTCCAATTTTACCCTTTAAAATGTGTCACGTGAATAGGCACATGATAACTTAACGGCAAAAAGTGGACGGCGTTAGCAATAGGTACCTCCGCTGCACAAAAAAAAAGTTAAGGTATTTTTCATGGGTCAAAAAAGAGATAAGTTACTAAATCCAAACAACCCCTATAGTTCAGATACTTTTGGTGCATTTTTTCCTATCTTCTTTAACTTCACATTTTTCATTTTGGTTCATCTTAGCATTATTTTTGTATTTTAAATAAAGAAAATAGATTTAGGCAAATTTGTTGTAGAAGCAATTAAATCATACTCCCTCTGTCCCAAAAAGATCTCCATATTTTTTTCGCCATTATTACGAATGAACTTTGAGCAATAATTTTAAGTTGGTTTAATTATAATGATGAAAATCTAAAACTTGTTATTGGTATACCATCAACAATACTATCAATAACAAGTTTTTGGGTTTCATTAGGACAATTAAATCAACCTGAAAATAATTGCTCAAAATTCTTTCGTAATAAAGATAAAAAAAAAGTATGAAGATTATTTTGAGACGGATGAAGTATTCTTTAAATTATCGAAATGTTTACTATGGGAAAATTACATATTTTTTGTTTTCAACTGCTATGAATTATTTACTCTTTTAATTACATTTGCTGCCAATTGGCTCTTCCCTGTGAAGTCAATTAACAAAAACTTCAACTTCACCATGGATAGAAGATAATGAATCCAAGAATTTAGTAGATAAGCTCAAGACTAATGACAATAATTTCTTATCATAGATTATGCCTAATTAGTATGATCGAAATATTATTTAAATTATGTTGATGGATAGTTGATAAAAGTTTGACGTTAAGCTTTTTGAATACTATTCAACAAAAGAATTTTGAGGTGGAGCTAATCACCACTCCCTCCGTCCCATACTTATTGCTAGCAAATGAAAGTGTACGGGGATTAAGAAAATATGTTGGTAAAGTAAGTATTGTGAGTGGGTATTAGAGAGAAAATAAGTTAGTGAATAGTTGTTGTGAGTGGATAGGAGAGAGAAAAGTGAACATTTTGGGTAAGTAACAATAAGTATGATCCGCCCAAAATGAAAATAAGTAGTGATAAGTATGGGACGGAGGGAGTATAATTAATTTATTATTCAGTTGATAAGGCAGAAATTACAAAGAAATTTCTCATTATCTCAAGCATTGCTTCTTTATTTTTTTATGATTGACATTTCTTTTCCTTAAACTTGCATCAATAATGTTGTGTAAACACCCTAATATAATAAACTTGTACACAATTTTGCACTAATAATCATATTTGTGTCTTGGAGGCTTAATAATTAATGTTGCACGAAGATCTTTGCCTGAGAATATGCTTGTCCAAACGCTACTCGATATAGTTGGATTATACAATAGTCTGCTTCACGACCACTCTCATCCATTCATGCAATTTCAGCGGTCCACATTTCATATATATATATATATATACTCCCTCCGTCCCACCTGAATTAGGATTTTTGGGTTGGACACGGGGATTAAGGAAAAAGTGTTAGTGGAGTAGGTGTTGTGAGTATGAAAAGTGAAATAGGAGAGAGAAAGTGGGGTAGAGAATAATGAGTGGAAAGTTGTTGTGAGTGTGAATATGAATCCCATTAAATAAAACACTTCCATTTTTGGGTTGTCCTAATTCGAATGGGACACCTAAAATGGAAATTCGTCCTAATTCGACTGGGACGGAGGGAGTAAATATATATATATATATATATATATATATATATATATATATATATATATATATATATATATATATATATATATATATATTATTTTATTATTTTTTTTTATTATTTTTTTTTTCACATCATTGCTACACAGTTGGATAACATAAATTCTCAATCATCGGTTATTTATTTCTTTATGTTAGTACATAACTAGCGGGTAACCCGTGCTCTGCACAGGAAACTAATATTTTGTCTTAAAAATTATTTTAACTATAGTTAACTAATATAGTAATCATCATTTTAACTAATACTATTAATAATAAAAATTAATCTATATGATTACTATTATTATAATAACTATTATAATTAATTAATACTATTGATAGTAATAGTCAATATATATTAATTGCAATGATTAATCTATATAATAATAATTATTAATATAATTATTATAATAAAATAATATTATTAATATTAATAGTTAATTGATATAGTAACTATTATGATTAATTAACAATCTAACTTATATAATAACTAATATAATAAACTAATACTAATAATAGTAATAGTTAATATATGTAGCCTATTATAGTTAACCAATACTATTAATAGTAAAAAATAACTTATAAAGTAACTATTATGGTTAACTAATACTATTAATAGTAATAATTAACTTATATATTGTAACTATTATAGTTAACTAATACTATTAATAGTAATAGTTAACTAATATAGTTAACTAATACTATTAATAGTAATATTTAACTTGTATTGTAACTAATATTGTTAACTAATACTATAAATAGTAATGGTTAACTTATACTATTAATAGTAATAGTTAACTTATACTATTAATAGTAATAGTTAACTCATATAATTACTAATATGATTAACTAATAGTATTAGCTAAGAATGAGAATATCAAAAGTCATTACATTTTATGATGAAGTTGATGTGGCTTCTCCAAATTCAAGCTTTTACTAAAACATGTACACATATCAAACCCACAACTCTCCTCACCAACTTTAATATATATATATATATATATATAGATTTATGTCACATCATGTACCTTCACTACCAAAACTTAAGTAGATAAAGTAATTATTTCCCCATACAATGTCTAACAATCTAATTAATGGACTAAATAAACTAATTAAAAGTCCAAGTATTCTTTATCTACCATTATACTCCCTCCGTCCCAAAACGATTTTTTTATATGTCATTTCTCATTGTCCCAAAAAGTTCTTCACATTTCCATAATTTAAGCTTAAAAGTGCCTAAACAAAGCATGGCTAGTGAAGCAAGTGTTCATATTCTTAAAAAGTTTGAATAGTCAAATGCGAAGATCATTTTGGAACAAATGCGAAGATCATTTCGGAACGGATGGAGTAATATGATTACAACGTCAATTAATATGTCACTTGTGTCTTTGTACCGTTTATATCGATAATTCAAAAAAAAAAATGTAGGTTTTTTTTTTAGATATAAAAATAAAGGTTAATGGAGAACTTGTAAAATAGGTTAATTTATCTTGAATGAATTCGTCGTTCAATTACTATACTACCGTATGATTCACACGAGCTTGAAAATGGGTACATATTTGTATATCGTAAACAAATTCATCATTAACACATTTTATATTTTGTACAATTTACATTATAATTTAACGAAAAAGGAAATTGTATTATGATGGTAATTAATAGCGGCGAGTAATATCTCCAAGTAAGAAGAACGCAAGTAGTTGCAAAGTTGAGAGTTTGCTTTTTGAAAACAAAAAACACATAATTTGCATTAACAACAGCAATTTTTTTCACTTTTATATACTCAATTCATACTCACTCCGTTTCAAAAAAGTTGAAACATTTACTTTTGAGTTGAGAAATTAAGGATATAATATTATATTAAGAATGAAAGGTGGAGAGGAAGAGAGAGAATTAGTGGGGATAGAACGAGAATGAGTGGAGAATAATGAGTGGTTGGGAGGAAGAGAGAGAAGGAGTGGAAGATTATAAAAGTAATAAAAAACTTTCATTTTTTGATTGTTGCAACTTTTATGAAATACCCTAAATGGCAAAATGTTGCAACTTATTTGGAATGGAGGGAGTATTTCATATTTCAGTCAAAATAAGCTGCTTTAAATTAGTTGATTTGGGGTTATAAATGTAATATACATGCAACAAGTCAACCAACTAAAAGTCCATGAACTCTTTTTCATGCTGTCGATAAAGAGTGCACGTTCTAAGTAACCACCATCAGTCAAATAAGTGGCGAAGCAAATTTTTTATAAAGATGGTAGGGATTATAATAGAGAAAATGGGCTTGCCATCCCTTATCCATAGGGGGCAAACCATTTAATTTTTTAAGGAGATCCGTCTCACGTGTGAGACCGTCTCATATAAGTTTTTGTCATAAGAAATACTCCATCCGTCCCAAAATGATATTCACATTTGACTATTCAAACTTTTTAAAGATATGAACCTTTGCTTCACTAGCCATGTTGTGTTTATGAACATTTAAGCCTAAATTATAGAAATGAGAATAATTTTTTGTGACAATCAAAAATGCCAAATGAGAAGATCATTTTGAGACAGAGGGAGTAAAATTTATAAATTTTGTTGAGATTTTTGTCGCAAAGGGAAATAAAATGGTATTATAGTGTTAATTTTATCATAAGTAAAAAGTGGTCTAAAGTGACAAAAGAAAGTTTTCAGTGAAGATTTTATAATTTTAAAAGTACTAAAATTATATTTTCCAAAAATAAAGAGGGTCAAGTGACCCCTTCTAGTACATGTGGCTTGGCCTGTGATTTTCCGTATCTCACATCAGAAAGATATGAGTTTCAATTGTGTTTGATAAATATATTAAAGTTGGTGAGGAGAGCCATGGCGTTGTCACATAGACAAGTCTTAGAGAAAGGTTGCATTTGGTGTTGCCACATCATTACCACTCTTATAAATAAGAGACATTTCAAATTCTTTTTCTTAGCTAATTGTATTAGTTACTATATAGGGTAACTATTATAGTTAACTACCATAATAACTAATAGTATTAGTTAATAGTAATAGTTACTATAATAGGTAACTATTATAGTTAACTACTATAGTAACTAATACTTATAATAGTAATAGTTACTATAATAGGTAACTATTATATTAACTACTACTTATAATAGTAAATGTTACTATAATAGGTAACTATTATAGTTAACTATTATAGTAACTCATACTTATAATAGTAATAGTTACTATAGTAGTTAACTATTATAGTTAACTACTATATAGTAACTAATACTTATAATAGTTATAATAGTAATAGTTACTATAATAGGTAACTATTATAGTTAACTACTATATAGTAACTAATACTTATAATAGTAATAGTTACTATAATAGTTAACTATAATAGTTAACTATTAATAGTTAACTATTACTCCCTACGTCCCAGAGTAAAAGTCATTTTCCAAAAATAGCAAAGAATATTTACTATTTATCTCACTCATTCTCTCTCATACTTTACTTTTATACTCACAAAACCAATCAACTTGGAGGTGCTCTCCTGTACACCCGCCGCATGGCGTGCGGCGGGCGACTTTTCCCATTTTTTTTTTTTTTTTGCCACCCCAACTTTTTTCCCTCCAACAAAAGTAACACTTATTATAACGAAATGTAACATTTTTTTTATTCAAATGTAACACTTTTAAAAAAAATGTGCCACAATTTGGCTACAATAGATAAAGATAACATAAAGATTGACAACTAAACTAATGTAACACTTTTTATAAAAGAATGTAACACTCATTTTTTCAAATGTAACACTTTTTTTCTCCGAAAATTAACATAGGATTGACAATTAAACTAATTTTACATTTTATAAAAAATGAATGTAACATTTTTTTTCTCAATTGTAACAGTTTATATTCTTAAATGTAACATTATATCTGAAATGTAACAATTTTTTTATTGAGAAAGTAACAATTGAAAGGCAAAACCCAATTTTTTTTTGTAAAATTGCTGTTACATTTGACTGTAAAAAAGTGTTACTTTTTGAATATGAAACTGTTACTTTTATCAAAAGAGAGTGTTACATCTCAGCTGACAAAGCAACTCAAATTTTTTTGTGTGTAAAAAAATATGTTTTTTTTTTAAAAAAATCAAACCATATCATGACCTATGTAGTTTTATTTGTCTCGTCGAGACGAACACAACGGTATTTTTTTTCCTGAGTTATAAATCTCAAGATATAGCATTTTAAAGTTAATGGGTTTTTTTTTTTCAAGGTGACGCGTGGCTGGGTGAACCAACGTGTGGCTCACAGCGCGCCACGTGTCAAGCTGGGAATGGATGAGGGCTGGCGGGGCGGGTCGGCCAGGTCGGCCCATGGAGTGGCCCGCCGCACGCCGTACACCCGGTGTACATAAGAATTTGTCATCAACTTATTATTCTATCCCACTCATTCTCTCTCCTAATTTACTTTTACACTCACAACACTTACTTACTTTCATCATTTCTTAATCTCTGTGCAAATGAGAGGTAGGACTCTTACTCCGGGACAGAGGGAGTAATATTTAACTATTATAACTAACTAATACTATTAATAGTATTAGTTAATTATAATAGTTAACTATAATAGTTAATATATAAGTTTATTATTATTATTATTATTAATCGTATTAGTTAATCATAATTGTTACAATATATATTATCTATTACTAGTAATTATATTATTTAATCATAATAGTTACTATATACGTTTACTATTACTATTAATACCATTAAGTTTTTTGAAATATTCATACAACAAACTTAAATGTACTTCTAAATTAATTAAAAAAAATTTATTACAACTAGTACAACCAAAGCTATGAAAATATTTTGATTAATTTAAAATATACATATATTTTCAAATAAAATTATTATGTTAATTTATCAATTAAAAAAATCAAAAAAAAAAAAAATACAAAAACATTAACAGAATAGATTCCCGTGCGGAGCACGGGTTACCTACTTAGTTTCTATCCACTTGTCATACTCACAACAACTATCCACTTACTATTTTCTACCTCACTTTCCCTCTCCTACCCAACTATCTATACTCACAACACATCAACTTTTTCTCTTTTCTCCTTAAATAATGGGGGTGGTCTCCTGTGCGACGCGTCGCCTCAGCCCGCCCGTTTGTTGATCGGGTCTGCTTCGCTTACATCAGCCACTGTGCGACGGCTTTGTCCAGCGGTCCAAGACGTTGTCCATCGGTTCAAGGCGTTATCCATCGGTTATTACCCAACGGTTCATCTTAAAACTGGTCCATCCATTTGCTCAGCGGTTAAAAAAAAAACCCTCCAAAAACTTCAAAATGATATATCTTGAGTTTTATAAGTCGGAAAAAATATTTAAAAATACCGTTGTGTTTGTCTCGACGAGACAAATAAAACTACATAGGTTATGCTATGGTTTGATTTTTTAAAAAAAAATATTTTTTTAATTACACAAAGAATTGAGATACTCGTCATCTAATATGTAACACTCTTTATGAAAAAAGTAACAGTGTAGCCTTGAAAAAGTAACAGTTTTATAAAGGTATGTAACACTTTTTTCTTTCAAATGTAACATTTTGTTTTTCAAAAAATGTATCACAATAAAATGTAACACTTTTTATATAGGAATGCAACACTCATTTTTTTCAAAAATGTACCACAATTTGTAACAGTTTATATTCCTAAATGTAACTCTTTATTTTAAATGTAACAATTTTTGTCGAGAAAGTAACACTCTTTTTTTCAAACGTAATACTTTTTTTTTTCATGAATTAAAAATGTACCACTCCTTATAAAGGAATGTAACACTCTTTTTTTTTCAAATGTAATGCTTTTTTTCAAACGTAATACATTTTTTTTCAAAAACAACATAAGATTGATAACTAAAACTAATGTTATATTTTATAATAAATGAATGCAACATTTTTTTCTCATTTGTAACAATTTGTGTTCTTAAATGTAACACTATATCTGAAATGTTACAAATTTTATCTAGAAAGTAACATTTGAAATGCAACCGATTATATACTTGAATTCTTATTCTTTTTTAAATGAAAAAAAGTAACATTTACTAAATAAAATTGTTACATTCATCTATATTGAAAAATTATCAATCATATATGCACTATGTTACTCTTTAATTATTATTTTTTCCAAACACAAAAACTATTCAAGCTATTTATTTTTCTTGAAAAAATGCTTTTACATTTCACAGAAAATGTTACTTTGTAATAATAAAATTGTTACGTTTATGAGAAAAAAGTGTTAAATATTAGCTGACGAGCATCTCAATTTTTTTGTGTATTAAAAAATATGTTTTTTAAAAACAAATCAAACCATATCATGACCTATGTAGTTTTGTTCGTTTCGTCGAGAGGAACACAACGGTATTTTTTTTTTTGACTTATAAATCTCAAGATATAGCATTTTAAAGTTATTGAGTTTTTTTTTTTAAGTTATGACACGTGGCAGCGTGCGGCTGAGCGCACCAGCGTGTGGCTGGGCGCACCAGCGTGTGGCTGACAGCGTCCCACATGTCACAAAATGGTTGGTCTCTTGGAAAATGGGTGGGTGGGTGAGTGGGTTTGGCCCGCGGGTTGGCCCGTCGCACGCCCATCGCACCAACCCACGGTCTGACGGGAGAATTTGTCTAATTAATGTGCCAACCCAATTTTTATACTCCCTCAGTCTCAATTTAAAGTTTTTAGTTTGACTTTGCACGGAGATTAAGAAAAATTAAATGTTGTGAGTATGAAAAGTAAAGTGGGAGAGAGAAAGTGGGTGAAGAGTTTTTGTTGTGAGAATGACAAGTAGGTTCCACTTTTCATTTTAGGTAATAAAGCAAAGTAAGAACATTAAATTGGGACAAACTAAAAAGTAAAGGAAAGTAAGAACCTTAAAGCGGGACAAAGAGAGTAAGTAAAAAAAGGACGGAGGGAGTACTCAATAAACTAGTGTGTGTGTCACGTTTATGTAGTGAATTGGAACGGGCCTTCTGAGTTCGAGTCGCACGTTACATAGCCACTCAGTCAAACCCAAAGCCTAAAAATACGGCAACATACACATGTTATTGGATAGATTTTCTATTATGTTACATCACATTTTCAGTCTACCCGCGGGCAGTATTATACTTATCTACCCCACTTGCTAATTTGCACAATTTCTAAATACAATAAATAACACACCCTTTGTCCTTAGATGCAAACTGATTTTAATTTTTATACAATTTACTCGCAATGATCCATAAAAATTTTAAATTTTCTTTCTAAACATTTAGTTTTGCAAGAATAAAGAGATTAGTAATTTATTTTTTTTGTAAAAAAAAACATTTAGAGAGTTTTGTTTTTTTTTTTTAAAAAGACATTCATTTTTTACACAAACATTTCTGAAAAATGAACATTTATTTCTTGTATCTTACACATAAGCTATGAGCAATATTCATCCTCTCACTATTGTTATTGCAAACACTAATAAAAAAATAAAAATAGAACTTGTATTGGAAATAAAAGTAACATAAAGCTAATCAAAAATAAATACCATTAAATGGAACAAACTTTTGGAAAGTTTCTTTTTCTTCAATCCTCCTTTTAACTAATTATTCCCTCCGTTTCAAAATATATGTCACTTTAGACTTTTTCACACATATTAAGAAAAGCAATTAATACATGTTAAGAAGACCCATTTGCCCGTAAATAATTCAACTTTTTAAGTGATTAAATGCTTGCATGAGAGATACTTTCACTATCATTAATAAGGGTATAATTGAGACAAAAAGATAAAAGTGCATTGATAATAGTAAAGCGACATATATTTTAAAACAATTTTTTACTCCTAAAGCGATCGATGATTTGAAACGAAAAGAGTAGATTATTGCTATTCAATTGATGGAATCTTATCACAAAAATATCTTGGTGTTCACACTTCCTTTCTTGCATGTACTTGCTTGCCAACTTAATATTACTCCCTCCGTCCCTATTTACCTTATAAAAATGAGGCTTTGCACAAAAATTAAGAAAATGATTGTAAAGTTGATGTGTTGTGAGGGTAGATAGTTGAGTGGGAGAGAAAAAGTGGGTAGAGAAAAGTAAGTGGATAGTTGTTGTGAGTATGACAAATGGGTCCTACTATTTAAAAAATGTTTAAAAGTTTCTTTTTTGAGATTTTGTAATGTAAATAGGGACACCCAAAATGGCAATTTTTGTAAGGTAAATAGGGACGGAGGAAGTATATCCAAATGAAAACATTCTACAGTGATCTTTGATCAAAATAATCTTAATTATAGTATATTTGATGTGACATTTCCAGCTACTTTGATAAGATTCCATGCATTAATTCATTTATTGTTGAGAAAATTATAATAATATTGGAGGCTTTCTTAAAATGGTACTATTAAACACACGACTCCCTTGTGTTTTTTTTCAATGTGATTCTTTTATTTTTGGCACATAATTACATAAATTTACTGTTCTTTGAAAAATGGTGTAAACATTAATTTCTAACTAACTGTTTAGTATACGTTCATTTTTTCGTAAAATTGTACTTTAGCCAACAAATCTCTATAATATCCATAATATGACGGGTACCACACAATGGAGTAATAAAAGGGAGTCTACAATATGAAGTATTCACTGGGAAAATATGCATAACAAGATTGGACAAAAATAGATGAGGGTAGTAAAGATATAAATTTTATATGTCTATGTCAAAAAATAAAATGATATATTTTGATCACTTTTTTTAGACTGATAAAATCATAATAACATATTTTAGTTCTGAAACAAATGAAATGTTATCTTTAAGTGACCAAACTCTCACATGCGTATGATGTTTGATCAAGTCCAGAAATAGTAGTTATATATCCGTGTATATTTTTAGCGGCATATTGTTCATGTCTAAATCAATGCAAAACAAGCTGTGCATCATTTCATCGACTTAACGAGTCATAACTGTAGAGGTTCTGCATCCATGTTTGGAAGATATAGTGTGTGGGCGGGGTAAGCCGGGAGGGTTGTGGAGCATGCGTTTGTGACTGTTTATCTCTTTTTACATCAGATTTACATGTCTTACTTTATATTGTTATCTACACTAGTATTATTACCCGTGCCACTGGCACGGCGACAGTATGGAAAGGAAGAAAGAACCCCATTTAATTTTGTCCTCTCACATAAAATCCCTTAACCTCAACTCAATTTCCTCTTTTTTATTACCCAAACTCATCACCTTAAGGATCATTTTTTTTTTTAGCATTTCTATCATGTTTTTGTATCCGTCCCTTTTTTTGGATAATCCCTGTACCAATCCGAATCAGTGAAAGCTTTCTTTTTTGGAGTGGAGAGGTTACATAACTACCTTGGGGAGTGGGATAGTGGGTAATTTTAGATTAATTTTAGGCCGTCCGATCAAATTTTGAGAAGCAATCTCAGCCTCTCTTTGTAAAGCGGTTATTCTCCCCTTCTATTGTAATATAGATTATACTTTTCAATAGTGTTGTTTTGATAATATGTTTTTTTTTTATCATTTATTTTTAAGAACAAATTACGATAATATTTTCTGTATTTGTAAAAAGCGGGGAGAGTATTGACCCATGATTGCTTACACTTTTAGGAGTAGCTCCATGTAACCATAATCATATGGGTCCAATATTAGAATAAACATTCTTTTGGGGGCAACTTGCAAATGTTATCTGTTTATTTATTTCAGCAAAGACAAATTACCCCCCAACTGTAAAGCCAAAGCACAAAATAAAGCAAAATCATTGGCTCAATAATTCTTAACATGCACCTTCTAACTACTCGATTTTAAACCGCATCTATCTCTAACCTAGATAATATAAATTTTGAATTTTGTTATTAATGTATCACTAAAAATTATGTTAATAATAATTTTCAAACTTTATAAAAATTATTACTTCTCATAATTTTTAAGTCAATGTTTAAGATGTTGACTAGGAATATTAAAGTGTAACGAAGTGAATATTTTGAAATTATAATTGGTCAAACTAATTTGTTTTCCAAAATAGTCACTATTCAACCTATTTTACTCCGAAATGAAGCTCTCTTTGAAATGTAGGTTCGTATTCGTCCATCTCTTCAAGTTTGAGGGTCTTGATTTATTTATTTTTATTTTTGATCAAAGGGTATTGGTTTTTAAGAAAATAGAAATTTCAAGCATGTCGTTCAGTTGACAAGATATGTTTTAATATCAAAGAAATTTCAAGTATGCATGCTTTTAGTTGACAATAAATTAATTTCAATGTCCCAATAAAATGGTTGCAATCAAGAAATTTAATTTCAATAGATGAGAACAAAAACTTTCTCTACAATTACATTCGTACATACTTGTCTTTCATTGAATAACATTATGGTCTATTCGATTTTTTCTCAATACGTCGAGTTGCCTTTCATTGAATAATCTTTGTCTCTTGGCAATATTGGCCGAAATTTCTTTAATTTCATCGCTTCAACACGGCAATAAATATGCAATTCTAATAGTTTTAAATCCATTCTTTTTCTAAGAGAAAAATAAGTTGGGTTTTTTTTTTTTTTTTTTTTCATGCATGTCTGATGTCTGATTTCAATAAATACAATATTGTTGTGGCATGGGGCCATTGTACGGATAGTAACACAAATATGGTAAGAGCTTTGTAATGGAAGTGTAGTAGTAGTTCACATGTCCTAGCTCCTAATCTGAAATTCCTTATGGAAACAAAATCGAGTATTAAATGGCAGCTATTAATTCCTTGTCTTCTTCTTACTATAATAAGTAATAAATCCAAGAAGCTTCCATTTTATCTGTATCCTCTCCCATTTACATAGAAAGTTCATAATTCTTTGCGCGCAGCTGGGTCTGTTGAAAATATTTATAGTCTGTTGAAAATATTTATAGTACATCATTTTATCACAAGTGATTCAACGACTTATAATAAGAGTGATGTTATATCATTTATCATAAGTGATTCAACGACTCATAATAAAGTTGATGTTATATTGATGTCATCAGGGACGTAGCCAAGAATTAATGTCGGGGGGTCAAAATGTAACTAAAGCATATTCTTTAGGTCTTACAAAAAATTGCTTCAAAACAAATAGGGTTAATGACAATTTAGGGCCTGAACTCAAAGGGGCGTCTAAAAGGGGCCTCGACTTTTTTTTCTGCTAAATCAGGGCTCAAAATCATTTTTTTTGGCAATTAGGGGCTTTCTGATGGTTTCCGTCAAAAACCACCGTTAAGTGGACATGTGCGTTGCACGTGACTTTTCACTGAGGGCTTTCTGGAACCGTTTGAGCATGTCTACACCACAATTTGCCCTCAGTGAAAAGTCACGTGCAGCGCACATGTCCACTTAACGGTGGTTTTTGACGAAAACCGTCAGAAAGCCCCTAACTGCCAAAAAAAATTGATTTTGAGTCCTGATTTAGCGGAAAAAAAAGTCGAGACCCTTTAAGACACCCCCTTGAGTTCAGGCCCTAAATTGTCATTAACCCAAACAAATAATTGAATTTGCTCTTGATAGGAGCAAGTTTCAATTTTTTTTCGAAGATTCATTTTGAGACGGAGGAAGTATTACAATTAACAATATAACCCTTTCACTTTTAACTCTTTCAAATTTCACATGTTTGATTATATATCCTTACTTTTGTACAACTTTAGATGTAATTTGTTATTTTCCAAAGTTAGACGGGTCAAAATTATAAAAATGTGTTCTTTTTCTAAAATTGAGGGGCCAGAATGGTATTTCTTAAAATTTTAGGGGGTCAATTGACACACCTTGCCCATAAATGGCTTTGTACCTGAATGTCATTCAAACATGTAAACAATTGAATTAGTTGTGATATAAAATGTTGTACACAAGCTCATAAGGGTGCTGACACATTCCTCAATGTACATGATGTTGATACAGTATCAAGACCGCGGTAAAGTTAGATTCAAATTGATTTTTAAATTGTTTAACGAATTATTTTAATTTAAATAAAATTTATTTTTAAATTAAAGCTTGAATTTAACTTTCTGAACTCTAATATGGTTTTGTTTCATAAAGATAAAAATATTCTCCATGTTTAAATAGTTATTTTGATCAAACTTTAATCAAATCAAAGATTTAAGAAGAAATTATTATGCATATAAAATTTTAAAATTTATTATTAATGACTACAAAATTTAAAAATTAAAGATAAATATGACATATACTCTCTTTTGGGGTTGGACATTGTATGTGATATTAGTTGACATGCTCAAACCCTTGTCATTCATGCACATTCCGCGATTTAACTGGTAGTAGCAATGAGGGACCGACACTACTATCACTAGGATTAGTCTGGTGCAAGCGAAGAACTGCACATCATTTTCCTTAGAATATTTGAGTTTCATAATAATTTCACTTGTTGCGATAAAAGCCCATACTAACTAGCACAGATGGTTCGCTGACCCATTTAAGGCCCAATCCCAGGATTTAGAGCAACTAGCCCAAGCGAGAGATTCTTAAAGTGAAAAAAACATAAGCAAAAGAGTGTTGCACATAGGGATGGCAATTCGTCCGAACCCGATCCGTATCCGGGACGATCCGCTCCGCAACGGGGCGGGTATGGTAGGCTTTTTTAAAAACCCGGCGGGTCACGGGGCGGGTTCGGTTTCTCATCTCAACCCGCGGGCCCCCGCCCCGCATACTAAATATATATGTAATTACCATAATACCCCTTACACATTTCAATTATTACCCCACACCCCCACTCCCTAATGCGCTACCCTACCCCTCAACTTCTCTCTTCAGTCTTTAAATCTCATTTTCTCTTTCATTTCCTAGGGTTAGATTTAGACAGGAGAGGAGAGAACTCAGAGAAGCGGCGCTCCACCTCGCATCAACGGCCACATCGACGGCTATTAAGAGCTCGACATCGACGGGAACATCGACTGCTAGTCGGCTACATCGCTGCTTCCACAAATCGCTCCAATCGCTCCATCGCTGCTTCCACAAATCGACGGCAACGGCAACATCGACGGAAAAGATGACCTTCGTTCGACTCATCTTCCCCATCGAATCCGCTCACCGTGCCATCTCTTATCTCGGTGACCTCAGAACAGTAAGTAAATCCCTCTCTCTCCTATGGCGATTTGTGAATTTCTAGGGTTAATTTTGGTTCTTCTTCACTGGTTATTGATGTTTAATTTCGGTTCTTCTTCACTGGTTATTGATATTTTAGAATGTTTATTGAATTTTTAGGGTTATATGTCCACTAATGTTCAATTCGGCTGACGACAAGCCAATTTTTTTTTTGACCAGGCGGGGCGGTGCGGGGCGGCTGCGGGTTCACCAGTTGGCGGGGCGGGGCGGGTTCGGTACAAGGGAGGTTTTTTGAGGGGCGGGTACGGTTTTGGTCAAACCCGCCCCTTATCCGCCCCGTTGCCATCCCTAGTTGCACACTCATAAAACTATTTAGTACATGTACCAAAAATTTTTAAAATACTATATTTGTAACTTTGATTCATATCTGTTCAGATTAAAAATTTTACTTTCCTTTTTAGTACATTTAAATTATTTAAGAGTTTCGTTCTAAAAAGAGAAAATGACGAATAGTATTTTGGACAAGTTATCCTTCTAATACTAATACTTGTATAATTACATTAAAACCAATACTACATCTGTCTCAAAATAATTTTCCCAATTTTTTTTTATCGCAATCACGTATGAACTTTGAAAAATAATTTTAAATTAATTTAAATATCTTAATAAAAATTTAAAACTTGCTCTTGATACTACAGTTGATGGTGTATCAGTTTAAATTTTAGATTTTTATTAGTTTACTCAAATCAACCTACCATTTTTACTCAAAGTTCGTTCGTAATAACAACAAAAGAAATGGGAAGATCATTTGGTACGTGAGAAGTATTTAACTAACCTACTTTTACCACTTAAATTATTTTGAATTGTGAATAGTATTTCAAACAATTATGCCTTCAATTAGTTTCACGGTTTATTTACATATTATTATTATTATTTCATTCATAATAAGCATGCAAAACTTCATGACGTAAAACACTTACTCCGCAGAAAGTACTATTTAAAATGAGTTGGTTTTGGGGGAAACTAGTTCCTTCATAAATTATAAAAAGTCGACTTTTAACCCTTAAACTTTAGACCCTAACCCTAAACCTTAAAACCTAAACCTTAACCCCTATAAAAACAGGAAGTTTCTCCCAAAAATTTTCTCATTTAAAATTTAAGCATACGAATGGATATACTTTACTCCTTTGACATTACAACTTGACCAATTTTCTTTTCTTTAGGGCAAAAGGACATATGACAAGTAGGGTGGAGTAAAATAAATATTTTAAAATTTAAAGAACTAAAAGTAATTTTTCACTAATATATAAAAAATTCACTAAATTAATATTTTATCTTAATAATATATAACTAAATTGTCACCTTAAAAAAAACATTTCACTTAATATATTTGTGTTGTTTTGGAAAAAAATAGTTCACTAAATTAGTTTGTTATGAAAAATATTTCATTAAATTACTTTCCGGGTGTGTGAATAACAACCTTCTAAATCCAAGGGACGGATTTGGCACCGCTCGGAGCTTTGCTCGTGCTTCTTGCTGCGAGCGATGTCGATTTTGTCACTTCAATTTTTTGCTCAATGGATGAGATGAATTTTAAAGTAATTATCTTACAATCAGGGGCGGACCCACCAGTGTGCCTGGTTTTGCCCAGGCAATGTCAAATATATATATTTATATATATATACAAAATAATGTTGTTTTTATATAAAGACCCTCAGACTTGGACAAGACAACTTTTGTGGTATAGTGGTTAAGTTGTTTGTCTAAGAATGTAAGTGTATCTGGGTTCAAACACTTTTAGTAGACATATATTTTTTATTTTCTCTACACTCCTAGGTTTCCTCTCATTGTTTTAAACGTGGCTTTTCCCATTTATTAAAACTTAATTAGCCTAATTTGAATTTTTCTCTCTCAATATTATGAGCTTGATTAGTAACAAGATTTTTCTCTTATTCTTATTGGCTTAATTAGTAGTAATATCGATTTTATTTTTACTATTATTACAATATTTTTGAAATAGATACATTTATCACTAGTTTTGGTGAATTATTTTATCGCTTTCCTGTTATATTTATGTATGTAAACGTATTGAATATTAGCTTCACGCTATTTATTTCATTTTTATTTTTTCTTAAAGAAGAGGCAACACCAAATATTTTGGTGTAGATCCGCCACTGCTTACAATTAATAAATTGATTTCAGCCTATAGGTTTAGGGGGCTGAATTACAAAAAGTTTACTTTTTTTTTTCTACTTGCGAGCATTTGATAAATAATTAAAAATAATTTAAAAAGGGAGGAGAAATTAGTTTTCCAAAAAATCTTGTGTGGAGTAAAAAAAGGAGAAAGGAAAAATGATAAATTATCGCAAAACTTGGCTCACAAAATGATGTGTCAAGATTTTATAAGTGCTTTTAACTAGACTATAGCGGGTTCACAATCGATACAATCAATAAAATATCGACACCTTATTTTGTAGACTTATTTTGTGCTTGCCCCAAAAGAATCCCTAATCGCGTTTAATAAAAAAGCATCTGCGTTTCTCTATTAATTCTCCAAATCTTCGCCCTCCGTACACTTTCCGGCGCTGGCCACTGGAAACTGTGTCTTCTTTAAAAAAACGGTGGCTTCGGATCGAGAGGGTGGAGGGTCATATACCTCCAAATCTCCTTCTTCCTCTCCGCTACTTGATTACTGGTAAGGAACTTTTGTTTTCCATCAATTTCATGTAACCTAGTTATTTTTCTATTGATCAATTGTTTTTTAATTTCTTTTCTCGTAGTTTATAATCGAGTCTAGGGTTTACGATTGCTTCCCCTGATTTGAAGTTTCTGTTCGTTATTGTGCTTAATCTTGACTATTGCAATTAGAACGAAAAGCTACTGATTAATTAATTCTAAGGTTTGGCTACCAGGGTGCATTATCATCACCAATTGACTAATCTTAACTCTGGAGAAACTACATTTGATTATATACTTCAATGGTTATTTTGTATGTTTTGCAAATGATTGGTTTGTTGCTTGAGATATGCATTTTTCTTTTTGAGTTTAACTAATTCCTAGTTCGTTGTGGAATAGCAAGCTTTGACACTAGAGTTGTCTTTGAGTTTAACTAATTTCTCGTTCGTTGTGGAATAGCAAGCTTTGATTATTATAATGCATCATAGTACTGCATTGTTCAAAATTGTCACTAGAGTTGTCATTTATACACCCCCTGCAGTTTTACGAGTACCTGCAAGTTAAGTTTTGACCATGGGTAGGTTACTTATCTTTTGAGAAGGATGAGCTGGTTGTTTACTTTATAAGTTTGGAGATCCGAAGAAGATCATTATCCTGGATGCCTTATATGGAAGATGGTTTTCTCTCTGATTCAGCTAAAGGCTCTAGTTATGTGATGTGTTTTTAATCCTTTCGTTTATTGCTTAAGCAGTTACTGATTGATGTAATACACTCCCTCCGTCCCAAAATGATCTTCTCATTTGTTATTTCTCATTGTCCCAAAAAGTTCTTCATATTTCTACAATTTAGCTTAAAAGTGCATAAGCAACACATGGCTAGTGAAGCAACATTCTTAAAAGGTTTGAATAGTCAAATGCGAAAGAAAGAGGGAATATGCTTTGATCTAGATGTCCGCTCCCTGTCTTTCATAGTCGTGTCTGTGCTTATAACCCTGGCACTGTTGGTAAACATCTGTTCTTGGTTATGTGAAAGTATTAAACAATTGGAAATCTTTGCATGTATTCAAAGTATCTGCTCTGAATTAAGTTCTATAGTAAAATTTGCCACGTCTTAGATATAAAGTGTGATACTCCCTCTGTTCCTAAATGAACGCCCGAAATTCTTTTTAGGGGAAACTCTGATAATGTGTGGTTTTCATACATTTTAATGGCAAAGATGCATGCATAAATATTCTTGTTATCCATTTTTTAAACATTTATTTTATGATAATAAATTGAACATCGAAAATTCTGGTAAAAAAGTATATAGGGACAAATTATTTTACCAAAAAGACGTTCATTTAGGGAAAAGAATTCTTGAATTTGGAGGGACGGAGGCAGTATGACATTGTAGTTAGTTTCTTGGGTTCTGGTAAAGCCAGGGCCATGTTACTGTGACAGAAAACATTGAACACGTTTTTTTTTTCACTCTGATGCCTGTTTCATATTTATTATCATCATTGAATATTAGATACACAAATTTGTGCTTATGTGTGTGTATGTCTCTTTATATACACACACTCACTCATACTAGTTGTCAAACTTCTCTTCCTATACTGCCCATGAAGCCCTGGAATAGTACATTTTCTTGTGCCTTTTTTTTTTCGCTTACGGTTTCCAAATCTGCTATGAACAGTCATCTCTATAGAAGCTAGTGAAATGCAAGACCAGAGGATGCTGCATGGTGAGGATGCAACAATTCCAAAGCCACGTAAAAAGAAACCATCAACCCAAAAGGTCTCCAAGCCCCAAACTCAAGGCGACAACACCAAGAAAATTCAAGAACCAGTCCGTCCCCAACCAACAAATCAAATGGGGAAGAAATCATCCAAAAGAGCATTGACAAACAAATTACCCCAATCGTTCCAACAACCAGAAAAGTCAACATCAGATTCTTTACCGGACTCTTCTACTTCAGGAGACGAGTACAGGGCCCTGAGACGGAAGTATTTGCTTTTGGAGGACAAAAGCTTTGAACTGGGGAAAGAGTTGAAAGAGGTTGAAGACGATGTCAAGGCACTCGAGGAGGAGAAGCTCACAATCTTGGATGAGCTAGTTGTGTTGGAAGGTCTGGTCTATCCGTCAGAGTTTAACCCCCATGGCCTGAATTTACCTTAGCCTTGAAACTATTTTTTTTTTTTTTAAATAGGGTTAGTTATTTAGTTTGCTCAAAGTAGATTGAACTTGGAAGTTTGCAGTTGTATCATATGCCCATGTAACATTACAGTTTGTTGTCATGCAAATAATAGTTCATTGATTTGTGGAAATCTACTATTTTTTTGAATCTTTTGGTTGGAATTTCACTTTAACTTCTATGCTTATTTTATTTTATTTTTGCACGAAAACCACTGTACTCTGAGATGTTCGCCCAAGCCCTCAAAAAGTTAACCCATTAGACTTAAATGGATGAAAACTTTAGTTATTCACACTTCCACGTGAAAGTTTAGGGGGTGCAAGTGTGAATAATTAAAAAATTCCATCCACCGTAATTTAACGGGGTTACTTTTTGAGAATTGAGCGAACATTTCTCAGATTAGAGTGGTTTTCGTGAAAAAATAAAAAATAAGCACAATGGTTAAACTGAAAGTCAGACCAAAGTATAGTGATTAAGAAGGAAATTAAACCTGTTTAATAATAGAATAAAAAATAAGTTCATAACAGCTGCATAATTAGAACTAAAAAGAAAAACAATTGAGTATATATATTCAATTCAATGGCCATTTGCTTGTTCTTCTAAACTACTGAGATCAATTGCTTGCCAATCTGCAGTTCTGCAATCTGCACTCCCCTTTCAGTTGAGTATGGTTTTTCTGATATTTATGGCAAAATTAGAGCATCCAATCTCTATACATTTTCCCAGTCCCTTCACTCTCAAAATATTTTACCCAAATCAGAAGGCGCTGCTCGAACAACCAGAGGGGTAGTCACTCGTAATCTACCGTTCCTCCATGACAACGACCCAAAAACGTACCCTTGCGAAGGTGCAGATATGGTGAAAGTCACCCTGAACTTAATTTTCTGACCATAATTCTTGAAGATCAATCTCCGGGGCACAACGGTAATTTCAGTTCCCGTTGGAACCGAGACCACTGCTTTGTAAGTACACGTTGACTTCCCAACATTAGTCAACGTTCGAGTGACTGAGAAGTTCCCTTTAAGATTGGGTACTATGATAGCTGGATAGTTGAGGCTAGAAGCTGTTGTGAATGCTTGGTTTTCTTCGCAAGTACTGTTGTCTCGGGTGATCAGATGCAACCATTTGTCGTTGTAACCGATGGAGCAGAGGAAAGCCTTGTAATCGGATGTCTTTATATCGTAGATGAGACCGGGGTCAAGGACCCTTTTCGGGTTTATGAAGCCGGAACCATAGTCAAAGGCGTTCCCTCTTCTTCCTTCAGGTGACACTGTGATCAGTTTCCGTTTCTTGTCCAAGATTGTAGCTGCATTTATTTGCCACTTCAGATTCTCTAAGAGAAATACACACACACACACACATATTACATATATAAAGATGAGACGAGATCATATGTATCACTTTTGGGTACCACGATGTGTAGTATGTACCACAAGTGATCCAACGGTTATGAGTTATTAGGGCTAACGTCATCATGACATCATCAGTGCATAACTGTTAGATCACATGTGGTACACAAAAGTGGTACAAGTGATCTCGTTTCTATATAGATTGTAGAATCAGCTTACCACTTGTCATGATTGCGGATTTGATTGCAGAGGGAGACCAGGAAGGATGGACGGCTTTGATCAAGGCGACAATTCCGGTCACGTGCGGGCAGGCCATTGAAGTTCCAGATAAAATGTTGGAGTTCATTCCTGCCATTGCTGGAGACCAAGCTGCAAGGATATTCAAACCTGGGGCTGCAACATCAGGCTACAAGACAGGAAAACAAGAAACACGTACAATTAAAACAAGAAAAATACAGTCAGTGGCGGACCCATATTATGAGTATTGGATGCCCGTGCACCCAATACTTAATAGAGAAACTGGTAAAAAGTAATAACCTTCAAAATTTCTTGTGTTAAGGTATTGGGACCCTTTGAAGAGAACGAAGCGATACGTGGAGCAGGTTGAGATCCCAAGACAGCTTTTGAAGACAAAATTCTCGAGGTTGCCACACTGTTCACATGAAAGCGTATCAAAATCTGAGAAACTAATTAAAACCATCAAAACGGAGAAATAAAAAACAGACCGTGTGTGATTAATGTAAGATAGAATCTTGTTCCCGGTCCTTTTTCCAACCATGGCAGACGGAATCACAAATGGAATAGCAATATCTTTATCTTCTTCATCAATAAGAATCATTCCAACTCCGCCCGCCTCTTTGACTACCACACTCTTAGCCAGCTTTGACTCTGTTGAACCCTCTGCATGTCGACATACCAACACCTTCCCTCTAGCCTTTGTTCTATTCAACGAACTCTCCAAGCAGAAACTAATAGGAGAGAAAAACTATAAAAATTCATCTTTTTGCAAGAAAAAATCTATATTTTACCCACAATCAAGTACCTTTTGCTTCACCTGGATTGATAAGGCGTAAAGTAGCCCCCGTTTGCTTCAGAAGCTGATATAATCCTGGTAGAGGCATTCATTTCCAGTACACTCAGACTTTCACCCTACATCAGATCAGTAAGAACTATCAGAATTGAAAAAAGAAACAATCAGAGTCCGAGATCTGCTCAGTTAAAGAATTTTACCAAGTAAATTGACATGAAACTGTCATAACATTCTAGATGGAAATTCAGTATAAGTTTTATCCATCTGATTTGAAATGAAAATTACCTCAAACTGAGCTTTGTTTCCCAGTAAAACATTTGATTTGAAATCCCGGTCTGTTGAACTAGCTGCAACAGTAATAAGCCAAGGAGCAAGATTTGTAGCAGCACCCGGGTTACCTTCATTTCCAACAGAAGAAACTACAACCACACCATGGCTAACAGCATGGAACGACCCTATAGAAATAGCATCACCAAAATAATCTCCCTGAGGAGAATCGGGACCTAAAGATAGAGACAAAATGTGGACCCCATCTCGAATCGCGTCATCAAAAGCAGCCAATATGTCTGCATCATAACAACCCGTGTCCCAACAAGTCTTATAGACAGCAATTCTAGCCATGGGTGCACCACCCCGTGCTGCTCCGCCCCCACCAGTCAAACCGTTATAATTCATATTTGTCACGTACCGACCAGCTGCAGTGGAAGCAGTGTGGCTTCCATGACCAGAACTGTCCCTAGGGGACCTGAATGAAACTTTCTTTACTGGATCTATTGGATCATCATCATCACCCTCTTCTTGTTCAGTTTGGTAGCCACTTGAATAATATCTAGCTCCAATCACTTTCCTATATAAAAGACAAAGTTTAACTTAAAAATGGACCACCCTCAATAATAATAATAATAAGACGGTAGTGAATTATAGGCGAGACAAGGTGAATATCATCCAACCTGTTGCAATGTGAAATGTTGAATGCTTCCCCTGTTTGGCATTGCCCTTTCCATCCAGCTGGAACCGGAGGCATGTCGGCATCACTAAAACTCGGTGATTCTGGCCAAATTCCTGTTTATAAATAGCGTTTAGAATGTAATCAATTATCCTAAAAAGATGTTAATTAATCGCAACATGGTAATGTACTTTCAAATGCATAAATAGACATGTATTGACATTCAAACATTTCTGATTTCACCAAATAATCATGATGCATTTAGCCAGTTTGCATAGGCAGTGGCGAAAGGGTGAAACAAATTTTGCAACATGAAAACAAAACACCACCAATCTGTTTTAGAACAAGTAGTTAATGAAGTCTTACATTAGTACAAAGAAAATTAGCATTAATTGAAGTCTTACATTTGCTCAACAGTTTGCCAATTATACAAACAGGAAATATGATACTAAGAATTGGTTGGCAAATGACAACTATTGCGAGTATGTTCTGTCTTCCTGGTCCAAGAGAGAGAGAACATGTTCTTTGTTTTGAACTAATAAATGGAAGAGCGGGTGCTTCATGTGTGCAGTTATTAACACAATTTAATGTACAAGTTCTCTTTTACCTACTCAAAAGGAGGGGGACAGATAGCATAAATGAAAGAGCAGTACGAGGGGCACAAAATCTTAGTTGACAGTTATTTACTTCGGTCATTTTCCATACTAGAGTAAAAAAAAAATTGAAATGGAGATTATATTACCTGTATCAATGAAACCAATAATGACATTAACTTGATTCTTGGTGTCAAAACCGGGAATTTCCATAGTCTCTTCCCCAACAAGACCCATGAAATCCCATGAATGAGTTGTATGCAGTCTTCTCCTGGTGTTCTGAAACACTGAGACAACTCCTGGCATCTCTGTTCATACAATTTTGATTTTTATTAAGCATTAGTCAAGAGACCCATAATGGCAACTCTTATGTTCATAGGCCCATCCTCTCATCTCTCAATCATTGTCAAAAATTACTCAAACTCCCTCGTTTAGCGTGCAACAATGATTCTTTCCTTTTCCATAATATCTCCGTCCCAAAATGAATTTCCAATTTTTTTTTCTTTCAAGTTTACTCTTTATGAAGATTCTTTTTTGACAAAATTTGATCATCCATTTTGGGACGGAGGGAGTAGTATAAAATCACGATTATATTGCATACCAAACCAGCACTAATTAGAACATAATCAGAGATATAGGGAGAAATTTACTGGAGATTTGAGAGGCTTGGGTCTCTGTTAACTTTGCAGCAAAACCTCTGAAACCATGTTTGTAACTGTACAAATGAGATGCTTTGGCTTCTTTCACACTGTGCCATCAAGTCAACAACAAGAAACTCCATTTTCAGATTATTCAATCAATGAAAACCAATTGACCAACAAAAAATGAAAAAAAAAAAAAAAAAAAAAAAAAAAAGTGGAATGGGGATTGAAATATTAACCTTCCTTGATGAATGGAAGTTAGAATTTGATGATTTTGACTCAAAATCTCATCTGGGTCATAACCATCTACATTGCTACCCATATACACAACATATACCTGCACCAAGAACACCATTCCCTAAATACCCACTTCAAAAATCCCAACAAAATTCAATCTTTTTTAAGGAAATAATAGAATTCAGTAAATTTCATGAGGAAAAACATAATAAACACACAATCATAGTTAAATACACACACACACACATTCAAAGTTACCTTAGTAGAAGAACATATGGTAATAATCCCTGCAAGGAGAAAACAAATGAACAAATAAAGAATAGTGTTGTTAGTGGCAGTTCTTGAAGAACCCATTTGCAAGTCCTGCAAATTTCAACTGCAGAGAGAGATAGAGAGAGAGAGAAGTTGGGAGAGATTGTTCACAGTTATACTGTGTGGGGGGAGAGAAGAATGTAAGAAATGAATGAATGAATTTATGTAATTGCGACGCCAAATAAAAAGAAAGGCCAAATTGAAACGTGAAGGGTGATGATTGCTTCCAATTTGGGGAAATTTTGTCACTTGTAATTTGTTTACTCCCTCCGCCCCGGACTAAGGTTCTTAGTTTAGTTTAACTTTACACGGAAATTAAGAAAAAGTAAATGTTGTGAGTATAAAAAGTAAAGTATGAGAAAGTAGGAGAGGGAAAGTGGGTAGAAAGTTTTTATTGTGAGAATAACAATTGGATTCCATTGTCCATTTTAAGTAAAAAGCAACTAAAAACTTTAGTATGAGATAAAAAAAATAAAAGCTTTAATCTGGGAGGAGAAGTATTTGTTTTTCTCGCTTGTGCCATAATTTAACACAACTAACAAAAACCGACTCCCCTAAAGTAAGCAAAAGCGAAGTCACGAGTCGCTACCCACGAGGTCGAGGTGACAAGACAAGACCTATTACTTTTTTAATTAAAATTATCATATTAATTTTTTGTTTTTATTATTAATTTTCTTATAAAAGTTTGACATTGCTCAATTTTTTTTTGACACAGTTCAAAAGAAAAAAAAAAAAAAAAAAAACTAGACATAGACACGGGCATGTACAATCTGCTATAATTGAATTTTAATATTATATTAATATTCATTTTCTTTGAAGGATATTACTAAATTTTTATATTTATATTCCGTATTGATATCAGTAACTCTGTATCATTTGTGTTGATGGAATTTCCGGTACAAACGAGGATAGCCCACCCTACCACTACTATCACAAGTACTGCAGCAGTACTCCCTCCGGTCTAAAATAACTGTTACTTTTGGACTAAAATTTTGGTTCAAAATAATTATCACTTTTGAGTTAAATGTCTCTCTTATCCTTGCATTGAATCTTGTTCTCTTTTATTAATTACTCCCTCCGGTCCAAAATAACTGTCACTTTTGGACCAAAATTTTGGTCCAAAATAATTGTCACTTTTGAGCTAAATGTCTTTTTTAGCCTTGCATTGAAACTTGTTTTCTTTTATTAATTGTCTTAGTGTGAGACATTAATGTAAGAAAGTTGCACACTTAATAGGGGTAAAGTTGAAACTTTTATCATCAAACCATGATAATAATTGCATTTCTTAAGAATTGTGCAAATACAAAAAGAGAAAGTTATTTTGGACCGGAGGGAGTATTTTAGTGTGAGACATTAATGTAAGAAAGTTGCACACTTAATAGGGGTAAAGTTGGAACTTTTGTCACTAAATCATGATAATTATTACATTTCTTAAGAGTTGTGCAAATGCGAAAAAAGACAGTTATTTTGGACCGAAAGAAGTATTTTATTTGTTCTGACATTCTCCATATTAAATATCATTATTTTACTGTTTCATCGCATTTTCTCTCTTGGTAAAGTTATTTAAAGGCATGCTTACAAAAATACTTATCCCCGATTAAATAAAGAGTCCAGTAATTGCTTTTAAGCAATAAATAAAAAGGATTTACTCTTTTAAGGATGTAATCATTATTTTAAATAAAATAAATAATTATTTTAGATTAGTACTCCCTCAATTCCGGGTAAGTTGCAATAATTTGCCATTTTGGGCATTCCACTTAAGTTGCAACAATGCCAAATAAGAAAACTCTTTATTGCTTTTATAATCATGTACTCATTCTCTCTCTTCCTCTCAACCACTCATTATTCTCCACTCATTCTCTCTCTTCCTCCCAACCACTCATTATTCTCCACTCATTATTCTCCTTTCTTAATTTTTGTGCTTCCCCTTCCATGTTGCAACTTTCCAGGAATGGAGGGAGTATATATTAACATGTCATAATGGTTGAAGTAATTTGAGAGAAGAGTTTTTTTTTTTTTTTTTCAAAAGTGAGAATAAAAGAGATAATTAAAAAGAATGAATTTAGTACTTTATTCATTATGGTTCAAATATTCAATAATAATTATATTTCTTAGGAATTTTGTAATATAAAAGAAAATAAATTAATTACAGACCAAGGAGTGTGTTACCTCATCCATTGATTGAAGGAAATTTTGGGGAAAATTAGTTTTTTTATAAGTTATAAAAAAGATTTTGTTCTTAAACATAAGAATTTTGTGTTTAAAGGCAAAATCACTGTTTTAAAGTCTAAACTCGTTATTTTATTTTTAGGTATTTTAAATCTTAAACTCGCTATTTTATTTTTAAGGCTCCGTTTGTTTTCCGAAAAACATCTTCCGGAAACAAATTCCTCATTTCCCGGTGTTTGTTAAGCACCGGAAAATGGGGAAAATGTTTTTCGGAAAATGGTTTCCCCATTTTCTAATGAAAACGTTTTCCTTACCTCCACCTAAGGAAAATATTTTCCGGAAAATAATGATGGCACAAAATTATTCTTGAACACTCCTCCACCTTTGCCTCGCCCCTTTCCCACACCACCCACCCCGCCCCGCCCCACCCCCCCCCCCCCCCCAAAAAAAAAAAAAAACTTATTTTCACTCATATTAAAATTATTTGTGAACACCTTCCCCACCCCTACTAGGCTACTACCCCCACCACCCACCTCCACCCCCACCATCCACCCACCCTCAAAAAAGAAACTTTCTTTTCACACACATTAAAATTATTTTTGAACACCTCCCCCACCCCACCTCACCCCTACCCTACCCCCTCCCCAACACCACCCATCCCATCTCCCTTCAAAAAATTTCTCATATCAATTTATTTTTTGCTCATATGAAAATATTTTCCATAAAACACTGTTCTTAGATTTACCAAACAACCAAAAACAAGTTTATGTCATTTTTTGGAAAACATTTTCATTTTCCGGAAAACATTTTCCGGGAAATCATTTTCCGGAAAATGTTTTCCCCCAAACAAACGGAGCCTAGGTGTTTGAAAGCCTAACCTCACTGTTTTAAAGACCAAAATCTATATTTTAAGAGTGAAACTATATTAAAAAATGGACCTTTGATAGCTTATAAAGACTATCTTCGTTCACATCAACTTACATGTTTTAGAGCATTTACAATGTGATTTTACTTTTATACTCACAACACTAATCAACTTACTATTCCCTCCTACTCATTCTCTCATATTTTACTTTTACACTCACAGCACTTACTTTACTTTCACAATTTCTTAATCTTCGTGTAAAATGAGAGGTAGGGCTCTTACTTCAAGACGGAGGGAGTACTATTTATAGAAATAGCTCTTTGAGTAGTACTCTATTAATATGGACCAACTTCTTAAGTAAAGAAAGAGCTCTATCATTGTTAAAGTATTTTTTTTTAATGTAAAAATAATTTGATATATTGTAATTATAAAAAACTTTATGAAAAAACTCTTACTATTATACTCCCTCCGTCTCATTTCAAATTGCAAATACTAGGTTGGTACGGGGATTAAGGGAAAAAATGAAAAAGGTGATGTGCTGTGAGTGTTGATAGTTGAGTGAGAGACAGAAAGTGGGGTAGAGAATAGTTAGTGGGTTAGAGGATGTGAGTGTGCAAGTGGGTTAAAAATTGTCATTTTTGGATTTTGCAATTTTAGCTGGGACACCCTTTTTGACAACTTTTGCAATTTGAAATAGGACGGAGGGAGTAAATGTTCTTATAAAAGAAATAAAGTACCATCAAGTGTGATTACCGTTGGAGTAAGTGGAGTGAATATAATTTTGTTTTAGAAAAGACAGCTTTATTTACCGTTGTAGAAGTTTAATGGCAGACATTCTCTTCCATGTACATTTCCCCAGATTTGTTTGTGCTCCCACACATCATCCCAAAGTGTCACTAATAAGAATAATAGGGCACAAAAAAAGTCATAAAAACTTGCTCATCAAATTTTAAGTGTAATAATTTTATTGTTGTTTTTAATTAGAGTATAGCGGGTCCATTATCGATGAAACAAATAAAGTATCGCCACCTTATTTTATGAGCAACATTTTGTGACCTTATTTGTGCCCTTAACATTTGGTCAACTAACAAAATTCATAGCATCACTTTATCAGAATTCGGTTTTAAATCACATAAAATAGTTACGAAGTCTTTTACCATCTAAATTCCAATCCCAAATAATTTAGACAAAAACTTGTGTGAGAACACTCCAACCCGTCTAATGGGTGAGACGGGTCATTTTTTTGACCCATTACCCGACCCACAACCCTGCTCCAGGACCCATGGGGGGACCCTGCCACGTGGCAGCCCCTCATTGGCCCATTTTTATTTTATTTTTTTTTTTTTGCTTTTTTTTAAAATTTTTATATTTGGTTTTTTTTCGGTTTGTGAAAAGTAATAGTTACCATCTCTTAAAGTAATAGTTACCATCTCTTAAAGTAATAGTGTTATTCCTATGTTTCTTCGTTTGCCAAAAGTAATACTTATTATAACTAAAATGTAACAAACGTGTTATTTATATGTAATAGTATTTGTACATAATTGTAATACATATGTATAGATATCTATATGTTTTCAAACAATAAGTTACAATGGGTCAAATTTATCACGATACATGTAAAAGTATTACATTATCTATAGAAACCTGTTACAATTTCGTCAATCAAAGTGTTACATTTACTTGTATAAACTTACTATTACATTCATATACATAAGTTATTACTTTTCAAATGGGTAAAAACGAGCTTTTGTTTTTTTAAAACAAGTATTACGTTTACTTATGAACAATGTTACTTTAAGAGATGGTAACTATTATTTTTTGCTAAACCACTGAAAAGCAGAAAAAAAAATATAATAACTCAAAAAAAAAAAAAAAAAAAATCGGCCAATGGTGGGTTGCCACGTGGCGGGTTCGGCCCATGGGTCATGGGGCGACCCGTCTCATGCATGAGACGGATCCCCATGTTCTCATGGGAGACCACCTCAATAATTTAAGTATGTTATTATGTTCTCCTAGCATTGCCAGACGGAATACATCACATGTACCTTTTTTTTTTTTTTTTTTTTATGTTTATATTGCTATTGCTATTGCCATTGTTATACTCTTAATAATTAGTATTATTTTTTGGGCAGAATTTTGTGAAAAGCTAATCTTATTCTCAAGATAAACTTAGTTTGGTACTAAATAGTTGTCACATTTGATTTTTTTTTCACAATGAATTATTATTACAACTTAAGGTTTAAAGTATATTAAATTTATCTTTAAATATTGTCACTTTTTCCTACACTACTAATCTTAAGACTCAATAAAATAATAAAATGTACTCATTCCGTCACATAACAATTTGCATAATTTTTTTTAGCGTCCGACTGGTAAGTTTCACTTTTCTAGCATGTCTATTTTTTTTTTTTTTTTTTTTATCATACCTCATTTGGTCACTTGTCGTACTCACACACTGAAATTATGGATCGCACTCATATTATAATACTCATAACCCTTTCTCACTCATAACGCTTTTGAATATATAATTTTTCTCCTTATTATATTTGTTAATGCAAAATTATGTAAATTTTTATGAGACGGAGGAGTAGTAAAGAAGAATTTAAAAGCTTGCTACCCCGAACACAATTATTTTTGGGATATTTTCTCAAAAACCCTTAAGCCAAATTTATTATTATAAATCTATACGTACATTTTTAATTTCTCTAATATATGTGGTCTAAGACACGTCTCTTACGCATTTCTCTAAGATCCATCCGTGGTTAGAGACATGTCCCTCAGACACTCTCAAAGAGATTTTGAGCAATAAAACTTCAACTTATTGACTTTTAAGAAATAAAAGAAAATCTAAAGTTCTTATTAAAAATTAGGCCTTGTTTTATGGACTTTTGAGAAATTAATACATTATTAGTTGTTTATCAATTTTTTTTGTCAAGCGAGGTATGAAAAAAATCAGTTTAATGATTCAAAATATTTGTCCAATAGTTTTAAAAAAATATACTCCCTCCGTCCCAGTTTAAGGTTCTTATTTTTCTTTTTGGTATGTCCCAGTTTAAGGTTTTTAGTTGCTTTATTCCTTAAATGGCAAAGGATGAATAGTGTTTTCGACATCCTTGTCCTCATAAAGTTCATATATTACAAAAAAAACCATCACTTACCCATCTATTTTTCACTCACTTGCTTTATGAATGGACAATTATATCCTCCACACACTACTATTATTGACTCAAATTTGCAACCGGGATGGAATGAGTATATATATTTGTCCAATACAATTTATAGTTTTCCAAAAGACTTTATCCATTATATTTTGGATGAGCCTATGTGTAACGACCCCAAAACCCGTCCCAATTTATTTTATATTTTTGGGGATTTTAATTTGAATTTATGTGTGCATTTTATGTGTTGCATCATATTTTATGACTTGCACGTATTGTTTGATTAATTGTGTTATTTACTTAGTTAGTGGTAATAATTGTTAAGGGAGTTAATTGAGTTAGTTGAAACTATAGGGTCCTTAGTGGAATTATAAGTTTAGGGGGTTAATTGTTAGAAATGAAAGTTGAAGGACCAGAGTGGAAAATTGGTAAAGATCTTAATATGCTTATCCTCGCCGTCTCTCCTTCTATGCGTTACACATACATATACTTTTCCTTTTTCTCTCTCTGTGTCAACGAAAAACAAGTAAGTTTCATTCTATTTTAATTTCTATCTTTTTAATTACTTCTCCGTTTTAAAAACTAATTATATAAAAATGATCAGGGCGTTGAGTAGGTCATTTCTACACGATCAAAACATATTTCTGCGATACTTTTTTCCGAAATATGTAAGTTACTAATTCCCCTTTAAATGTTAAAATGGTCATATATGTTATACTTGATACTTGTAAGTGTTAATTTTGTGATTTGGGTGAAATTGGTGATACTTGTAATTTTGGGACAAAGGGAGTATAAACATACTGTGTAGGAAGGAAAGAGTAAACTTGAAATAGTTGGTTTTGAACTTGTTTATTACTCCTGGGTATTGCCTAGTTATTAGTAAAAGTATACTCCTACGTTTGGGACAGAGAATTCTTAAGCTTGGAAAGAAATTGGGTTTTGCTGGAAATTGTAGCGAGCGCCCGCCTGGTGGGTATCGAGCGCCCGCTAGCCTTTGGAGCGCCCACGCGCGCATGAGTGGAGCGCCCGCTTACCTCGTATTTCATGACCAAAATCTCTGTCGACCTGGAGCGCCCGCTTGGTCCTTGCCGAGCGCCCGCCTGGTCAGTTGTCGAGCGCCCGCCCGGTATATAGTGAGCGCCCGCTCGTCCCTTATTCCAGAAATTCCCCTTTTGTTTGGTTAAGACTATGATGTATTCTTGGCCTAGGTTTGTGGTACTACTCTAGTTGATTTAAATGGTCATTGTGGAATACTCTAGTGTTTGAAATTTGTTCATTTGTGAACAATTGTGTTATGGAATGTGACTAAGTATTATTAGAGAATTGTGAAACATCTTTTGATGTGTTTTGGATTGGTGCATCTTTATGATGAGCTTGTGTGGTTCCCTACTTTGGAATCATGCCCCGGTTGTTGTTTAAAGCAAGTATTTATTACTGTGCTCTCATGTAAAGTCCAGCTGGTACTTCTTGTTGTGATTTCGGGCAATGGTAGGGATTATAATGGCACACGAGCCAAGGTCATTATAAGACTTCTACCATTGGTTTCCCATTTTTAACTCCCTTCCTTGGGCCAGAGGTTGGGCATTTTGGGTTATGACTTTGTGTCATTTTCCCCCCGTTGTTGTTGTTATTGTTTGGTTCCGGAACCAGCTTCAGCCCTTTGGTGCTGCTCAGTTGATACCTCTCAGATGGTTATGTTTGATTCTAGAACCTTGGCTCAGTATCTACCTATGAGTGTTTATTTCCGCCTTATGTGTGGTATGATGAGTTGGTTTTGCCTCTCATGTTATGTGAATGCTTATTGACATTGTTCAATTACGAGTATCATTTCAGCATGTAACGTAGTTGCATTTTAGTAGCTTACTGAGATTTATTCTCACCCCGTTCCTTGTTTATTTGTTTTCCTTAGATAAAGGCGAGCCAAGGGGATAGGTCACTTCACAAGGGAGGACGTCGGGTTGATAATCCATTTTGGAAATTAAGTGTGGTTTAAAGGTTATATTATATAAATGTATAACCTTTGGGGTAGTGTAACCGAGACTGTATCCGTGTATCACCTGTTTTGTTAAAGTGTGGTGATTGTACATTTGTAAGTAAAGTGTGTAAGCCTTTGGGGCTAAGTACTTTCGTTTGTGAAAGTTGGTGGGGTGTTGAAATGAAAGTTTTCAACTTAATGAGTTTGTGATATGAAACTTTTATAAAATTATATTTTGAAAAATTTTCTAAAAGTGTTTTATGACGTCTTCCGTGCGTGTCCTTAACGTGGGTCCAAGTAGGACCACGGGTTGGGGCGCGACAGTTGGTATCAGAGCTAGGTTGTAGATGGTCTAGAATGACTAAGTGACCTAGGAGGGTAGTTGTGTATAGGGTGAGTAACGTTGAGGGTCTTATGCAGGTACTTATTGAAAATGGTTGGGACAGAAAGAGATCAGTCAGGACCTTCAAGGCAAGGGAATGTTTGAAGCAGCCATGAAAACCTTAAATGATTAAAGACAAGGAGAAGATCAAGTACCTCCGAGATATGGGCTAGAACAGTTCTTAAAGAAGAAACCAATAGGTATGATGGAGAACCCGATGTAGCTAAAGTGGAAAGGTGGATTGAATCGATGGAGAAAATATTTGATGTTCTGAGATGTTCTGATAAAGATCAAATCAGGTTTGCTACTTATAAACTGATTGGAGCTGCTGAGTACTGGTGGAAAGCTTTGAAGACCAATTGGGATGAGACTTATGTACCCTATACTTTGGAATTTTTTTTGAAGAAGTTCAAGGAACATTTCATTCCCCGGGTGGATCAGGACAGGAAAGAAATGGAGTTTCTCAACTTGGAGCAAAATGTTATGTCTGTGGCTCAATATACATCTAAATTCATAGAGTTATCCAGGTACTGTACTCATCTAGTTGTAACTGATGAGAGGAAAGTTGAACTATCAGGTGCTGGAAGGCAAGGAAGACCTCAACCACAACATGGTGACAATCGAGGAGGTCAGGGAACATCATTACAAAACAAAGGACAACTTCAGGGGCAATCAATTGCCAACAATCAAGGTAACACCTCGGGAAATCAAAGTAGAAGGATATGTAACTATTGTCAAAAGAAGGGCATTCTGATGAAAGGTGTTTGAAGAAGTTGGGTAAGTGTTTGAATTGTGGTCAGTTTGATCATTTTCAAAGGGATTGTTCTAGAACCAAGAATGTATCATTTGGGGGTGGAGCTGGATCATCACATGGTCAGAAGAGGGATGCCTCGGGAAAGCCTAAGGTGCAGGGTTGTGTTTTTGCTACTAATCAATAATAGGCTTCAGATTCTTCTGCCGTGATAGGAGGTATAATTTTTATGTTTAGTTTGAGGGCACGTGCATTTATAGACCCCGGCTCATTGCATTTATATGTGTCTGTGCATTTTTGCATCTCAGTTACATTTGTCTCCTGAGTCTCTACCTTATGTGTTAGAGGTGTCCACTCCTATGGGGGAGTGTTTGGCAACTGATAGAGTGTTGCGTACTTATGATGTGCATATTCGTGAGCATGTTTTACTTGTTGATTTAGTTATGTTGCCATTGCAAGATTTTGATATTATCTTGGGAATGGATTGGGTAAATAATTACCATGCTTCAGTTGATTGTTATAAAAGGATTATCACATTTTCTATTTCTGATGCGCCTGAATTTACTTTTGAGGCTACTCCTCTGGGTAGGGGGATTTGTATTATTTCTTATGTGAAGGCTAGAAAATTGTTACACCGTGGTTGTGTGGGATTCTTGGCCAGTGTTCTCGATACTATTAAAAAGGGTTTCTGAAATAGAGGATGTGCATATTGTTATAGAGTTTCCTGATATATTTTCAACTTAGTATTCTACGCCTCCCGATAGGGAAATCGAGTTCTGTATTGATTTACTTCCAGGTACTACCCTGATATTTGAGGTACCTTACAGAATGGATCCACCTGAATTTAAAAAGTTGAAAGTTCAATTGCAAGAGTACTTGATAGGGGTTTTATTTGACCCATTATATTACCGGGGGAGCTTCTGTGTTGTTTGTAAAGAAGAAAGATGGGTCCTTGAGACTATGCATCAACTATAGAAAGTTGAATCAGGTGACTGTAAAGAACAAATATCCTTTGCCTCACATTGATGATTTATTTGATCAACTTCAAGGGTCTGTTGTCTTTTTGAAGTTTGATATTGAGGGGTGGTTATCATTAGTTGAAGAATCATTCAGAAGACATTCCTAAGACTGCTTTCCGTAGTAGGTATGGTCATTATGAGTTTCTTGTCATGCCTTTCGGGTTAACAAATGCTACAGCTGTTTTCATGGATATGATGAATCGTGTTTTCAAGCCTTATCTTGATACCTTTGTAGTTGTCTTTATCGGTAATATACTTGTTTATTCTAAATCTCGAGAGGAACATGAACAACATTTGCGAATGGTTTTGTCTGTGCTCCGAGGGAAGCAGTTATTTGCGAAATTTTCTGGGTAGCAAAGTATTATCGAAGATTCATTGAGGGATTTTCCAAGATTGCTACACCATTCACTCAGTTGAGTTGAAAGAATGTACCATATATGTGGAATGAAAAATGTCAAGTCAGTTTTGAGGAATTGAAGAAGAGATTGACCATTGTACTTATTCTTGCGTTACCTAATGGGAATGATGATTTGGTTATTTACAGTGATGCTTCGAGAAAGTTAACTCCTTGCGAACAGAACTATCCGACCCATGCCCTGGAACTTACTGTGATTGTTTTTGCGTTACATAAGTGGAAACATTATCTTTATGGAAAAAAGTTTGAGATTTTTACAAATCATAAGAGTTGAGATATATTTTCTCCCATAAATAGTTGCACAACCGATAGCGTAGATGGATGGAGCTTGTGAAGGACTATGATTGTACCATCTCTTATCATCTGGGCAAGGCAAACGTGGTCGCAGATACTATTAGTCAGAAATCTTACATAGTTTCGAGGATGGTCCGAGAATGGAAGATGCTCGAGATTGGTGCCCTTTTGAATTGAGGCATGAGGTGACAATTGCGAATATTCGTGTTTTGCTAACCTTCATTCAACGGATAAAAGATGCTCAGAAGAATGACTTCGAGTTGAGAAAGATAGTGGATAAAACCAAAGATAGAAAATTTGAAGATCTCTGTTTTAGTCTTGAAGGAGTATTAACTTATAAGGGCGGCTATGTGTACCAGATATTGATGGAATTAAACGCCAAGTTCTTGATGAGGGTCACGAGTTCAAGTATATTATTCATCCCGAGAGTACCAAGATGTATCAGAATTTGAAACAATATTTTAAGTGGAATAATATGAAACGGGAAATAGCGGATTAAGTAATAAAGCGTTTAACTTGTCAACAGGTTAAAGCTGAATATCAAAGACTCGCAGGTTTACTTCAACCTCTAGAGATTCTTGAGTGGAAATGAGATTATGTCACGATGGATTTTGTGTCAGGGTTTGATGGATGTGTATTTACCCATCCAAATGATATACTTTTATGACTTATTAGATGCTCAAACTTGGGTGTTTTGATGGTTTTTGGAGTGTTTATGAGTATAGGGAAGGAGCAAAAGAATGCATGGATTCATGTACATTAAAGTGTGAAAAGGAAGGATAAAGAACGGACCATAATATAAATATAAATAGATGTGACTTCTGATCAATCAATGCCATTGGATAGTACTCGAAAAGAGCTTTCCAACAATAGTTTACACGTCCAAATCGGAGTTCGTATGAAGAAGTTATGGCCTCCGGAAGATTGCGCGATAATCAGCGAAGCACCAAGCGCCCGCCTGGTCCATACCAGGCGCCCACTTGGTCTTTGGACAGAAAAAACAGCAGTTTTTGACCAAAGTAGGCGCCCACTCACCCAGGGACCTTAGGGGAATTTTCCAAGGACTTTTCTGGAATTATCCAAACTTTGAGGGGCTTTTCAGGAATTTCCAAATTTCCAGGGGCCTTTCTGGAATTTCTGGAGGACCTTTGGGGAATTTTCGGAGGGATTTTCTGGAAACCCAAAAATACCAAGGGCTCCTGGGGAATTCGGCCATCAGCACTTATTTTATCCTTTTTCAACAAGGAATCCTAGGGTTTTCCTAATTTTTACACCTCTTTAGCCCTTGTATAAATATAACACTCTAGCCTAATTTATTATTCATACTATGTACATACTTTTATTCAAGATTCAAGGATTGTAATCAAGGATTCATCAATTAATCCAGGTTTTTGATGTTCTTTAATTTATTCTTTGTTCTTGATTTTATTCTTATTAGTAGCTAATTTCTTAGATTCATGAATTGGTAGTAACAATACTTGATCTCTATGCTATAGATTTAATTCTTCCATTCTTTCTTATTCTTGTTTATCAAAATATTCTTCATTCTAAATTCTTTAGTTTCAATTATATGTTAAGATATAAATTGGCTTTAGAATTTCTGGGTATCTATTGTTACAGTGACTCGGGCATTGATACATTGACCACTATTTTGATTAATATATCTATTTGATGCCGTGATAGAAATCAAGTGGGTGTAGATTTATCTGTTCTTTAGAACTTAATAACTCTTTAAACAATTACATGGACTTGATTTGCGAAGTGTGATTAGTTAGAGAGAAATAGATTGCAATCCGGCCGCCTCACCGTCCCAACTCTTACTTATGTGAACGAACCCAAGAATGAGATTGATCTTTTCATTAGGAGCATAGCATAGAGTGAAAGTATTTGTGAACCCAATTCGTGAATCTATTCGTTAATCTTGCTTTTATTTGTTTCTTAGTTTAATTTTAATTATTGTTTTAGTAGTTAAATTAATAAAAAACCAAAACCCCACTATTTACTTTTCTGTTTTTAAACATTCTTGTTTTCCAATCTAGTCTCTGTTGATTCGACCATTGCTTGTGCATACTACTACACCGGTAACTAGTACACTTGCTAGGTAATTTAATTAGAGTGAGATTTTCTCCATCAAGTTTTTGGCGCCGCTGCCGGGGACTTGATTAGGTTAACAAGTTTGTATAGTTAGTGTAAATAAATTTTCTTTATTATTTTCGCTTTAGTGTAAATAGTATTTATTTATTTTTTAATAGAAATTTTGTGAGAGCTACTCTAAAGGGACGTATAGAATAAACATCAATGATGAATTAGGGAGACAAGAATTTAAACAACAACTAGACATCTTATCTATGAATTTAGACATATTGAATGCCAAGTTAAATTTGGTGCAAGAAAGATGTGCTAATTGTGGTGTTTATTCTCATGCTACTAATTATTGTCCATCTAGGACCTATTTTCCTGAGTATGTTCCACAGGTTCAAGAAAGGAGTTTCGCCCAACCATGGCAACAACAGTATAACTGTTTTCCTAACTCTTTTAGTCAAGGATGGGGAAATCATTCAGACATGGTTTGGAGCAATGATGATATAGTTTATAATCCCACTTATGAACCAAACTATGTGAATAATCCACCACCACCACAGTCGGACGAGCAACCTTCAACCCTGGTTTAGGTATCTAAATGCTGACGGGGAAGAGTGTGTCTATGACTCATTTTTTGAGCCGTATTTAAACCACCACCACAATACGGAAAGCAAACCGTGGAGGACGCAAAAGAGAATTTTGTCTATGAAATCTCTAATGTTTCCTCTACGGATGAGTCACTCGAAGAGAAACCTTTAGAAGATGCAAAGGAGAATTTTATCTATGAAATATCCAATGTTGACTCTAAAGATGGTTCTTCTTTTGATGATGCGAGTGGTTGTACAGAGGATGTGAAGGAAACAAAAACGGTGGAGAAAACATGGCATGAGATAGCCATTGAGGAGCTTGAGTTTGCTTTATATGGTGATGAGAAGAGGATAGTGAGGAGGTTCATGATGCGAATGAGACTACCCGTAGTGATCCCAATGACAACTTGATCATCATCATGGTACCCCATCCATCTTGTGATGATGAAAAAAGTGGTGAGAGGCCACAAGTGGAGCCCAAGCAATGTAATCGTAAAATATTCCCTTTGGTGCTAAACAATGAAATAAAAAAAGGATTATATATGGGATCGATTTGAAGGTAAAGACCCGCGAGAATGCAAAGTGGGCCAAAGGAAGAAAGGTGAAATCCAAACCGGGCAACGGTCGGGCTAACGACCTTAACCAAATGCGCTTGTTGGGAGGCAACCCAACTAGGTAACATTTATTTTGCTTTCATTTTATTGTTTTGTTGTGTCTTGCCATCCTTTGAACCCAAAGCATGTTTTAGTTCCTTATGCTATGAGGACATAGCATGTTTTGAGTTTGGGGGTAGGCATCTCTCCGAGTTTGTGGGTTTATAGGGGAGTGTATATAGTTGTCACCCTCCAAAAAAAAAAAATAGAAAAATTTTAAAAATTTGTTCTCTTTATATGATAGAATTGTTAGCTAATTGTCATTGTGGGCTTGGAATTGACATTTTATGTGTGCTATCATGTTGAGAAATTAGGAGTGCAGTAGAACATACATTCTATGATTTATTTCCACTTTAACTCTTATGCACGGATTATGGCCACCAACCTAGGTTCCCGTTATGGAAAGATTAATACATATTCAGGATTTTTAAAACGTGTTTGTGAAATTTGTCAATAATTAGGTTACTGTGTATTGAATTGAAAAGGAGTTGAATTGTAATGGGAGGGCAAGTAAATTTTGTAGGGTGTGCATTTTATGTAATGACATGCTCCGTGTTCTTGTCAATGCACGCCACAGTGGAAATTGTAGAGCTTGCACTTTATGTAATGACATGCTTCGTGTTCTTGTCAGTGCAAGCTAAATGGGAAAAGTGAGTAAAGATTCAAAGAATCCTCACTATGAAATATTGCCCTCATTGTGAAAATTGGAGGAAGTATGTGTTCGGGAATGAATATGAGCATCAATGTGTTGTGATATGTATGGAAATCTATAGTTTGGGGGTTGAAGCTCGAAAATTGTATGGTGGCACTACACACAACTTCTTTTCAATACATAGTAATCGTTGAAAAAATTCGCAAACACACTAAAAAGGGATGTACTTTTTTAGGTAGTAATGTTCCCATAAACAATCCTAGGTTGTTGGTGATAATCCCACTCACATATTCACGGTGGGAGATTTCATAGAAAGTGTGCGTTAATGTAAATTTGATTTCTTGTACGTGATAGCTCATGTAAAGTTGATTGCTAAGAGGCCCTAAGTGTCAATGTATTGATAATTAAGTTATATATTGAGAACATCCAATAATATATATATATATATATATATATATATATATATATATATATATATATATATATTTTTTAATTGTTTTTACTGTTTTTAGTTTTATTTTTATATTTGTTTTGTTTTACTCGAGACGAGCAAAATAATTTGTTTGTGGTATTTGATGGATGTATATTTACCCATCCAAATAATATACTTTTTACTTACTAGATGCTCAACCTTGGGTGTTTTGATGGTTTTTGGAGTGTTTATGAGTATAGGGAAGGAGCAAAAGAATGCATGGATTCATGTACATTAAAGTGCGAAAAGGAAGGATAAAGAACGGACCATAATATAAAGATAAATAGAATGTGACTTCTGATCAATCAATGCCATTGGATATTACTCGAAAGAGATTTCCAACGACAGTTTACACGTCCAAATCGGAGTTCGTATGAAGAAGTTATGGCCTCCGGAAGATTGCGCGATAATCAGCGAAGCACCAAGTCGCTGGTATACCGCACTTTTTTGGATCCAAAAACTTTGAAAAGTAGGGCTTTTAAACCAAAACTTAGGGGAATTCCATTTCTGGAATTTCCAAACTTTGAGGCTTTTCAGGAATTTCCAAATTTCCAGGGGCCTTTCTGGAATTTGGAGGACCTTTGGGGATTTTCGGAGGGATTTCTGGAAACCCAAAAATACCAAGGGCTCCTGGGGAATTCGGCCATCAGCACTTATTTTATCCTTTTTCAACAAGGAATCCTAGGGTTTTCCTAATTTTTACAGCTCTTTAGCCCTTGTATAAATATAACACTTAGCCTAATATTATTCATACTATGTACATACTTTTATTCAAGATTCAAGGATTGTAATCAAGGATTCATCAATTAATCCAGGTTTTATGTTTTTTAATTTATTCTTTGTTCTTGATTTTATTCTTATTAGTAGCTAATTTCTTAGATTCATGAATTGGTAGTAACAATACTTGATCTCTATGCTGTAGATTTAATTCTTCCATTCTTTCTTATTCTTGTTTATCAAAATATTCTTCATTCTAAATTAGTTAAGATATAAATTGGCTTTAGAATTTCTGGGTATCTATTGTTACAGTGACTCGGGCATTGATACATTGACCACTATTTTGATTAATATATCTATTTGATGCCGTGATAGAAATCAAGTGGGTGTAGGTTTATCTGTTCTTTAGAACTTAATAACTCTTTAAACAATTACATGGACTTGATTTGCGAAGTGTGATTAGTTAGAGAGAAATAGATTGCAATCCGGCCGCCTCACCGTCCCAACTCTTACTTTTGTGAACGAACCCAAGAATGAGATTGATCTTTTCATTAGGAGCATAGCATAGAGTGAAAGTATTTGTGAACCCAATTCGTGAATCTATTCGTTAATCTTGCTTTTATTTGTTTCTTAGTTTAATTTTAATTATTGTTTTAGTAGTTAAATTAATAAAAACCAAAACCCCACTATTTACTTTTCTGCTTTTAAACATTCTTGTTTTCCAATCTAGTTTCTGTGGATTCGACCCTTGCTTGTGCATACTACTACACCGGTAACTAGTACACTTGCTAGGTAATTTAATTAGAGTGAGATTTTCTCCATCAGGGTTACCTCGTACTTGAAGAAAGCATGATGCAGTTTGGGTAATCGTGGATAGATTGACAAAATCCGCTCATTTTTCTACTTATTGAGATTGACTATTCGATAGAAAAGTCATAATGGGCCTTTTGAAATTATAGAAAGAGTTGGAAATCTTGCGTACTATCTTGCGTTGCCATCTTCTTTGGGTAAATTCATAATGTATTTCTTATCTCCGTGCTTTGCAAAAATTTGTATGATCCATCTTATATGTTATCAGAGATACCAGAGGATCTAGAACCCGATATGTCTTATATAGAGAAACCGGTTTGAGTGATTGATACCAAAGTTCAGGAGTTGAGAAACAAGAGTATTCCGCTTGTTAGAATGATATGAAGGAATCACAATGTTGAAGAGTCAACTTGGGAGATTCGGGAGGAAATGGAAAGGAAATATCCCTGGTTATTCGATTCGTTTGGTAAGTAACCCTAAAATTCGGGCCGAATTTTCTTTTAGGGGGAGTGATTGTAACGACCCCAAAACCCGTCCCAATTTATTTTATATTTTTGGGGATTTTAATTTGAATTTATGTGTGTATTTTATGTGTTGCATCATATTTTATGACTTGGACGTATTGTTTGATTAATTGTGTTATTTACTTAGTTAGTAGTAATAATTGTTAAAGGAGTTAATTGAGTTAGTTGAAACTATAGGGTCCTTAGTGGAATTATAAGTTTAGGGGGTTAATTATTAGAAATGAAAGTTGAAGGACCAAAGTGGAAAATTGGTAAAGATCTTAATATGCTTATCCTCACCATCTCTCCTTCTCTGCGTTACACATACATATACTTTTCCTTTTTCTCTCTCCGTGTCAACGAAAAACAAGTAAGTTTCATCCTATTTTAATTTCTATCTTTTTAATTACTTCTCCGTTTTAAAAACTAATTATATAAAAATGATTAGGGCGTTGAGTAGGTCATTTCTACCCGATCAAAACATATTTTTGCGATACTTTTTCTCGAAATAGGTAAGTTACTAATTCCCCTTTAAATGTTAAAATGGTCATATATGTTATACTTGATACTTGTAAGTGTTAATTTTGTGATTTGGGTGAATTTGGTGATACTTGTAATTTTGGGACAAATGGAGTATAAACATACTGTGTAGGAAGGAAAGAGTAAACTTGAAATAGTTGGTTTTGTACTTGTTTAGTATTCCTGTGTATTGCCTAGTTGTTAGTAAAATTATGAGTTAAATACCTAATTCGTCCTTAAACTATTTAAGTTTTTACCTTTCCGTCACTAAACAATTTTTTTTTACCTTTTCATCCTCGACCTTCGTGTTTGAGGATTATGACGTCCTTCCGTCTGTCTCCCGTCAATTGCACCGTTAAACCCGCTGATGTGGCATGCTGACATCAAATAGAAAGCTGATGTTGAATTTTGAGGGGTTAAAATGTAAGATATTAAACTAGTGATCCTAAAATGCAAATAAAAGAATCCTAACCTATAACCCCCCTTACCAGATCTGCAATAACGCAGAAAAAAAATACCCCTCTTTCTTCTTCTTCTTCTTCTTCTTCTTCTTCTTCTTCTTCTTCTTCTTCTTCTTCTTCTTCTCCACCGCCCTCCGTCGTCACCGTCGATGTCGCCTCCCTTTCCCTGCTCTCCTCTGCTTCTTCTCTCTATTCTCCCACGCCGCCTCCTCCTTATCTTCTCCCACCTCGAGCCCACTCTAATCTGACGCCACCCCTTCCTTGCAGTCACTTCTCCGTCTCTCGTCCAAATCGAATCCATCCCCCACCCTCCTATGGCCGCCGCGTCCTCCACCACACCGTCTTCGTCGTCAAAAAACCCACCCCTCTCTCTGTCTCTCTCTTTGTCTCTCTCTCTTCCAGATCCACACAGCTCCGCCTCTGCCTTGCTCCAATCCGGCGTTGAATGTTGAAATCCCCATTCTAGATCTGCAAATGGGATTTTGAAATGGGGATTTCAAATAAGATTTCGATTTTTGCACCATCATCAAGACGTCCGTCATTCCCAGATTTTAAAATCCGAATTTATGAAGTTGAGCAAACCCAAATCTGGGTTTGATTTCTCTGTTTACGATGGTGTTTCTGAAGATTTTTTTTTTTTAATTTGTGTTCAGATTTCGATTTTGAATTCGAAATCTGTGTGTGATGTTTTTGTTGGGTTTCCAAGCAACATGCGCAGCGGAATTAAGCATTTAAATTTAATAGAAAACCCAAAGCCCATAGATCCATTCATATGATTAAGTCAAATATAACAATATGAATATTAGAAAAACTAACCCTTGATGGCTTTGAATTTGCAACCTTGAATTCGATAGAAGCTTGAAATCTTGATCACGAACAAAGCAAGAATCACGAACTTTGAAGATGATGAATTTCACCCTCTAGCGGTATCCACACGCGAACGAATATCAAGAACACTTGATCTTGGTTGCTAGACCAAATTATGAAACACGTTTTCATAATGAAATATGAACTATATGGAATTTTCTTTGTGTATAATTTTGTTCTTCAATCTAGGATTTCTTAGAACAAAATAAAACCCTCTCAAACTCTTTGGAGGCTTGCACAAACATTAGGTCTGAGTCTTGGCCGAATTCTGATGTTATACACAAGTAAGACCTATTCCAAATAGGAAACTTGTGTTAAAACCCGTCCAAAATTCGATTCCTAATCAAATTAGGAAACCAGCCCCGACAGTTACTGTGCGGCCGCCCAAACCGAGGCGTGCGGCCGCCCGGTTCCATGTGCGGTCGCCCCAGTTCATCCGTGCGGTCGCCCAAGGCAGTCAGTAGGCCAGAAAATATGATTTTCCAATATTTCCAATATAGTCCTTATTTAGGATTCGTTCTATTGTGTGACCTCTAGAATTATACTAAGTTGGCAATGGGTTCAAACATGAAACATAAGATATGATTAGGTTCTAGCAAACCGTCATACTAACCAAATAGTATAACTAGATACAAGTTCGCATTCCTTTTAGAACATGTCATAATCCCTTTGTCCACGATGTCATTGAACACAAGTCATGGTCAACAAGTCAACTTGTATTGCTCAATACTTTCTCGATTCCGAATATGTTGATAATTCAAATGACATTGATCCAATCAATCCATTTGAGTTTGGCCAAACATCTCATCAACATCATTCCTTCGAGGGGCCCAAGCTTGACATCTCTCCGAAGAGGGACAAATCCATTTAGCTTATTATTCTTCCCTACGTGAATCCGATTATGCCAATCATACCCTTTACAATTACCGTGTTAAGGTAGCGTTTGAATATGTCAAACATAATGTTCATCAAGTGGAAGACTATAATAACTTCATGTCTAAGGATTCAAATGACATAACTAATATGAGATTTATATATGACATCGACCATGACATAAATCTCATACCGCGGGTCATGTCCAGTACCTTGTTCCAAACAAGTACCTATAAATCTAACATGATCATCCCATGATCATTTAGCCTTTATACTAGTGCTTAACAAGCTCTAGTGATGGAGATTATTATAAGCAAACACGAGCCATAATAATAATCTTATTATCTCTTTATCATTATGAATAAAAGATAACTTATACAACGTTTAACAAACGTGCCTAGGGCACCAACACCAACAATCTCCCACTTGCCCTAGGCCTAATTCCCTAGGTATCCAATACCCATGGACCTAACATGACCATCATGTTCAGCTTTATGGAAGTCCCATTGTTTAGCGTGTCTGTAACGTTATCATTAGTAGGTAATTTGCATATATGTACGTCTCTCTTATCAACGATTTCTCGAACGATAAGAAAACGCCTAAGTATGTGTTTGGATTTAGGATGTGCCCTTGGTTACTTTTGCTTGATCAATAGCACAACTATTTTCACTAATATGGTCTATTGGATTAGCAATGCTAGGAACTATCTTAAGTTCACAATGAACTTCTTAATCCAAACCACTTCCTTTGCAGCATCCAATGCGGCAATATACTTAGATTTAGTATGTAGAATTTAGTGACTGTACTCTTCTTGGAACCATTCCAACTTACAGCTTCACTATTATTTATAAAACTCGATTGCGATTTCTACCATTTTTGTCGGTTTGGAAGCATGCATCCGTGTATCCATACACATCGAGATCATCTTCCATCCCTCCATGGATCAAAACAAATCTTTAGTGCTTCTAAAATACTTTAAGAATTGTTTCACAGCCTTCCAGTGATTCTCACTGGTTGTCGGATTAATATCTACTCGTCATGCTCCAAGCATTTAGATATATCCGGCTTAGTACTTATCATGGTATGATGGATCCAATTGCCGAAACAAATGGCATCCCATTTATTCTCTCATGCTCATCATTTTGTCTTAGAACATTTTGAGTCTTTGCATAGAGAAACTCCATGTAACACTAACAACCGTCCTTTCTTAGAATTTTCCTTGCGGAATCTTCTAATGACTTTGTCAATGTATGTACTTTGGCTTAAACCAATTAGCTTCCTTGATCTATCTCTATAGATCTTAATGCCAAGGACATATGTAGCTTCATCCATATTCTTCATTGCGAAACACTTTCTTATCAAAGTCTTTGCAGACTAACGTGTAAGAATGTCGTTTCCAATTAGCAATATGTCATCCACATATTTAATTTAAGGAATAGCACTATGCTTCCACTAATCTTCTTGTGTATACAAGGTTCATCTTCATTATTGATCAAACCAAACTCTTTGATGTATCAAGACAAAGATTCCAACTCCCAAAGCTTGCCTTAATCCATCCAATGGATTTCTACAACTTTCATAATTTATCAGAATTTTCTTTGACTGTCAAAACCTTTAAGTTGTATCCAATACATCCTTAAGTGAGTTCCTGTTGAGGAACATTGTTTTGACATCATTTGTCAAATTTCATATTCCAAATAGAAACATGTGACTACGAGAATTCTAGTAAATTTCTATGCTATCCATGTAAAATTTTCTCCAAGAAAAACTCATTCCTATCCTTTGGTTTTACACCTTAGGTTAGAATGATCAAGTTCCAAACTTGATTATTACACATGGGTTGCCTTTTAGATTTTATGACTCCAAACCATTAATCTAAATATGGAGTTGACATTGCATCTTTGATAGATGATAAATACTTTCATTCCAAATGAATCTTTTCTCAACACTTTCTATTTCGAAATATCCAATATTTCTTGCAATATATTGTGTCCTATCACATACGCAAGTTCTTGTATATCTTTTGAACAGACTTTTCAAGACTCCTTGTGAAAACTTGTTCAACTTCCATCTTAGGTTAAAATATGTATTTTCTAGGTCTCGAACCATTCGAGATACATTTTACTCCCACTGATTCTTTTAGAGATAAACCATTTATCTAGAAAATTATCATCATAATCAACAAACCATTTGTTTTCTTATGAGTAAAATTATATCCTCAAGTTTCCTTAAGATATCCCATGAAAATATATTTATTAGATTTAAATGTGAGTGTGTCCCAGACAACTCCTTTCCAAAAGGTCTCACCATCTTAAATCTTTGCGAAAGGCAAACCGAGTTTTCTTTCATCTTTTAACCTATCTTGATGGAATTCAGATTAGTATAATCATAGCGGTTTCAAATACATAACCCCAAAACAATAACGGAAGATCTATTTGACTTAGTCATCAATTAACCATATCCAATAAGGTTCTTATACTTCCATGCAGACACATCATTTAAAATGATGTTCTTAGTGAAGTTAATTTGTGAAACCATTTCACAACTTTAATGATGACTGTCAAATTCTTGGTTCAATTATTCGTCATCATGATCCAATCAGAATCTTTGAATAGTTTTACCAAGTATAATAAAAATTTTCTTTTAGCATTGCTTCTTAATGCACCATACACATCAAAATGTATTAGGTCAATTAAGATATTAGCCTTTTACCAATCATAGTAAAAGATGTCTTGGTCCAAGTAAATAAGATTTGCATAAATCATGTGATTCCAAATCATATGACTTAAAACTCTGTCCCATAGAATTTTAGATATGCATCTTTTTTTATTTGATCAAAAAATAATGCATAAAGAATTTCAATTATTTATGTTAAGCCTTTATTACTTTGTTCTTCAAGATTTAGGATATATAAGATTTATTTATATGATAACACAATGAAGTAAATCATAATAAATAAAGCACTTTCTTATTCCAAACAAGAAATTAATATCCTTCATTATCTTTAACAAAATAATATTTTCTACTTCATCAATAAAGTCACTTTACAGTGTTCTACAAACAATGTTGCAACCATTGCATCATTACCGTTTGTAGATAAAACTTTACTATAAGTAGTCTTTCATTTTACTAATTATTCTGGTATCCAATACCCAATAATTAAATTTAGAAAGAATTTTTATAACATAAAATTCCAAGTGGTAGTCCCACTACCATTCCTTTTATTGATCATCCAGAATTTTGACTACAATTCTAAATGGTCAATCCAATTGCCATTTTTACCAAATTGCATCAATTAGAGTTATTATTTTAACCATAATTATTTCTTTTAGGTTTGACAACTCTTGTCTTACCTTTCTTTTGGCACTTGGCCCTTTTCCTTATGAACCATGAGCTCTGGAGACCATTCTCCAATATCTTCATCTTCGCAGTTTTTAGCATGTTAATGCAATTTGAAGAAATTCTTATTCATTCTAAACATGTTATAGTCCATCACAAAGTGATTATAACTCTTAGTCAATGAATTAAGAATAAGATCCATGGCTAGCTCCAATCCAATTGGACTCCCAAGTTTCTCAAGATGCTCTTTGTAGCCATTATCTTAAGCATGTGAGGTTTCCACTTATTACCTTTACCCCTTTTGCAAGAAGTGAATGCAATAATGGTTTTATACCTCTCTTGCTTAGATTGCTCTTTGAAACATGTAACTCAACTCCACGCCTATTTAATAGGCTTCCACAAGTTCCAACTTTGTTGGAGTTTAAGAGCACATAATCGTGAGCATAAGACAACTCACATTCCTAGAATCATAATCATGATTCTTGTGATGTCTACTCCGGCATTAGGTTCTTTAGGAATAGGCCCATCAAGAATGTACAACCCCATCTTCTTGCCTTAGAACAATTCTTAGGCTCAGGATCCAATCCATGAAGTTTGTACCATTCTCTATGAAGCTCATCCTTCTAAAGGATTGATCGCAACGAAGTTAGTTTTCATTATCTACAACTCTCATGCAAAATTTCCAAAATTTACAAGTACCAATCTCATTAAAGAGATAAATAATGTATTTTCCAAAAATACTCCCACTAAATTATATAACCTTCTTATATATCCAATGTATAATATAATTTAAATGGGCTAAGATCCAATTTTAATTTATTTTGATCCACGGAGGCGGACCGCTCAAAACTAAATTAATTAGGTAGACAACCCCTGTCAATCATATCCCATATGACTCTTAGATCCTTTCTGAGATTCTTTTAAATTGGGCTAATCCATCTTTTAATTCAATTTTGAGTCCACGGAGGCGGACTGCTCAAAATCAAATTAATTAGGTAGACAATTTCTTGTCAATCATATCCAATATGATTCTAGGGATCCAATTTCAAAGCATGTTTAATCTCATCTTTGCCTAGGCCCAAAACTGTTTTGACGCCTTATTAAGTCCAACCATTTTAAACGTATAGGAACCATTCAATTTAATGCACCTCGCGGAGGCGAACCCACATTAAATTAATGAATCTCATCTTGCTCATTCATGAATAAATTAATGCACCTCGCGGAGGCGAACCCACATTAAAGTCACCCATGTATTAACAAGTGTCTTAATCATGGCATGGAAAGAGGACTTAAACTTTCTTGAAGGTTCATCACCATATAGCATACAACACATTTATGAGCACACAAGATAAACATGTTACGCATCAGTTTAGCCACTAAATTATCATCATTAATTTAAGCATAAATTTATGTGTCATTAGTTTCTCTATAATGATATGATGCTGAGACTATTTCAACTTTGGTTATTATCTCCAAATCAAGACAACAAGAAGTGCGGTCGAACTAAGCCGTTAGGCAACCACAATCCCGCACTAATTCAAGAGAGACCAAGAAAGTGGTCCATGTGGCCGAAACTAAGCAATAGATGGTCTCAATGAACGTAGGCCAATTGCATTCACAATTCCACATGATCTCCAATCATTGAATCAAGAACTTTGTTTCTCAATTTTAGCAATCATGAACTCTTCATAATTCTAACTTCGTTTTATCTTTGAAACATGGATTGCGATCAAGTTTGGAAAACACATCTCGATGAACGCAGATTAGCCATCCAAACCTTGAACCAATCTTAGAATCACAAGACTAAAACGAAGAGGAAAATCAAACCCCAAGATCCACACCAAACACATACCCAAAACCCATTCCAGATCAGCAAGTCTGGTCTGATTTTGTTACTGTTCGGTTGGACCTCTCGAAAATTCCAAATTTCCAATTTTAACAAAATCAAAACAGAATCAGTGAACTGTGCGGCCGCCCAACTCTCCTGTGCGTCGCCCAAACATGTGCGGGCCGCCCAGGGAGATTTGTGCGGTCGCCCAAACGCATCAGAAGGAATTTTGAAGTTCGAAA
>JAOWBW010002288.1:0-99141 GCA_026119855.1 Campanula takesimana
AAATATGAGACGCCAAAAATGAAAATAAGTAGCAATAAATATGAGACAGAGGGAGGGAGTATACGTGTAATGGCCCTTCCCATTTTCATAAATAACAATAAATAAAAACCTCATCATTAAGAAATTAATCTATCAAAATATATTTACATTTTTCAAAGGGAAGTAGCATCTGTCCATTCCTTCCAAGATAATGTTGTCTTAAATTATTTTTGCTTACATATGGTCGCTTTACAATATTTGTCAAAATTAATCAGTCCAATTTATATGTATTAAATATCAAATACTTTCTTTTCCTTCTTTATAAATAAAATCAAAGTGTTAAGTAACTGATTGTCTAGCGAGAACAACGAGTAAACTCCTTTTCCGCCCCTCGTACTATGGCCCCAAACATCAATTTGACACTCGTACTATTGAAACAACAAATGTATGATGCTACTATAGTTTTATTAGCAAAATTACCAATTTACTATTCATTTGTTAACTTTTTTTAACGAACATTATTTTTTTAACGGGCATTAATTTATTTTAACAAAACTAACTTTTGGGGCGATTTTTGAGTTTTTCGCCGGATTTGCGCCGTCGGCCATATCTCCGGCACCGCTGATTATTTTACTAATCCCAACTGTCAATATGAGCGTCTGAGTGATGCGAACATACCCAGAAATTTGACGACGATCCAACGGAATAAAGCGGGAATTTGATTTTTAATATAGCGAATTTTTGGAGATTTTCGCCAGTTTTCGCCGCCGGCCATTCTCCCTCTCCGGCAATTATTTGGAAGATCCCAACGGTCATCATGTGCGCCTAAGGGATGCGACAAAGCCCATAAGTTTCACGACGATCCAACGGTAACGAAGTCGGAATTCTATTTTTACATATGCGATTTGGTTTTGAGGAGATAACAAAAGTTAGTTATAAAAATGTTCGTTAAAAAAATAACGTGTGTTAAAAAAAGTTAACGAATGAATAGTAAATTGGTTAATTTTGCTAATAAAACTATAGTACGCATCATACATTTGTTGTTTCAATAGTACGAGTGTCAAATTGATGTTGGGGCCATAGTACGAGGGGCGGAAAAGTAGTTTACTCCGAGAAGAACCTTACAGGTTCTAGAAGAGATAAAAAAACAAAATGAATACTGAAAGTAGATTGCTTCACATTTTCCTCCAATCGTTGCTGGCGACAGCTGCCAACATAATTTGAAAGATTGTCCAGGAGAAGAAGAAACAACAACCTTAGGGTGTATATAGTAAAGCGAGGTTAAGTTTTGGGTGATAACAAGAAATACTCTCTCCGTCCCAAAATGATTTTCACATTTGACTATTCAAACTGTAACACCCCAACTTTTCACTACAATTAAATAACAACTAATATGAATAGTTCCCAAAATCAGAGTGCCCAACGGCTATAAATAACTAAAATTCAAACATTAACCAACGTTCAAATCCACAACGGCTAGTACAAACCACTAGCTCAAACGGTAACTAACGGAAAGTAAAGTTCATAACTTAACTATAACGGAAACATAACCACTAATTACTTTATTAAAAAGATAACTCCTAAGCCGCCAACCCTTGCGACTCCTGATCTGCTTATTTATAACTGGAGAGGAAAGGAAAATGAAAGGAATGAGCGAACAATGCCAGAGTAAGTTCATACGGTATCCCCTCGGGTACTAGAGGAGATGACCGAAACGAACGGTAACAATGAATTACAATGAACGGATAACTCAAGGATCAAACTAACACTCAGTTTGAAAAGAAACATTTACTTGATAAGACTATTCATTTCTTGAAAACACGTGGCTTCAGAGGTAGTTTCCAAAACACAACATTTTACTCACACTTTACTTTTCTTTACTTTACTTCATTTAGGGATTAAGCACGTGCTGTACCCAGGGCTCGGGTTTCTACTGACCGCACCCAAATCGGTAATCATGATAAAACCTACGTTACTTCATCAAGCAACGCAAAGGGTCCACATGTTCAACTTAGAACTATGGATAACTGTAAGGGTCCACTTATCCGTTTCGGGATTATGGATAACTGTAGGGGTCCACTTATCCGTTTCGGGATTATGGATAACTGTAAGTCTTTTACTTATTACAAAACTTTACTTTAAAGAGCTTTTACAAAACAAAGCTTAACTTTACAAACTTTACTTGATCACTTTTGAAAAGATACACATCTCACTTGGACACCAAGGTTACAAAATCAATCATACACATGATAACCCTATTGAACAATACCATATCAATAGAGGGGATAACAAAAGACGGAACAATTCGCAGAACGGAATAGTTATTAAAAGACTATCTAGCCACACAGATAGTTTACTTTATAAAAACAGAGATTGGGAATCCTAACAAGGATTAAGAATCAATACACAACTAAGAGCGTAATCCCTTACCTTAGCTTCGTGCTCTACTAGCTTGCTTTACTCCGCTTGGACAATCTACAATAGGAAATAGTCTAGCCTTAGACATGAGATAAATACTATTTTACTTCCGTCCCAATTTACTTCTTTTACTCCATTAATTCCATGGTTTAGTCATCTATCACCCTTTCCTAGTTAACCAATAACTTTGAGAATAACTACAACACTCTAGGGTTTTTATTAGTCAATCCCCAAATTCTCAATTTCACTACACAAATTACACACACTGATTTCACACTTTCTGCACACACTTACTGAGTACACCTACTGACAGACACACCCACCATTCTGATTCACACACCCTCTGGTACACCCACCACTTGAACACACCCACACATCAACTACCACACCACACACCACACCACACACGACCCACTACTCTGAACACACCCACACACCCACCATCAGTATACAACGCACACACACACATTCATAACGCACTAACACACACACACCGGCAGTTCCTGCCGCCGCACACAACGCACACACTTCGCACACCCAGACGCACACCAACACACACACACACGCAGCACACACACTCCACAGTCCATTCTTCTTCTTAATTGCATACTATTAACCTAATTGATCAATCCATAACTTAGGGTTCTTAATCCCAACAATTGATTTACAAAGATGAAGAGAAGAGTTTTAAGGGTTCTAGAATTACCTTTGTGAACACTATGCCTTCTCCTCCTTCTCTCCTTCACCGTCTCTCTCTCCGTTCTCTACGTCTCCCTCCTGCGCCTTCTCTTCCTGTGCGGCGCTCTGATATCTCTCTCGCACTCTCCGTTCTTTTTCTTTCTTTGCGGTAACTGAGAAAAACCTTAGGGTTTTAAGAGAGGGTATTTATATTAATAGGACTCCCCAAATCCCTATTTAACTTGAACTCCTAATCCTTCCTAGTTAATGAATTGGGCTTTGCACTTTTGACCCAATAACTAAACTAAAACTAATCATTAAGTTTGGCCCATTAATAATTAAGAGTTTAAGATAAATAAATAGAAAAGGTAGTTCGGGTTATTACATTCTTACCCCCTTAAAAGAGTTTGGTCCTCCAAACTAAACGTACCTTAACCTTCGAACAAAGCGGGATACATATCACGCATTTCACTTTCGAGCTCCCACGTGGCTTCTCTTTCCGTGTGATTGCTCCACTGTACTTTACATACGGAATCACTCGCTTCCGCAAAACTTGATCTTTACGGTCTACAATCTTTACCGGCTCTTCATCATAACTCAAGTCTTCACGAAAACGTAACTGTTTGTACTCTATGACGTGGCTCGGGTCAGCTACGTATTTTCTCAACATCGATACGTGAAACATTGTGCACACCAGACAGCACAGGAGGTAGAGCCAACTTGTAGGCTACCGCCCCTATTCGTTCTAGAATCTCGAACGGCCCCCACGTACCTAGGACTTAACTTCCCACGAATCCCAAACCGCATGACCCCTTTTGTCGGTGAGATCCTCAAGAACACATGATCTCCTATTTGGAACTCCAGATCGCGCCTTCGATTATCCGCATACGATTTCTGCCTACTTTGCGCAGTTAACAACCACTTGCGAATTTGTGAATTTTATCCGCCGTTACTTGAACAATCTCGGGTCCAGTTAACTTTCTCTCGCCTACTTCATCCCAACACGCAGGCGATCTACATTTCCGCCCATAAAGAGCTTCATACGGCGCCATTCCAATACTAGAGTGGTAACTGTTGTTGTAGGCAAAATTCCACTAGTGGTAGATGATCATCCCATGCTCCTTGCCAATCCAACGACGTTGCTCTCAATAGGTCTTCGAGAGTTTGAATCGTCCTTTCTGACTGCCCGTCTGTCTGAGGGTGGAACGCTGTACTCATAGTTAACTCCGTCCCAACGCTTTCTGTAAACTCTTCCAGAAATTTGATGTAAATCTTGCATCTCGATCTGACACTATAGAGACGGTATCCCATGTAACCTTACGATCTCATCCACGTACAACTTAGCTAACTTCTCCAACGAATCAGTCACCTTGATTGCTAGAAAGTGAGCTGATTTAGTGAGCCTATCCACTATGACCCAAATTGCGTTATGACCCTTCAACGTCTTGGGAGTCCAATCACCAGATCCATAGTGATGTGTTCCCACTTCCACTCTGGAATAGGTAACGATTGTAGTAGTCCCGCGGGTTTCTGGTGTTCACTTTTCACTTGCTGGCACACCAAACACTTAGAAACGAATTCCGCCACCTCAATCTTCATATTGTTCCACAAAAGGATTCCTTTAGATCCTTGTACATCTTAGTGCTCCCAGGGTGAATCGAAAACCTTGAACAGTGAGCTTCTTCAAGAATTTCCCTCTTGATACTATCATTATTAGGCACCAAATCCTCGATCGATACCTCATGATCCCGTCGTCGCTAACACGGAAGTCTATCATCCCCTTCTTACTGATAACCTTGTGAATCGCTTCCAACTCGTCATCCACATTCTGAGCTTCCTTGATTCTCACTAACAATGTTGGTTGGACACTCAACTGAGCCAAATAGCCTTTAACTTTAACCTCTAGCTTTACTATTTCACTATCTCTCAACTCACTTACCCCCTTAGAAATCATAGTCGCTAATGTTCCATGGTTCTTTCTGCTTAACGCATCAGCCACCTTATTGGCCTTCCCAGGATGATACAAGATTTTGCAATCATAATCTTTAAGTAACTCTAGCCATCTCCTTGCCTCATATTCAACTCTTTCTGAGTGAAAATGTACTTAAGACTTTTATGGTCGGTGTAAATTTCACATGGTACCCCATACAAATAGTGTCTCCAAATTTCAATGCAAACACCACGGCCGCTAATTCCAAATCGTGGGTAGGGTAGTTTTTCTCGTGGTTCTTGAGTTGCCTAGACGCATAAGCCACCACTTTATCATTTTGCATCAACACACAACCCAAACCTTTCAATGAAGCATCACTATAGATCACGAAGCCATCACTGTTTGTTGGTAACGTAAGGACAGGCGCAGACACCAATCGCCCTTTCAATTCTTGAAAACTCTTCTCACAATCGTCTGACCACACAAATCTTGTCCCTTTTGTGGTTAACCTGGTCAATGGTAGAGATAACTTCGAAAACCCTTCCACGAAACCTACGTAGTACCCTGCTAAACCCAAAAAGCTCCTTATCTCACTAACAGAAGTTGGTCTCTCCCAATTAACTATAGCCTCAACCTTTGCAGGGTCAACTGCTATCCCATTCTTAGATACCACATGTCCCAAAAACGCTACTTCCTCAAGCCAGAATTCACACTTCTTAAATTTGGCATACAACTTTTGTTCCCTCAAATCTGTAGTACTAATTTCAAATGTTCTTCATGCTCCTCTTTTGATTTCGAATACACCAAGATGTCATCGATGAATACTATTACACACTTGTCCAAATATTCTTGAAATACTCTATTCATAAGCTCCATGAACACAGCAGGCGCATTTGTCAGCCCAAACGCATTACTAAGAACTCGTAGTGTCCATACCTTGTCCTAAAAGCCGTCTTTGCTACATCTTCCTTTTCACTCTTAACTGATGGTAACCAGAACGTAGATCAATCTTAGAGAAATAGCATGCACCTTGGAGTTGGTCAAACAAATCATCGATCCTTGGCAACGGATACTTATTCTTAATTGTCACACGGTTAACTCCCGATAGTCAATGCATAACCTCATCGACCAATCCTTCTTCTTTACAAATAATACCGGCGCACCCCACGGTGATGCACTTGGTCTAATCAGACCCTTATCCAAAAGTTCTTGTAACTGCTCCTTAACTCTTTAAGTTCCGGCGGAGCCATCCTATATGGTGCTCTCGAAATCGGTGCAGTCTCCGTTGCTAGATCTATCGAAAACTCCACTTCTCGCTCCGGCGGTATTCCTGGCAAATCTTCGGGAAAAACATCCTTGAAATCTTTTTACTATGGAGAGGGATTCGATGTCACTTCTTCTTGTTTGACTCACCAACATACGCAAGAAATCCCTCACACCTTTCCTTAACAGTTTACGAGCCTTCATTACGGAGATCAGGCCCGTTCGGACTCTTTTTTTCGACCCTTGAAAACGAAATCCTTCCCCAGAGGGTAATTCAAAATACTTCTTTTCTAAGCAGTCTACTTTGGCATGATACGCAGCCAACCAGTCCATACCTAGGATGATGTCAAAGTCACTGAGATCCAGACATATAAGATCAACCTCGAGTTCTCTATCGCCTATCCTTAGAGGACAACTTTGAAGGGTACTTCTAGGGTACTTCTAACGCCTTAGGTGACAATTTTAACTGTTTTGCCAACTTAGAACTAATCACAGAATGAGTGGCACCAGAATCTATCAAAGCGTATACATTGCGAGAATATAACTGAAGCGTACCTGACACCAAGTCATTTGTGGCTCTAGCATCTCTAGCAGTCATGGTGAACACACGCCCCTGACCACCAGTCTTATTTTTGTCTTCTGCCTTCACCCCATGAGTTTGTGCATTCTTCTTCGGCTCTGGGCACTTCCACTGCGGGTGCCCAATCTTCTCACAGTTATAGCACTTTCTGTCCTTGTACTTGCACGCATCAGCCTTATGATTGCCATCACACGCAGGGCATACTTCGGCGGTCCCCTGCTCTTTAGCCTTTCCCTTATCGTACGCGGTTCGGTTTCCAAAGTTTCTGTTCGGGTACTTGTTTGCCGTACGATCATAGCTTCCCTCAGCTTTCCTCTTTCCATGATTATCACGGTCTCGGTCGTTGAACTGTCCCTTGTTCCCAGTTGAATCTTTATTAGTAGACTTGTCTCCAGACTTCTTCTTTTCATCCCTCTTGCTGCGGTACTCATCCGACTCCCTTTCTACAATTCTGGCTCTGTCTAGCACTAACCCATATTCGCTAACTGCAGAGGAGTGATTCTGTATCGAATCCGATCACTCAGTCCGGCTTCGAACTTCCTGGCCTTTGTTCCTCGCTGTCGAAAAAGGTCGGTGCAAATTCCAACAGATCTGTGAACCTTTCACTATACTCGTCCACCGTCTTGTCACCTTGAGTTAAAGTCAAAAACTCTGCCACTCTGGCGTGACGAACACTAGCCGGTAGTATTTCTCATTGAATACTACTTTAAACCTTTCCCAGGTGAAATTTCCTTCACCCCTAGCCAAAGCTGCTCTCTTTTCTGCATCCCACCAAGTGCGAGCCGCACTCCTCAGCATGAATGTTGCAAAAACTACCTTCTGCTCTGTGGTACATTCCAAAGTTTCAAAATGTGCTCCATATCCTTAACCCAGTCCTCCGGCTTCTCCTTTGAGGTACCGGAGAAAGTGTCCGGCTTCCTCCTTTGAAACATTTCCAGCGGATCTCTCATTGGTACCTGCTGGGGTTGGTTTTTGAGGTTGTGCTAGATGGTTCACCACCTGTCCGATTCCAGCCACGGTCTGGTTCAGCGTCTGCAGAAGGTTCGCCATGTTCGGATCGACATTACCTTGGTTCCCCGCGTTGCGAGCGTTTCCACGGTTTCCTCTTCCTCTTCCAGACATCTGAAGTTAAGAAAGATTGGATTATCACTGATTGATGACCCACCACGAAAACGGGTTTTACATATTAATAACAATTTATTTAACTAGGTCGGTTACTTGACCTCACAATTTTCTGTTTAATCGAGAGTTTATACTTAACTTGGTCTCATACTACTCCACGTACATATTTATGTATGTATATCGGTCTTACTTAGACCTTTCACTGCATCGACCTTACTTTAGGTCTTTACTATATTAGTCGTTGTACTCAAACGAATTTCATACTTTTATAGGCCGTCCCCACAGAACTGGTTACTATAATTTAACGCATGCACTAAGTTTATTCAAACATAGTTAACTTAAGGAATCACATGACAAGAAATAACTTAACTTAAAAATAACTTTTATTTATTTAACTGAACTAAAACTAGAATAATCACTAAGTTCTTTACTAATAGAACTAAAAAGGAATACTAACCTCTTTAATGAAAGAATGCTAACTTCTAAAAAGAATACTAATAAATGGCTACTCCCCTCATAATCACGGGGTACATTTTTCCTAGGCCTACCCCTAGGCCTTCCAGTTGGCACATAAACTTTTCTTGAACCTCTTGGCCTTCCTCTTGGCCTAGGGACCGGTTCTTCCTCCAGTACTTCATCTTCAATCATAATCGGGGCAGCTTCACTGCCCTCTACAATAATGTCAATTTCGGTGGCTTCTTCTGCAGTCACCACATTTTCTGCCACTGGCTCTTTATAGAAATTCCTATAAAATTCTTCTCTAATATTGGCTATTTCTTCGTCCTTTTTGTTTATTGCTTCTTTCAACTTTTCTATTTCTTCTCGAGCCTTATACCACGAACTTCTAGTTTGCATCCATTTGTCAAAGGTATAGTCCGCTTCCTTCTTTTTCTTCGTCAATTGTCCCTTAAGCTGCCTAATCGTCCATGCACCCCTTACGATTGCTCTCTCCTTGGGTGTTTTAGTCTTTAGTCCGTCCATGATCTACAATGTAAACACAAGCATTAAAATCACAAGCATCCCATAGTGAAATTCATTCTTAAAAGAAAATATCAATCACTCAAGCCACACTCCAGCACATGCTCATCCTCATTTAGAATCTCCCTTTAGGTTCTTTCCTAAAATAGCAATTTCTATAAAAGGAAAGTTTCCTAACTTAGAAAGTTTCCTAAAATGGAAAGTTCCTTAAATAGCAGCTTCCCTTCTTTAGTGCTTCCCAAAAGTACTTTGTTCTTATCAGAGTTCTAAAGCCCACAATAGTTAAGTACTACTTCTCCCAATAGTCTTAACTTCTAATTCTGAGTCTCCCAAGTAATCTTAAACCGGGGCTCTGATACCAACTGTAACACCCCAACTTTTCACTACAATTAAATAACAACTAATATGAATAGTTCCCAAAATCAGAGTGCCCAACGGCTATAAATAACTAAAATTCAAACATTAACCAACGTTCAAATCCACAACGGCTAGTACAAACCACTAGCTCAAACGGTAACTAACGGAAAGTAAAGTTCATAACTTAACTATAACGGAAACATAACCACTAATTACTTTATTAAAAAGATAACTCCTAAGCCGCCAACCCTTGCGACTCCTGATCTGCTTATTTATAACCTGGAGAGAAAAGGAAAATGAAAGAATGAGCGAACAATGCCCAGTAAGTTCATACGGTATCCCCTCGGGTACTAAGAGGAGATGACCGAAACGAACGGTAACAATGAATTACAATGAACGGATATAACTCAAGGATCAAACTAACACTCAGTTTGAAAAGAAACATTTACTTGATAAGACTATTCATTTCTTGAAAACACGTGGCTTCAGAGGTAGTTTCCAAAACACAACATTTTACTCACACTTTACTTTTCTTTACTTTACTTCATTTAGGATTAAGCACGTGCTGTACCCAGGGCTCGGGTTTCTACTGACCGCACCCAAAATCGGTATATCATGATAACCTACGTTACTTCATCAAGCAACGCAAAGGGGTCCACATGTTCAACTTAGAACTATGGATAACTGTAAGGGTCCACTTATCCGTTTCGGGATTATGGATAACTGTAGGGGTCCACTTATCCGTTTCGGGATTATGGATAACTGTAAGTCTTTTACTTATTACAAAACTTTACTTTAAAGAGCTTTTACAAAACAAAGCTTAACTTTACAAACTTTACTTGATCACTTTTGAAAAGATACACATCTCACTTGGACACCAAGGTTACAAAATCAATCATACACATGATAACCCTATTGAACAATAACCATATCAATAGAGGGGATAACAAAAAGACGGAACAATTCGCAGAACGGAATAGTTATTAAAAGACTATCTAGCCACACAGATAGTTTACTTTATAAAAACAGAGATTGGGAATCCTAACAAAGGATTAAGAATCAATACACAACTAAGAGCGTAATCCCTTACCTTAGCTTCGTGCTCTACTAGCTTGCTTTACTCCGCTTGGACAATCTACAATAGGAAATAGTCTAGCCTTAGACATGAGATAAATACTATTTTACTTCCGTCCCAATTTACTTCTTTTACTCCATTAATTCCATGGTTTAGTCATCTATCACCCTTTCCTAGTTAACCAATAACTTTGAGAATAACTACAACACCTCTAGGGTTTTTATTAGTCAATCCCCAAATTCTCAATTTCACTACACAAATTACACACACTGATTTCACACTTTCTGCACACACTTACTGAGTACACCTACTGACAGACACACCCACCATTCTGATTCACACACCCTCTGGTACACCCACCACTCTGAACACACCCACACATTCAGACACGCACACCCACTACTCTGAACACACCCACACACCCACCATCAGTATACAACGCACACACACACATTCATAACGCACTAAACACACACACACGGCAGTTCCTGCCGCCGCACACAACGCACACACTTCGCACACCCAGACGCACACCAACACACACACACACGCAGCACACACACTCCACAGTCCATCTTCTTCTTCTTAATTTGCATACTATTTAACCTAATTGATCAATCCATAACTTAGGGTTCTTAATCCCAACAATTGATTTACAAAGATGAAGAGAAGAGTTTTAAGGGGTTCTAGAATTACCTTTGTGAACACTATGCCTTCTCTCCTTCTCTCCTTCACCGTCTCTCTCTCCCGTTCTCTACGTCTCCCTCCTGCGCCTTCTCTTCCTGTGCGGCGCTCTGATATCTCTCTCGCACTCTCCGTTCTTTTTTCTTTCTTTGCAGTAACTGAGAAAAACCTTAGGGTTTAAGAGAGGGTATTTATATTAATAGGACTCCCCAAATCCCTATTTAACTTGAACTCCTAATCCTTCCTAGTTAATGAATTGGGCTTTGCACTTTTGACCCAATAACTAAACTAAACTAATCATTAAGTTTGGCCCATTAATAATTAAGAGTTTAAGATAAATAAAATAGAAAAGGTAGTTCGGGTTATTACACAAACTTTTTAAGAATAGGGACACTTGTTTCACTAGCCATATTGTGTTTATGAACATTTAAGCCTAAATTTTTGAAATGAGAAGATCTTTTTGGGACAATGCAAAATGGCAAATGAGAAGTTCATTTTGGGGACGGAGGGAGTATGATTTTTAGGTTGGGCACGGAGATTAAGGAAAAAATGTTAGTGGAGTAGGTGTTGTGAGTATAAAAAGTGAAGTAGGAGAAAGAAAGCGAGATAGAGAATAATGAGTGGAAAGTTGTTGTGAGTGTGAATGTGTGTCTCATTAAATAAAACACTTTTATTTTTAGGTTGTCCTAATTCAAGAGAGACACCAAAAATGAAAATTTGTCATAATTCGAGTGAGACGGAGGGAGTATAAGAGCAAAGATGTCTTGGGGAATAGTAAAACGTCAAATATTTTGGAACAAAATTCAGCTCCTAAAACGCCATGTATTTTGAAACGAAGGTTGTATAGTGCAAAAATATGTAACAATTTTTGTTGATTAAAGAGCAGTTATCTTTTTTAACGAATTCTGTACAAAACTAACAAAATATGTTAAAAACATAGTATCATTTTTTGCTTACAAACAATTGATATTCTTAAAACATATTTATTTAGTTTATTAGCATAAAATATGAGGAATGTCTACTTTCCGACCCGTCGTTTCCCGATTTTGGAAAAGGTAGAACAGAAATCGAAAAAGAACTGTCTGATTCTAGTTTCGCCGGTTATGGCTTCAGTACGATTCTCGATTTGCCATGCACTGTGGTGTGAGCTTATGGTTCACCTTAAACCAGTGTTCTAAAAGACGTCCGTCTAGGCCCCGCCTAGGCGCTAGGCGTTCATGAAACGCCTAAGTCCCGCCTAGGATATTATAACTATTCAGAATTCTCGACCCCGACTAAGTTCTGTCTAGACCCCGTCTAGACGCTGCTGCGGTGCGTAGTAACCGTTTAGCGCTTTTTAGAACCTTGCCTTAAACTTGATTTGATAGGTATATAACGATGGTCATACCCATAAGATAACAGTTCTATTTAACTTCATTTGGTAGGGTTTTAAAAAAAAAAAAAAAAGAAAAAAAAAAGCGACCTAAGGGCTTAAGCTGCGAAACTAAATGAATTAAGGGGGGGGGGGGGTCCAGCTCATCTCTTTTCGTGTAATCGAAAACGACAGAAACTGTTAACAGCTTGAACGCAGACAAGCCATACACGCAAATATATTTACAGCAAGTGAGAAAAAAGAGAAAGAAAAAGGCGACGGACGGGAAGCAGAGTCCACTTTTAAAGACTCATCAACAAGCTTTTGTATCACTCACTTTCTCTCTCTATATCTCTCTCTCTCTCCCATTTTGCAGATCTTTGGGTGAGGAAGAAGAAAGATCAAGTTTTGGGGTCAAGTAAATTCCCTTTGCATTAAGTAATGGAGTTTTGTCCCAGATCGCTCACTTATTTCACTACTTCCGCCGTTCTTTTGGTGATCTTGATTTCCTCCAAGAGTTTCACAGGAACAGGTTTGCGCATTTTTTCCCCCACTTAATGCTCGTTATATTGTGGAAAATTTGACTCGGTTCTTGATTTAATTCGTGGGTTTTGATTTTTTTTCAGAAATTTTGGATTTCGCTGTTTGAAATTTCTCGATTACAGTACCAATTGACTGATGGGTAGTATGCATTTGGGAAATTTGGCAAATAACTTTTCGTAATTGAATACTTGGAGTGCAAATCTTCATCAATTATGCTTAAGTTTGAATTTACATTTATAATCTTAGGATGCATGTCATAGTGGGTTTGGAGTTTGCTACTGCTGTTTTTTTTTTTTTGATAAGAACTGAGATTTTTTGGTGGATTGAGTTCTATTTCTTGTGGAGTGTTTTCTAGATGAAGAAAGGGAAAGTGAAATGGTTTACTCTGTCCATTCCATTTTAAGAGTAAAAAAATAGGTGGGTTCAAGAATTAAAGAAAATGTAATGTGTTGGGAGTATTGATAGTTAGGTAGGAGAGAGAAAGTGGGGTAGAAAAGAGTTGGTGGATAATTGTTGTGAGTATGACATGTAGGACCCACTTTCCATTTTAGGATTTTGACTCTTAAAATAGGACGTCCTTTTAGAAAATTTTTGACTCTTAAAATGGGACAGAGGGAGTATTCTGCTTTTGATTCTTCAGTCTGAATTCATTAGTGATATTCAATTGCCCAAGACAAGGTCCATGACCTCCATTTGCAAGGCTGCTTGTGGAAATGATTTTTGGTTTCTTCTATAAGATTTCTGAGAGAGAAATACTCTCAGAGCAAGGATATTAAAGTGGAAAATTTACTGGTTTTTAGTTAATATATCAGTTAGCCTGGTTTTAATAGACGGTCTCAGATTTTAGTAACTTATTACAACTCGTCTTAGATATCATAGTGGTGTAAATGCTCTTTGCAAAGATACCCTCTTTAGCAATCATCCATACTGGGCTACATGGTTCTTGAATTTCAGCGACAATTTATCATTTTATGCACAAGGCTTCTAGTAAGAGATTCGTGGAGATTAGTTTTAAGGTACTTATCAGCAAGAGCTTTTTAGAAAGAGCTTGAAGTTGTTCAGATCGAGAATTGCTTGATTTTTTATGCACCCTATTCACTGCAGAGTGTTGGTATAGTAGCCAATTAGTGACATTGATCTTTAAATGATAAGAAGTGCTTGTTATAACTGTATTTAGGTGCTAATTCAGTGAATAATATGTTCTTCCTTCACAAATATGGCAAAGTGTGCAATTAGCTGCATTGATTTTCTTTCTCCTCCTTGAATCTGAGTTTTAAGATGTGTCTTTATGCTTTTTTCGTCTCTGTGAGCTTCCATTTATCGCAAGTGCTAACCTATACTTTGCTACGTTTGTTTCAGAAGCCTATGATCCACTTGATCCAAATGGAAACATCACGATTAAATGGGACATCATCAGTTGGACTCCCGACGGCTATGTTGTAAGTTTTAGTAAACTAATCTTCTTATTAACCTATCAACAAAGAACTTTACCCTCTCAATACGTTACCGGATTTTTTTTTCTTTTTAAATGACTGTCTGCAATATGTGAATGTGCAGGCTGTTGTTACAATGTTCAACTTCCAACAATATCGCCACATTCAATCTCCGGGCTGGACATTGGGCTGGACATGGGCAAAAAAAGAGGTGATATGGAGCATGGTGGGAGGTCAAACCACAGAGCAAGGAGATTGCTCAAAATACAAGAGCGGAATTCCTCATTGTTGCAAGAAAGATCCAACTGTTGTGGACTTGTTACCTGGAACTCCTTACAATCAGCAGATTGCAAACTGCTGCAAGGGAGGAGTAATAAACTCGTGGGTACAAGATCCAAACAACTATGCGAGCTCTTTCCAGCTCAGCGTTGGTGCAGCTGGGACCACTAATAAGACAGTTAAACTTCCCAAAAACTTCACCTTGAAAGCACCTGGACCTGGATATACATGTGGGCCCGCCAAAACTGGCAAACCTACGAAGTTTGTAACTGCAGATGGACGAAGAGTGACACAAGCTATGAGTAAGTATACTTGGCATAAACTATAAAGTACCTCTGTTCAAGCATACTAATGAGGATTTTCCAACTTCCCTTTACATGTGTGTGTGTGTATTTTGTCGGGTGGGGCTTATCCTTTACTTATACTCATTAAAAGGGAAAATGTCTTATTTCACTATGTGTGCTTTCATGCTTTCAAGAAATCTCCAAATGTTTCAAATTTCCCTTAAAACCCTACAATCTCCTGTAATGGAGATGTTGACAACTTGACTTGGGAATAGTATACATCAATGTCTAATCTCATTTATATTTGCCGGGAACCAAGTTTCCTAGCGTATACTACATTATTATAAGTCCCTGTTTGGATGTCCATTTCAGTTTCTGGTTAGTTTATTTTTTTATTCACAATCTTTCTTTGGGCCTACTCTCTCTCTCTCTCCCTCTCTCTCTATCACCCCCTTACTTTTTCATGCAATCATTACAAAACCACGAAAAAGAAAAAAAACATAAGAACGGAGAAAACCCATAAATTCATATTTTGATTTGAATTTATATTATGCTGTAACCTTGAGAAGGATTATTAATTTTATTTCAAATTTCTCTTTTGCTAGTGACGTGGAATGTGACATGCACATACTCTCAGTTCCTGGCTCAGAAAACTCCTACATGCTGTGTTTCTCTCTCATCATTCTACAATGACACAATTGTACCGTGCCCGACATGCACCTGTGGGTGCCAAAATAATGCTACTCACCCTGGAAGTTGTGTGAAGTATGTTCTTTGAAAATTTGTCTTCAATTCCTCATCCTTTTCTTGGAAAATCTATCAATTTTTCTAACACTTGTTTTGATATTCACAGCCCAAACTCACCTTATCTGGCATCAGTTGTGAATGGTCCCGGTAAGAACAGCTTGCAACCTCTGGTTCAATGCACAAGTCACATGTGTCCGGTCCGGATTCATTGGCACGTGAAGCTCAACTATAAAGAATACTGGCGAGTGAAGATCACAATAACAAACTTCAATTTCAGGATGAACTACAGCCAGTGGAACTTAGTTGTGCAACATCCCAATTTTGACAATCTTACCCAGATATTCAGCTTTAACTACAAGCCCTTAACTCCTTATGAAGCTATAAGTAAGTTGAAATCATTATACTTCCTCCGTTCCAAAATGATAGTCTCTCTTTCCATTTATGTTTGTCTCTAAAAGATAGTCCTATTTCTAAAATTGGTGTGGTAAAATGATTGAACTTCCGAACTCAACCTTGTGATGAATTTATTGAGTAATGCATGGTTGTTGCAAGAGGGAGTTTAGTGGGAGTAATAATTGAACCTCACTAAGGGTAGTAATGAAAATGACACTATGTTGTTAATATATTGAATAGTCAAACAAGACTATTATTATGGGACGGTGGGAGTAGCTTCTTTTTCTGTCGCCCTAATTCAATAGGTCTATCCATCGGTGTATATATCTTTCTTTTCTAACGTTTTTTTTTTTCCTTGACGAACTTCTCAACAGATGACACAGCCATGCTATGGGGTGTTAAATTCTACAACGATTTTCTATCGCAAGCTGGACCACTTGGCAATGTTCAGTCAGAGCTACTCTTCCGGAAAGATCAATCTGCTTTCACTTTCGAGAAGGGTTGGGCTTTCCCCAGAAGAATATATTTCAATGGTGATAATTGTGTCATGCCACCTCCTGATGCCTATCCATATTTGCCTAACGCAAGCTCTCGACTTAAGAAATCTTTACTTGCACTTGCAATCACTCTGCTGCCATCTTTGGTCTTCTTCTTCGCATAACTTCTGAAAGCCAGTTGAAAAATTTTGTGTTCGTGGGGAGTGTTCTCGAGCAATAGGTTTTAGCCCAAGTACGCTATACTTGAATCAAATACATCCGTAGCCGCACATATATATGTAATGGTTGGTGAATTCATCTCCATTTTGGAACTGTTCCGTGACATGTTTAATGTTGTAGTAAATTATGTTGACTGTAAAATGTAAGTCTATATAGAGGTATGAAAGTGTAGAAACCTACAACTGACTAGAGTTAATACTAGTTTTGGTTCTATTAACCCATATTTCTAACTCTTGTTATATTTCAAGTTCAGTAGTCATAGTGACTTTAAAAGAGTTTCTACATGTTTATGCTTGTGTAGGCAGTAGTACTCCAGTTCCTGTGTATCAAAGGTTTCCTCCCCTAGCTTCAAAATTTGCAGTACGAATGAACACTAAACTAACATTAGTAGGCCATTTGTAATGACCCGAGCCCGATAATCCATTTGAGCCCTCTCATAAAGTCTATGAATGGTATTGGTGCCCAATAGGTAATGAGTGGGACTTTATCTATCACAATCAAATTCCTACAGTGTCGAAAAGTGGCGGTGGGTTTTTATGAGTTCTAGTTGTTTAACAATGACACTGCGCCTTGTAAAAACGTTCCGCTTATTAACAAAAACTAGTGTTACACCCGTGCGTTAAACGCACGGATTGACAAGTCGCCAATAAGCCTTAGCTCACACGGGATAGGCTCTTGCTTCCTACAAGATGTCAAGTGCTTGACTTCTCTTCCCCCATTGCCAAAAACAAATGTCTAACTTTTTTTATGAAGAAGCGAAAGTAATGAAAAATGACTTTTCTGATTGCATTGATGATTTTTTTTGTTGTTTTTATTTAAACTTAGCTTTGATTTTATAAATTGGATAGTACACTTTAAAGTATTCATAATAATATTATATCATTTTAGTTGTTAAAGTTTGCTATTAATACATAAATTATTTTATCAAATCTTAAATTTTGGATACGTGACTTCTTATTTGTTATTTTATCTAATTATATTGTATTTAAATAAATGAATAGGAAATTAAGATATAAAGAGAAAAAAGTTGTCAAATTAATTAGAAAAAAATAAAAAAAATATTAAAAGTTAGGAGTTAACCTCCATATTATAAAATATGCATTAAAACACCAACAAAACCTTTTAGAGTACATTAGTCAAGGAGAAAATTTGATATAAAGTAATTATAGTTTAAATTTATTTAATTATTTTATTTTCCTTTAATAAAAAGGCTATTTTTGACAATATCTATTTTGAAGGGATTTGTCAAAAAAGATAATAATCTCAAATCATTTGTGTGTTTCATATATGTATATTTATAGATTAATATGTGGAGAAACAAAATTTCAAATGAGACTAAAAACTCATTTTTTTTTTTTTTAAAAAAAAAAAAAGAAAAAAAAAAAGCAAAGTGAAAGTCTATTGAAAAAGTTTCATGAAAAATAAAAAGAGGTGTATTTTACTTGTAGATTGTAATAAAGTCATGAATTGACCCATATTATATTTATTAGTATGGATGTTTTCATTGGAATATGTTATACCATTTAATGCAAAGTGTTATGAACATAATAAGTAATGCTTATGAAGGGTATTTCAGACATTTTTAGCAAATAGCTTTTGGAGGGAAAGTTTCATTCACTTCAACTTTTATATATTTATAGATGCTACTCAGCATATGAAAAACACATTTTACACTAAAACAAGTGTAAAACAAGTTTTTTTTTTTTTTTTTTTTTTTTTTTTTTTTTTTTTTTTTTATGGAGATTTCCATTAGTTTGGGGTAGCTAACCATTGTCCTTATCTCACTCAAAAATTCAAAAATGGTAGTTTTATTTTCCTTTTTGTATTTTTGTATGTCTCAAAAAACTAGTCTCAATTTTTTTTATTAAGAATCCAAAATTTCTGAATTTCTAAAATTATAAAATAACTTTAAAATAATTGAAAAGTCAAATGAGACTATTAATTTGGAACTTAAAATATTTGAAAAGTTAAATGAGACTATAAATTTAAGACGGAGGGAGTATTTGTCGTGCATTGGTTATGAATTTCAGTTTGAAAACTTCATAAAAATCTAAGTAAATTTTTCTTTTTAAAAAACACACAATTTGTAATACTATTAAACTTGGCAGTATGTAAAACTAACACCAACATTTTTAAGGTACTCGCATTTTTTTTTATTATTTAAGAAATTAAAGGAAAAATCATGATAAAATTGGCAATTTGTAACATTAACCGTTTGTCTCTTAACACATTAAAATTGACAGTTTGTAGAACTAACGCCTGACATTTTTAAGGTAATCACCTTTGTTTATAATTATAACTAAGGGGATTTTTTTTTTTTTTTTTTGAAAAATTTGGCAGCTTGTAACAATAACAATAGCCGTTTGTCCCAGTCCCAATAACACGGTTTTAACTTTTATGGGAGACACCTATGTAAATCCCTATTTTTCTTACTGAATGAAACGCGAAAAATCCTGTTATTTCTAATTAAAAAACTTGTATGTGAACACCATGACCCGTTTTATAATAAAGACATGTCATTTTTTGACCCATGACCTACATGCAATTTTTTTTTTCCGGTTTGTCAAAAGTAATAGTTACTTAACTAAATGTAACAAACGTGTTAATTATATGTAAAATTTTGTATACATAAAATTAATACATATATACAGAAAAGCAACAGCGGTTTTTTTATTATTTATTTTTATTCGTTTGCAAAAAGTAATATTTATTACAACTAAAATGTAACGACCGTGTTACTTATATGTAACAGTGTTTATACATAATTGTAACACATATGTATAGAAAAATAATAATTCAACTATTTACACTTTAGAACTAAAAACACATGTGTTAGTAACATTGTAAAAATAAAAAGTAACAATTTTTATAAACGAATGTTACATTTTACTTGTATAATAACATTGTAAAACAGTTACGTTTACTTGTATAATAGTATATCTATATGTTTTCAAATAATAAGTTACAATGAGTTCAATTTATCATGATACATGTAAAAGTATTACATTATCTATAGAAATCCGTTACAATTTCATCAACTAAAGTGTTACATTTATTTGTACAAATAATTACATTCATGTATATAAGTTGTTATTTTTCAAATGTTACTTTCTTTTAAAAAATAAAATCAAATCAAAATACTAAAAAATAAAAATATTTTGGAAAAACACTTTACATTTCAGTATAACGATAATTACATTTAGTTATTGTTAGTGTTACACGTATTTATAGTTAGTATTACTGTTACAGTTGAAAGATGAGTAAAATGAACACTTTTTTTTTTTTGTAAAACTGGTGTTACATTTACTTATAAACAATGTTACTTTATAAGTAACACAATTGTTACATTTAGTTGTACTAAGTATTACTTTTGGCAAACGAAAAAAACAGTCAAAAAATAATAATATAAAAACTTAAAAAAAAAACGATACTAATTTTCAGGGACAGAGGGAATATTTTATTAGGTTAAAATTTCATTGTAATCATTAGATTGACACAAATGTATGGTCAAAGATCATTTATTTTGACCATAAAAATTCAAAATGAGACTAATTTTCAGGGACAGAGGGAGTATTTTATTAGGTTAAAAGTTTACTTGTTCCACAAAAATAAAATGAGGGGGTCTCCTGTGCGGCCGCCGCATGGTGCGACGGCGCACGGAGCCGACCTCCCTCTTTTTTTTTCTTCTGCTGAGATTTTTTTTTTTTTGCCACCCCTAACTTTTTTTCCTCCCAACAAAAGTAACTCTTATTTCAACGAAATGTAACACTTTTTTCTTTTCAAATGTAACGCTTTTTTTTTCTTCAAAATGTACCACAATTTTGCTGCAATAGAGTAAAGATAACATAAAGATTGACAACTAAACCAATGTCACACTTTTTACAAAAGAATGTAACGTTTTTTTTTTTCTTCAAAATGTACCACAATTTTGCTGCAATAGAGTAAAGATAACATAAAGATTGACAACTAAATCAATGTCACACTTTTTATAAAAGAATGTAACACTTTTGTTTTTCAAATGTAACATTTTTTTTTCCAAAATGTACCACAATTTTGCTGCAATAGATTAAAGATAACATAAAGATTGACAACTAAACCAATGTCACACTTTTTATAAAGGAATGTAACACTCTGTTTTTTAAATGTAACACTTTTTTTTTAAAAAAATTAACATAAGATTAACAAACTAAACTAATGTTACATTTTATAAAAAATGAATGTAACATTTTTTATTTCAATTGTAACAGTTTATATTTTTAAATGTAACATTATATCTTAAATGTAACAATTTTTTTTTTGAGAAAGTAACAATTGAAATGCAACTCGATTATATATATGAATTTTTACTCTTTTTTTAAAGAAGAAAAGTAACATTTACTAAATAAAAATGTTACATTCATCTATATAAAAAATTATAATTATATATTCACTTTGTTACACTTCAAAATATTACTTTTTCTACCCACAAAAACTATTAAACAATTTAAATTTTCTTGTAAAATTGCTGTTACATTTGACTGTGAAATGTGTTACTTTTTGAAGATGAAACTGTTACTTTTTATCAGAACAGAGTGTTACATCTTAGCTGATGAGCAGCTCAAACTTTTTGTGTGTAAAAAATATGTTTTTTTTTAAAAAAAAATAAAAAAAATCAAACCATATCATGACCTATGTAGTTTTATTCATCTCATCGAGACGAACACAACGGTTTTTTTTTTTAAAAAAACCCGACTTATAAATCTCAAAATATAGCATTTTAAAGTTGTTGTTTTTTTGTTTTTTTAAGGAAGACACGTGTCGCGATCTGGGAAGAGGGAGGGCTAGATTGTTAAGAGTCAACACCGACTCTAACCATCCGCCCAAATCTGGAAAATTCTAGGGTTCTTAAGAAAGCTCCAGAAATTACCTTGAAGAACAATGGAGAAGCTTTTGATTTGAGGAGCAGCCACCGCCATTGCAGAAGCTTCTAGGCTTGGTCTAGCAGCCGACTTGGATGGAGAATTCTAAAGGGGGATACTTGTTTCTTCCACCGACATAATGTGAGTATAAATAGGGGTGTAGTCTTTTGTGGGCAAGTATCCTTCTGAGTGTGAGAACAAATAAAGTAGGAGTGAGAGAGAGTCCAGTAGCTTGGACTTTGTCAAAGGAGTAACTAATCCAATACATTAGAGTCTAGGATTAGTTGTGCATTGAGTGTTTGTACCTTGTCCATTGTAAGTATAAAGCTAAGTAATAATAATAATAGTGTGATTATTATTATTATTACTTGTGTAGTTCGCCAATTTGGTACCGGAAAAACCAACAATCTGGTATCAGAGCGGTACGACAAGGGACCGCTAAGTGCGACGATCGGGGATCGTTGAAACTGTTGTGGAGCGCTGCTGAGAGAAGATTAGTTGCTCGTGCACTATCTGGGATAGTGAAGCCCGTGAGTCACGGACCCGGCTTACTTGGTGATACGCGCGGAGGCTATACCAAGTCACGATGGTGGATATAGGTAGCATAGCAGCTATGGAAAAATTGAACGAGTACAATTACAGAGACTGGCGAACTTGTATGAGGTCCTACTTGAAGGGTCAGGACTTGTGGAATATCGTGGACGGGTACGAAACCTCACCACCTCCGATAGAAAATGCCGCAGAGTTCAAAAAGTGGGAAATCAAGGCAGGGAAGGCCTTGTACGTCATCAAAATCACAGTCGAGAAGAATTTACTCGCACGTATTGAAGACGTGGAGACACCGAAAGAAGCATGGGATGCCTTTGCTGCGCTGTTCTCCAAAAGGAATGCTGCTCGGCTTCAACTTCTAGAGCGGGAGTTAATGAATTCCTCGCAAGGTACATATTCTATCAGTGACTATTTTCTTAAGATTAGAAATTTATGCCGTGAAATAGAACAATTAGACCCTAGCGCAAAAATTGGAGAAGATAGAATGCGGAGGATTATAATTAATGGTTTAAGACCCGAGTACAACGCATTCGTCACGGCAATCCAGGGTTGGCCACAACAACCATCATTGTTAGATTTGGAGAATCTATTGGCCAACCAAGAAGCTCTTGCTAAGCAAATAGCAGGAGTTTCTCTGAAAGAGAATGAAGAAGATAAAGATAGTATGGTGCTATTTGGCCATGAAGCAAAATCTCTAAATAAGTGGAGAAGAGATGCGAGGAAATATGAGGAAGAAGAAGATGACACCGAGAAGGTTGCTCGAGGTTGTGGGAGTTTATCTAGAGGGGAAACTGAGCAAGATCAAGAAAGAGATCGATTCTTTCGAAACGACGAGTGCTATAATTGTGGTCGACGAGGGCACTATGCTCGAGATTGTCGATCTAGGAGACGGTCATATGAGGGCAATGCGGTGACGTCAGGGAGTCTCTTAGAAGACGAAAGTGAAGAGGAATGGGACTTTGAGTTGTCCTACGCAGTGGCAGAGCACCCACAGACTTTTAGGGATAAAGAGTTCGACTTTGAAGAAAATATACATGAATTTGCAGATGTAAGGATTCTTAAAGACGATCCTGAAGAAGACGAATGGTTTGAAGACCATGCCTATCCAGTTACCGAGGGGAAGTGGATTGATGACAATGAAAGTGAAGAAGAGATTGACTTCGATAATGGTCTATGGTTTGAAGATCTAGCGGCCATGATCAATGTTGGATGTAAGGATAGTCTAGACGACTATGACACCGCTAGAGCGTTAACAAGCTTGGTTGAAGCCAACTTGGAGGAAGTGGCCGTTGAGGTGATTGATGCAAATTTGGATGTTCATAAGCCCGCAGACAAAGAGGAGCTAGAAATTGTGAGGGAGCAATATCAAGAAGACTCGGCACTTGAGCAAGGTCTACATGTGACACCAAAGCTCTCATCAAGTCTTGATGCATTTAACTTAAGCCCGTTCGATAAGACGAAAAGCACAAAGACATCATACGAGTTCAAGGAGGAACTTCAGTCATGCCAACATAGCAAAGACGACGTTGCTTGTTACTACGGAGTTGACGAAGACTTACTCATGAAGTCACGTTGCGACAAGGAAGAACAACTCGAGGTTGAAGCACTTCAACGAAAGCCACTTGTGAAGTTCAAGAAGAAAGAGTCGGCATTGAGGGGGAGTGTTAAGAGTCAACACCGACTCTAACCATCCGCCCAAATCAGGAAAATTCTAGGGTTCTTAAGAAAGCTCCAGAAATTACCTTGAAGAACAATGGAGAAGCTTTTGATTTGAGGAGCAGCCACCGCCATTGCAGAAGCTTCTAGGCTTGGTCTAGCAGCCGACTTGGATGGAGAATTCTAGAGGGGAATACTTGTTTCTTCCACCGACATAATGTGAGTATAAATAGGGGTGTAGTCTTTTGTGGGCAAGTATCATTCTGAGTGTGAGAACAAATAAAGTAGGAGTGAGAGAGAGTCCAGTAGCTTGGACTTTGTCAAAGGAGTAACTAATCCAATACATTAGAGTCTAGGATTAGGTGTGCATTGAGTGTTTGTACCTTGTCCATTGTAAGTATAAAGCTAAGTAATAATAATAATAGTGTGATTATTATTATTATTACTTGTGTAGTTCGCCAATTTGGTACCGGAAAAACCAACGTAGATATGGCGGTCGGGTGTAGCGGAGCATGCGGCTGCGAGAAGCAGAGGAACAAAACAACTTGCCGCACATGGTGAGACGGAAGAATTTGTCAAATAAAATACCTTCAATTCCCGCCAGCCACTACCTAGTCGAATGTCAAACTCGTTTTTGCCTCTTCCCGGAAATAGAGGCCCAATAAGTCAACTTTTTTCACGTTAGAATTGAAGCAGAATTAATTATTTAAGTATGCTGAACTGAAGCTGATCTACACTACAGTTTGGGGTCAAGTAAATTTCTTCTGCATCAAGTAATGGAGTCTTGCTCCAGATCTCTCACCACTTCCGCCATTCTTTTCCTCATCTTGTTCACCTCCCAAAGCTTCACTCGCACAGGTTTGCAAATTTCCTTTATCTATTTGTTTTCGTGGGGATGGTTTTATCTCGATTCTCAATTCAAAAATGTTGCCTACCTTACCTTGGGAGTGCTGATTAATGTTTGTATTACTATCTGTAAATTGCTATGCTAAATGTTTTCTAGGAAGCTAAACAACCCTAGAATTTGGGTGAAAGATCCACTTTGTAAACAAAGAATGATGACATTTCAAATTGTTGACATTCTTTAATGAAATTGTTGACAGAATGATGACATTTAAAAATTGTTAGGGATTCCTTTTGCTCCGTAAACACATTTGAAATCAACCAAAAGTTACTAAATTATGAGTTTTGCCTATTGATTTTTAAAACTACCCTGTAAAAATTATAACTATAGTTTCTTAATAATGATGAGAAAATAGCACTGATTTCAGTTTAGCTGTATTTAGGTGCTAATTCAGCCCATCGCATGTTCTTTCTTCACGAAATTGGCAAAGAATGCAATAAATAACCTGCATCAGTTTTCTTCTCTTTCTTGAATCTGAGTTTTGAGGGTTCAAATTTTCCTTTTTATCGGTGTGAGTTGCCATTTATCACGAGTGCTAACCTAAGTACTGCTTTTGTTACAGATGCCTATGATCCACTTGATCCAAATGGAAATATCACGATTAAATGGGATATCATTACTTGGACTCCCGATGGCTATGTTGTAAGTTTTAGGCAACTAATCTTCTTATAATACACTTACCGAGAAACAACTTTTTATCCCCAAGTCTTTTCTTTTTTAAGTGACTGTCTGCAATATGCGAATCTGCAGGCTCTTGTTACAATGTACAACTTCCAGCAATTTCGCCACATTCAACCTCCGGCTGGACATTGGGCTGGACATGGACGAAAAAAGAGGTGATATGGAGCATGGTGGGAGCTCAAACCACAGAGCAAGGAAATTGCTCACAATACAAGAATGAAATTCCTCATTCTTGCATGAAAAATCCAACTGTTGTGGACTTGTTACCCGGTGCCCCTTACAATCAGCAAATTGCAAACTGCTGCAAGGGAGGAGTACTTAGCTCGTGGGTGCAAGATCCAAACAACTATGCGAGCTCTTTCCAGCTCACAGTTGGTTCAGCTGGAACCACTAACAGGACGGTTAGACTACCCAGAATCTTCACCTTGAAAACACCCGGACCTGGATATACTTGTGGACGTGCCAAAGTCGTTAGACCTACTAAGTTTATAACTTCAGATGGACGAAGAGTGACACAAGCTATGAGTAAGCATACTTGACATAAATCGTACAGTATCTCTGTTTAAGAAGATAATCGTTTTTGATAGTCAGTACAAGCGAACTTTGACCAAACATTAATGTCAATATAATCATTCTAAGGAAACTCTAAAAATTGTTATCGATAAATTTTTAAGTGATTTATTAATGACAATTTTTATAGATCTTCACTGGGATGATTAGATTGACTTTAATGTTTGGTCAAAGTTCGCTTGTTTTGACCGTTGAATATCAAATGGGACTATCTTTCAAGAATGGAGGGAGTATTTCTCATGTTTCGGTAAAAAACCGGTCTAGATAACAGTCTACATTTCCATTTTAGCAGTTCCTATCTTATTATACATCATGTTTCGATTTAAATTTCTTTCACATAAACTCGAGAGGATAATAAATTTAAATTTAATCTCAAATTTCTCTTTTACCAGTGACGTGGAATGCGATATGCTCATACTCTCAGTTCCTGGCTCAGAAAACTCCTACTTGCTGTGTTTCCCTGTCATCATTCTACAATGACACCATTGTACCATGCCCGACATGCAGCTGTGGGTGCCAAAATAATGCTACTCACTCTGGAAGTTGTGTGAAGTACGTTTTTTTTATTAACTGTCTTCAATTCCCCAGCCTCTTCCTTGAAAAACTATAGACTTTTTTTCTAACACTTAATTCTTAATTCACAGTCCAAACTCGACTTCTCTGGCTTCAGTTGTGAACGCTCCTGGTAATAACAGCTTTCAACCTCTGGTTCAATGCACGAGTCATATGTGCCCAATCAATATTCATTGGCACGTGAAGCTCAACGACAAGGAATATTGGCGAGCGAAGATCACAATCACAAACTTGAATTATAGGGTGAACTATAGTCAGTGGAACTTATTTGTGCAACACCCCAATTTCAACAATCATACCCACATATCCGGCTTTAACTACAAGCTTTTAACTCCTTTTGGAGATATAAGTAAGTACTCCAATTCATTCCCTACTTCAATACAAGAAAAGCCTTGGATCTCGTTATGAAACAAGCGGTGAAAAAGATCAGTATATAAATCCTTTCTCTAACCATTTTTTTAAACCTACTACTTGTCAACAGATGATTCAGCCTTGCTATGGGGTGTTAAATCCTACAACGATCTTCTATTGCAAGCTGGACCACTAGAATGTTGAGGCAGAGATACTCTTCCGGAAAGACAAGTCCACTTTGACTTTCGACAAGGGTACTTGGGCTTTCCCCAATAGAGTTTATTTCAATGGCGATAACTGCGTCATGCCACCACCTGATTCGTATCCATATACGCCACCTGATGCCTATACATATTTGTCAATTGCAAACGCTCCAGCTCTAGCTCCTGCTGCCTCTCCATATTCGTCAAAAGCAAACTCTCTGACTAAAAAATTCTCTACTCGCGTTCACAATTACACTGCTGTCATCTTCGTTCTTCTTTGCATGTGTCTGACAGCCTTCCCAGTATGATAATTGAAGATTTTGTATGCCTGGGCAGTTTTCCGGAGCAATTTGTTTGAGACCAGGTGCGCTATACTTTAATTCAACACACCTGTTTGCTGCTTATATGTAATGGTTTGTGTATTCACCTCCAATTTGCAACTTTTACTTTTAATTTTTTTTTTTCCGTACGTACTCCCTCCATCCCAGAACAACTCAGAATTGACAAAGTTAGGGACAATATAACATTCTGTATTTGAAAGTTATCTAGCAAATAAAACAATTTTATTAAAACTATGAGATTATTAATTATATGTGTTGGGACCGCGATCACCCCCACCACTCCACACTAGGAATAATAATGGAGTGTGTGGACACACCTTTATATACTAGACAATTCTTCATTCAATTGCCAATGTGGGACTTGGGTTGACACTTGACACCCCAACAAACAGCGAAACTTGTACTGCCGCTAATACCATATGCGAGACACGCCTCCCGATCACCTGAGCTCTGATACTAGTTGTTGGGACCGCGGATTTGTTTTTGGGTCATCTTTCAAAAGGCCTCATACTAATGGAGTGGGTGGACACCTATATATATTAGACAATTCTTCTTTCAATTGCCGATGTGAGACTTGGGTTGATACCCAACAATATGTTCAATACCTATTGATTTCTTATGCTTACCCAGTCTTAAAGAAAGTTCCACTTTCCTTCTTAAAATTCAAAATAAGACGAAATGGAATTACTGCTCTCTCCCCGTCCCTAAATGAATACAATGGTGGAGATTGGAGTCACCTCATTTTAGCTCTACCCAACGGTTGAGATATGTCCGAATTCGGTGGGACCCACAAAAAATTGAAATCATCTTAGCCGCACACCCAAACCGCTCGCCTATGTGGTCTTGATCGGAGGCGTTGGGTGGAGGGGTGGAGCTAACTTGGGTGGAGCGGTTCCGGGTCCATACAATATCTATTTTCAAAAAATAAATTATATCAAAATGAATGTATTTTTTGAAAGAGCAACTCTCCTGTATACAAAATATACAATCTCTTCGTCACAAAATAAATGTTTAAAATTATTTAAAATTATTTTTTAATTATAAGTAAATTTAGTAATATTTTATACATTTATATCGATACAAAAAGAGTACTTGATTATTATGCAGTTATCAAGTTGGTCAAAAAGGATGGGGGCACTCATTCATCATTGAGCATGCAAGTAAATTTGTTCTATTGAGCATTTACTTTGTGGGACTGGGGGGTAATATTTAGTAGCTAGCTAGGGGACCTTATAGACTACTCCCTCCGTCTCAAAATAGATGTCGTTTTGAGAGTTAATTTTTGTTTCAAAATACATGTCGTTTTACTATTTTCAAGGCTATTTTATTGTTGTATACCAACTCTACCCTTATTAATGATAGTGGACTATCTCTTAAACAGTTATTTAATTGCTTAGGTAATTGCATTACTTTAGGGGTATATAAGACTTTTTCACATACATTAATTATATTTCTTAATATGTGTAAAGTGGTTGAAACGACATCTATTTTGAGACGGAGGGAGTATATGAAAGGCATGATAAAATGCAAAATTTCGTACTCATTCTTCTTCTTCTGTTTCAAAATATATGTCGTTTTAAATATTTCACATGTATTAAAAAATGTAATTAAGAAATAAAAAAGACTTATGTACCCCTAAAATGTAACACTTTTTCCTCCCAACAAAAGTAACACTTATTATAACAAAATGTAACACTTTTTCCTTTTCAAACGTAACACTTTTTGTTCCAAAATGTACCACTATTTTGGTGCAATACATTAAAAATAACATAAATATTGACAACTAAACTAATGTCACACTTTTTATAAATGAATGTAACACTATTTTTTTCAAATGTAACACTTTTTTTCAAATGTAACACTTTTTTCCCCCAACATTAACATATGATTGACAACTAAACTAATGTTACATTTTATAAAAAATAAATGTAACATTTTTTTTTCTGAATTGTAACATTTTACATTCTTAAATGTAACATTATATATGAAATGTAACAATTTTTTATTGAGAAAGTAACAATTGAAATGCAAACCCATTTTTTTTTATTTATAAAAAACTGCTGTTATATTTAACAGTAGAAAAGTGTTACTTTTTGAAGATGAAAGTGTTACTTTTATCAGAACAGAGTGTTACATTTGAGCTGACAAGCAGATCAATTTTTTTTGTGTCTTAAAAAGTATTTTTTTTTAAAAAAAAATCAAACCATATCATGACCTATGTAGTTTTCTTCGTCTCGACGAGACGAACACAACGGTATTTTTATTTTATTTTTCTGAGTTATAAATCTCAAGATATAGCATTTTAAAGTTATTGGAGTTTTTTTTTTTTTAAATTGACACGTGTCGCGCTGGGAGTGGAAGAAGGGCTGGCGGGCGGGGCGGGTCGGTTGGGCTGGTCGGGCTGGTCCATGGGCAATGCCCGTCGCACATGGTACACCGGATGTACCTAAGAATTTGTCTTTAAGTGTCATTTTACCATTTTTTTTTTTACTAGTCTCTTTATTTTTTCAAAACTAAATGATTGAAAAGTGGGTACAAAAATATTTATGAATCTTTACTATTTTACTGCAAAAAAGTAGAGATTTTCAAATTGTCCCATAAATGAAATTTAAACATTCATTTATTTAAATGAAGGAGTGATATATTACACACATTAATTGATCTTTTTTTAGAATCAAGTATATTTCTAGTGATTATAAGAATATTAAGCAAATTATTAATCAGTAATGAAAATTTTAGAAGATTTTATGATTTGTTACTATCCACTTCCAAAAGTAAATATCAAATATTAATTTTTAATCAAAAGTGAAAAAGTAATTTATTTTACGATGGATGAATCTAAATGTTTGGCCAATTTTAATTTTGTAAAGAATTTCAAATTAAATTGGACAATTTTATTGACTGTTGAGTATATATAAATTGACTACTTATACAGTATGGTTCATGTAAATAAAATTTACTCTCTTTTTTTTCTTTCAAAAAAATAAAAATAAAAATAAAATAAAAGTGACAACAATCGTCACCTAAATTAAAAAAAAAAGTATGGACGGACTAATTAATTGAATTAGAATAGATGGCAAAAATCTAAAGATCAACTAAGGCTAAAGCATATGAATAGTACTAGGGGCGCAAAAAAAATCACAAAAACTTGCTCACAAAATCCTAAGTGTAGTGATTTTATTGGTGTTTTTAATTAGAGTGTGGCAGGTCCATTATCGATGCAACCAATAAAATATCGCCACCTCATTTTGTGAGCAAGATTTTGTGACTTTATTTTGTGTCCCTAGCATTAGCATTGCTCGAACCATATTGTATTCTTTAGTCGTCTCTTTTCTATTGTCAGTTGTGACTATAGTTTAATTAGTCTTCTCAACCACTAGCAACCAACAAAAGAGAAATTTTCCTATAATAACTACTTCTATTTTTTGATCCAATATTATTAGAGCATTACTTCACATTTAGTCAAATTTTGATTATGTAAAAATTTATGGCCATTTTTTTTTTTTATCTAATTGGTTTTGAGGTGAAACTCCATATTTATCATGGTATTTGAGTTAAACCATTTACATACGTGCAAGCCTAAAAATAGCCCTACGGTGATTAAAAACATGCGAGCCCAAAAGAGGCTCGCTCGCGATGATGTAACTCCGCGTCACCATTTACTAGTTACAACAACTCATTTAAGTTAAAAATCATTTACTGTTATAAAAACTTGTTGATATGAAATAAAAAATAAATATTCGAAAAACTATTTTTTTCAGAAAACTAGAAGACTGCTCACTCACACACACACACACACACACACACACATATCTATATACTATGTATATCACATTACTTAAATAATTTGAATGAAATAAAAGTAAATAGTTTTGGCTTCAAAACAATATGAAAATAATGGCAGTGTAATTTGTAATCTACAAAACACTTAAAACACATTATATCTTAGTATGGTTAGAAAGATGAACAAAATCCATATTGTTGCAATAAAGAAAAGAAAAGAAGAAAAGAAAAGAAAAATGCATTAATAACATCTCATCAGTTTTATCAACTTTTCATTGTCTCTCCTCTCCTCCATTTAATACTCTCTACTACTAAATCTCCATTTCCATCTTCTCTACATTCTCTTACCTATACCCTCTCCTCCAAGTCCAGTCCAGGCTATATGGGTTTGCTGGGAAACTCGTTTCTGCTTCTCCTTCTTGTTCTGTTTTTCTGTAAATCAGTTTCCTCCGCTTGTTCAAATGGCGCGTGCAAGGTCTCTCTCTCTCTCTCTATATATATATATATATACATATATATCTTTCTCTTTTTCTCTTAATTATCAATTTTATTTTTCAGATTAATTGAAATTGGTCTGTCTGAATTATGTACATGCAGTTTCTGGATGATTGTTCAACAGAGGGAGATTGTTCAACTGGGCTTTATTGCTTTTCATGTGCAAAAGGATTCTCAGGCTCCAAATGTGTTCGTTCAACCGCTACTAATCCCTTCAATCTCGTCGTCAGTCTCTCTCCCTCCTCTGTTTTTATCACCTATCTATCTAATCGGAATATTTTTAGTGATTCCTTTCCAAGTATTATTATTAATCCCCGCGTCTCAAAATAAATGTCAAATTTTGATATTCTTAGACGATGTAGTATTGAAAAACCATTGCTAAGAGTGGATGCTTGAAAATTATGCTTTTCTTTTCCTCCCATCTTTGCCATTAAATCTGCAAAATTACTCTTCTATTTGAATCTGCGCAATTTCACTCGACAATTCATCTGATAGCATTTCCTTCGTTTTATGCTATTAATGGTTTGTGTCGCGCGATTATTTTAATGATTATGACATTGAGATTGAATAAGAGTTGCTTGTTAGCCAGGTCAAGCACCCGTTTGGTAGCATGCGTTATGACTCATAACAAAATGTCACCTAAATTGCCACCCTATCCCATGTCATAATTTATGACTTTTGTGTGGTAATGTAATGAATATGTGGTTTTCAATTGCCTACTGTTAGGAAAATGGAACTGGTCATATTGGTAACGTGTCCATCTAACGTCCATCTAACGGTCTACAATTAAATACGTCTTCCTAAAAAAATAAGATTAATTTGATATAAACGGGAGGACCCACTAAAATGTAAATGAATAGATGTATCATCGAAATTTGACACTCATTTTAAGAAGTACTACCATATGGTTGCATGCAACTTACACTTCAGTATAAATCTACACTGGCCTTTTTGACATGATCACATCATATATATTGACCTATATTATTTTCCTGAAAAAAAAAAAAAAAAAAACAGAATAACACTCTTCCATTCAACAAGTATGCATTTTTGACAACCCACAATTCCTTCGCAATCGACAGAGAGCCATCTCGTACCGGAGTTCCCAGAATTACACTCACAAATCAAGAAGATACCGTCACTCAGCAACTCAACGTACGTGCATTCTTTCAACATTCACACTTCCCCATACCTATTCTTAATTTCTCCTTAAAAACATTTCCACGCGACATAAAAAATTTCATTTTTACTCCTTATTTTGTATGTAGAATGGGGTCCGAGCCTTGATGCTTGACACCTATGATTTTGACGACGATGTATGGTTGTGCCATTCCTTTCGTGGTAAATGCCACGATTATACCGCCTTTGTAAGTTTATTTTTTTCTTTCAACTTGATCCTTTTTTCGTTAAATGATTTTAACCGTTAAATATTTTTCTGATGAAATCCCTCTAAATGTGTGTTTGATACATAGTAGGAGCCGGCTATTGACACAATGAGAGAAATTCAAGCTTTCTTATCTGCAAATCCAACAGAAATCGTGACACTGATACTTGAAGACTATGTTCAATCCCCGAATGGGTTGACCAATGTCTTCAAGAATGCAGGGTTGATGAAATACTGGTTCCCATTATCGCGTATGCCTAAAAATGGTCAAGATTGGCCACTCGTAAGTGACATGGTTAGCAAAACCAAAGGCTAGTCGTTTCACTTCTGTAAGATCAAAGGAGCAAAGCGAAGGAATCGCTTATCAGTGGAATTACATGGTAGAGAATCAGTGTAAGAATACATTTCCAATCATAAACCGGAAAAAAGTTTTTTTTTTTTTTTTTTTTAAAGAAACAAAGCATTCTTATTATTTGGATTTTTTTGATTGCAGATGGGGATGGGGAATGAAGGAGGGGAGTTGTCCTAAAAGGGAGGAGTCATCGGCATTGGACGACAAGAGTAAATCTTTGGTGCTGGTAAATTTCTTTAGATCAGTTCCGGTAAAGCTATTAGCGTGTGGACAGAATTCAGGGGATCTAAAGGACATGGTGCAAACTTGTTATGGTGCATCGGGAAATCGATGGGCTAACTTTCTTGCTGTTGACTTTTACAAGGTAAGGTAGTACTCCTTCCGTCCCTCCCAAAATGTTGTTCCTACATTTTCGCTGTTATCAAGTTTGAGCAATAATAATATTAGGTTAATGCAATTATCCTAATGAAATTTTAAAACTTTTTACTGACAACCATCACCATTCCTATCATTATACAGTTTTAGATTATATTATGATAATTAAACTAACCTACTAAAAATTCATTTATGATAACGGCAAAAAAAAAGTGGAGACAATATTTTGGTACGGATGGAGTATCTTTTTCTCATCTTGGCATTTCACGATCAACGATCAATATTCATCGTTTCGTTTGATTGACTCTTGAGTTGATGTAGAGAGTGAGGGCGGAGGAGCTTTCGGGGCAATGGACACACTAAATGGTGAGCTTCTTTGTGGCTGCAACGACGTACATGGTTGTGTGGTAAGTCACTTACAAATCAAATTTCAGAAGAAACCTTCTTTTTTTTTTGCCTCAATATTGAAAAGAGCAATACTAGGGGCACAAAATAAGCTCACAACATGAAGTGGCGATATTTTATTGGTTACATCGATAATGGACCCGCCACACTCTAATTTAAAACACCAATAAAATCATTACACTTAGGATTTTGTGAGCAAGATTTTGTGACTTTTTTGTGCCCCTAGTATTATTCTATTGAAAATATAGCAGACTAACTAATTGTTAGGTGAGAGTAATTTTGTTTTGAAAGAGCCCATATGATTTTTTAGCCCAATAGCCCACCACTTTTTTTTTCATCTAAGATTGTCAAATTTACAGCCCATTATCTTTGAAAGAATACTTGTTAAGCAAGAAAAGCCCATTTTAGATTTATAAAGTCCAATCTGAATCCAGTCATGGAATCCAACACAGCCCAATGAATAGAGATATATCCATTTTAAATATTAAAAAAATAAAAAACACGTGAAATATAAGTTAAAAAAGATATTAGCCCAAGTATGTTTCATATGAAGTAATTTCTATATGTATCTTTCCTAAAGTTTATTTTTCTCCACCCCCCTGCCACTTTCCCGCAACACCCATTCCACATGCACTCTTCCCTCGATTCATCGTCCTCTTCTTCTCCCTTTTCCTTCTATCAAATATTTTTAAGAACTGATAATCTACATATAGAATTTACTTCATATAAAACATATTTGGGCTAATATCTTATAGATTATATTTTACGTGTTTTTTTTTTTTTTTAATATTTAAAATTAAGATTAAATGTAAAAATAATCCAACTACCCAATAAATTTTTTTAAAAAATATATGTTGTAGATTTAAATATTAGCTTCAATTTAAAAGAAGAATCATATTAATCGGATATGTGTAGCTTTAAGAATATCTTAAAACGTCATGTGCTAGTCACATGACATAAAATCTGTTAGAAAACTAACGCCCATTTACTTTTATAGCCACATTGCAAAAAAATGTAAATGTTGGGAACCAATTGGAGAAAAAAACTGTTGGGAGCAACATTGAAAAGTTTGTAAATGTCAGGAACCAAATTGCAAATTGCCCGATTTAAAATGATAATTAATCTTATATTTTTTTATATACTCCCTCCGTCCCACCAACAAGTGAGACTAATTTCCTTTTCGGTCCGTCCCACCACAAGTGAGACTACCAAAAAAGAAATGTTTTAATATATTTATATTCAACCAACCCCACTATTTATATTTATGACTCTGAATTACTATTAATTTTTCTTTTACTATTTTGTTTTTCAGTCCGGAGCTAGATGTAGTGCCTGAGAAAATCAGCTGCGTGGAGGAAGTGAGGTCTTTATAGGTTATAAAAGGATAGTGTTCCAAAAATATTTTGAAAGGAAGGAACATGGCAATCTTGAAATTTCTTTCAACATGAGAGATTGAATGAGACAATACAAATGCAACTTTCTATTTTCATGTTCTTGAAATTGATTCATCTCAATCAATAAATGAAGACCATATTTTTATCCAAGTTTTGTAGTATTTACTTCCGTCTCAAACTCAAATTAATGTCTTAAAAAATTAAATATGCTCTAGTCAAGATCATAAAATACTTTTTAGACATTTATTTGGGAACATGTGGAATATAATTTTACGTCGCAAGTAATGAATTAATGAAATGTTTTTTTTTTTTTTTAGCAAACATGAATTAATGAAATGTTTGTTTACCCGTGTAGGCTTCTATTCATGTCTCAAAGATTTCAGCGGACCCCACACCACCCCCCCCCCCCAAAAAAAAAAAAAAAAAAAAAAAAAAAAAACGTAACTAATAAATGGACACAATTGAACCAATTTTGAATGAATATATATACAATTGAACCAATTTTGAATGAATATATACAATTGAACCAACAATGTGTCCAAGGTACAACATGTCTATGTGCTTTATTAAATTGTAGTTGCATTATTAATTTGTGGGTACAATGGGCTACAAAGAATAGTGGTTTGAAATAGCAAAAAAGGGGGAGAAATATATAAAATAAAATAGTAAGGTTTGTCTATGTGCTTTACTAGTTGTACAATGTGGGTAGCTATAATTGTTATTAGTGGTGGTGAGTAGTGACATGTCCAATTTATCCAAAGCGAATCGACCCATCAATGTAGGACATCATCTTCATTCTTTAATTGTTTGACTTCTCTCTCACTTACGAGCAATGCTAAGTCAACAAAATAAGGTGACAAAATCTGGCTCACAAAATGAGGTGGCGATATTTTATTGGTTGCATCGATAATGAATCCGCCACACTTTAATTAAAAACACCAATAAAATCATGACACCTAGGATTTTGTGATTTTTTTTGTGCCCCTAGTATTATTCCTCACTTAATACATCCATATCCATAAATCATCCCTCTATCACTTACTCCTATATAAAGTTTTCTTCTTCATATATCATACAGTTGCAAACATTCATATTTGGGTTTGCATGAATATTATGGAGTGAATAGTAGTTGGTAGTTATTGTAAGTATGAAAAGTGATGTAAAAGAGAGAAAGTGGGTAAGAAATAGAAGTGGAAAGTTGTTATGAGTATGACAAGTGAGTCTCATTGAATAAAGAAATGTATAAAAAAATTTACAACTGCGCATATTTATAGGCGCAGTTGTAGCCATGTATTATAAATTAATATAAATAAAAAAAACCCATTTTTTTTTTGAAATAACATAGTAAGCCACCTAAAAAGCACATGTGCATAGTTCAAAGTTCTACTTAACAGTAAGATAAGTTGAATATGGTGGTGAATTTGGTGATAAAATTTATTTCTTTTCATGTGAAAGGAGAAAGCCAAAGTCGTTCTTATCAAAGTTGAAGAAACTTTTCCTCCAAAAAGAAACTAAGTTTCACAACTCAAAGCGGAGTCAATTGTGTTTGCGTGATCCAATTTTGAATTGACGATGGTCAATGAAGCGCCGAAAATGAGGAGTCGAGATATCCTGTTCCACTTTTGTGTGCCACTCCATGCACCACTTCTAATCTAACCGTTCACATGTTTGCATAATATTACAATAATACCACTCTTAGCAATTGTGAGCCATTAGATCACTAGTGGCACACAAAGTGGTACAGATAATTTAGACTCGAAAATGAGGGCATGGGATGGAAGTCAATCTCTAAATGTAAATGCCAAATAGTAAAAAATAAAACAAATTAAAATAAATAAATTAGTAAGTAAAGTGGTTAATTAAAGTTGAGTTAGTGTATAAGTATTACTAGTAAGTTGGTGAGTGGCATGTGATTAGTTGGGTGAGAAGGCATCAAACACATGCTAGCAATCCTCAAGATACTGATAAAATCCTGATTTTAATTTTAAATTAATTGTCATTTAAGTATTTAATACTCCTAGGATATCGGTATGATTAACCTAACCTAACACATAATTGTCATTATGTTATGCTCTTTGCAAGATTAATGGGTTTCATGTTGCGGTGAGTACGATTCAAGAATATTTGTGCCCGAGCGTGCGACTGCCTTTCCGAGCGTGCGTGTGTTTGTATGTGAGATTTGGGCGGCTGACGTTCAACTTTCCGACACTTGAGAATTTCATCTGTCAATTTCAATCTCAATGTGCGTCTTCTTATTAAAATAATTTACTCCAAATTAGTCCATTTGAGCTGAATGGGTGAAATGCTAAATTTTAGATAATCTTACAACAAAAAAATCCATACCCATATCCGTAAATCAGCGTATGAGCCACAATAAATTCAAAGTTAAACAATGTTGCGCATTGAAGGAACATTGAGCAGCAACTTTAAATTGATTTAATTATATTACTTAAATTTCAAACTTTTTATTAATACAGTATCAACAAGATTATCAATAATAAGTTTTAACTATAAATAATAAGTTTTAGATTTTCATTAGAATAATTGAATCAACTTAAAATTATTAATTAATGTTATTTTGTAGTAACAACGAAAAAAGTGTGAAGATAAAAAAAAATTGAGACGAAACGGTAGTATTTTAGTAGTATGTTGATGGTCCGCTTTGAATTGGAAATATATTGATAAAATAAAAAAGAAATTACATAAAGCAAACATACTCGTTTGATTAGCTTACCATCTTTACGTGTCATTTGCACACTGTTTGCTTACATTTAATAACATCAACTTAATCGTTAAAGTTGGGACATTGTAAAAATAATCATTTTGAATATTTGGGTCCAAAACTTGCCCAGAAAGGATGATTTTCTTCTTTCACAAGTATAATGCAAAAACAGTTCAAATTCAGTACCGTACCAAACAAAAATATTGGGAAGAAAATACAGTACATGACAGGAAATATCTAACTGTGAAAACGATGAGGCGTAAAGTGAGGGTCGCTCGGGGGAGAGATCAAGTACTATTGTACAAGTTGTTGTCCACGATCGTACAACAACATTAAGCCCACGAGGGGAGTAACATGCATGCGCTCGTATGGTCAAGGCAGTCACATGGTGTTTGGGTCAACCTCAGGGTGCCTGGCTATTTGAGGATATTTGGTTTAGCAGCAAGAGGTAGAAGAAATGACAAAAAATTCAAGCACAGAGGGGGACTTGGAAAGAAACAACACCATACAACATAGACAAGCACTTTGGGGTTGGGGGCGGGGGGACCCTTTGCTCAACACATGGGGGGTGGATCAGTGGCTTTCATTGGTGGACCTGAGTGTAGCAAGCAAAAAGGGTGCAAGTGCACTCATTTAATCAAATAATTTTATCAAATTTCCCGGTTAGGGTTAGAATTTAGCCTTTTAAGTTATTGGTTCGATTAACAAGCGTTTTACTGTTCATACTCCATATTAAATTTTGACGCTTTATAATATAAATTGAGACTGACTAAAAATGTTTCTGTTCGTGCCTTTCAGCTTTGGCTGTGGAGCCATCTAAAAAACTTGCAGATTCTTTTATCATTTTGTTGGTTGGAAGCACACCCTCAGCGTCCAACCATAATAATCTTCTATTTATAATCTCAATATTAAAATATGTCAATCATTAACTAATGTAATGACATGCTAAGAATGATGTTACTCTAATGTTTTTTCAGTTAGCATAGCATATAAAATTCAAAGATATCATCTACGCGGGGATAATAAAGCAAAAGCTTTTATTACTGTCAACTTAGACCTTTATCTAGTTAATACTAGCATTATAGTTGAATGTATAAATTTGTAGTCGTATTTATTACTCGCTCCGTTTCATTTAAGATTGATTAAATTTGATTTTTAATAATATAAGTAAATTTTGACTAAACATTTATGAGATTGACATGCATTGAACCTGTGTCTTGATTACATCACACAGGAACCAAACCGGCCCACTTTCATGTTTAATTCCAACCCCTCCATATGCTTAAGAGCCCTCGAGAGTCCTTGACATAGATTCTGCTGTCCCAAATATTTTCAATTATTGTTTTCCTTTTCAGTCTGCCATTGCAATTTATACTTTTTGCAACTCACTATAAATTTGGCAAATAATCGAGTTTGTATAATTTTTTAATCTATCTCTAGATAGATAGAAGGGGAGCCTTGGTACACGGGGAGCCTTGGTACACCGGTTAAGGTGTTGCCGTGTGACCTGGAGGTCACGGGTTCAAGTCCTGGAAGCAGCCTCTTGCAATGCAAGGTAAGGTTTGCTTACATTTCATCCTTGTGGTGGGGACCCTTCCCCGGATCCTCACTATGCGGGGATGCCTTGTGCACCGGGCTGCCCTTTTTTTTATCTCTAGATAGATAGTTTATGGTAGAAAGTTTATAGTAGAAGAGAATAGCAATGGATTCACTACACTTGTCTGTCACTAACCTCTTGTAATACCACTCCTTCCATTCATCTAAAAAACGATAGATAGTTTAATTTAGCTTTTAATGCTCAATACAATACAAAGTAAATTTTGATTAAATATTAGTTGCAATCTAAACATCCTAGTAATGTTCTAAAGATAGTTATTGATTAATTACTAAATAATTAATATTCCCGTGACGACGGAGGAAATACTAGCTAGCGGAAGAAATATTAGTCAGATGCAAGATAAAATGAAACTTCTTCGGCTCCAAGATGAATGTTCATTACTATTCTTAACAAATATTCCCCCGTCCCGGAATATCACAGTTGACAAATGAATAGTATTTTTAAACTTTTGTTATGTTTACTTAATTGCCACAATTTATGAACGTAGAGTAGTTTTGCGCTCTTTCACATTCCAATGTTCATGATTGCCTCAATCTATTCATATATGTGGAGTAGTACTTCACATGACATTGCATTGGTTATTTCTATTAACATGAGTAGTATAGAAAGATCACCCTAATTCATATCCTAATTTTAGTAATGCGACATTTATTTAGAGACACACTAAAATGAAAAGTAGGACATTTATTATGGACAGAGGGAGGGGGTATTTTGTAAATACCTCTGAAAATGCTTGAGAAACATAATTTTTTGAACTCAATTTCACAGATCGGATATGCTTTAAAATATTCCTTAATAAATTATGTTAATGTGGTACTCCATAGTGTGTAAACACATAATGTAACAACACTAGCATCGGTTAAAGTTATGTATGAGCAGCACGCACTGACCCATTGAACACAAACAATTGGGTCCAGGAATATTATTGGTGCACAGTACTAGTAATGTGGGAGGGATTATAGCACTGTGGGTAGTCTTAGTAGTAATTTTTTGGGTTACTAGGAGCAAAAAGACAATAAGGCTCCGTTTGTTTCGCGGAAAATAACTTCCGGAAAACGATTTCTTGGAAAATGTTTTCCGGAAAACGATTTCTTGGAAAATGTAATTTCCACTGTTTGGTGAATTTTAAGAAAATGCTTTCCGGAAAACTTTTTTAGATACATTAATTTTGATCACCTAGAGTATATATTAAATGAAATAATCAATAAATTAGTCATTATCTCCAATTTCAATTATAAAGTAAAATGGAAATGTAGTTTTGTAATTATAATGGACAAAAGTTAATAATTTAACATATTGCAAAATATTCATAAAAATAAAATATTTTTAGACATTTTTTAATTAACTGGGTATATTTAAAAAATAATTTTCGTAAAACAAAAATTGGAGTTAAAACAACAATTGAAATGTTAGCATTTTCCGGAAACGTTTTCCTTAGGTGGAGGTAAGGAAAACGTTTTCCTTAGGAATGGAGGAAAACCACTTCCTTGGAAAACATTTTCCCCATTTTCCGGTGTTGCCAACACCGGAAAATGGGGAAAATGTTTTCCGGAAGTTGTTTTCCGCCAAACAAACGGAGCCTTAATGTGACGACAGTGATTGCAAACCGACCAAAGGGAAAAAGAAGGAGCGCAGTTAATACGGTTACCGGTGGCAGTTGAAAGTCACCCTTTTCTTTCTTTAACGTCAGTGTCTATTTACTGCTATAAGAGTATGCACGGGTGGGTTGGGGACATTAATCCTGCAGACTAGTAGCGCCACCCATGCCCTAAGGGTTGACTGTGACCACTGTTAGCTACACTGACTATAATTTTGAGGTTCCCCTCCCCCTCCCCCTCCCCCTCCCCCTCTTCATTTAATTCATACTATGAAATTGGCCAAAATATGTTTAGCCCCTTTTAGTTTACACCAAATCCCACTTTGTCATCTCGAACGAAATTTGTCCCAGATTGGTACCCAATGTTAAAATTATCCCACTTTGCCCCCAGATCTTAACGACTGTTAGAAATGTAACGAAATTGGTCATGTGCATGTCACATGATGGGTATTTAGGCCATTTGAGCCCAAAGCTTGAGGGTTTAAATGTAATTTAGCCATTAGAAAGCTCTCAAGCCTTCCCCACCATGCCACCACCGCACTCCCACCAGCATGCCGCCACTACTACCAAACCACCACCATCCTCTTTCTGCCATTATTAAGATCAAACACCAATTTTAATCTTTATACTTCAACTATGCTCAATTTAGTCAATAAAAACAAGGAATTAACTCTATTATAACACCAAATAACAAATTAAACCCAAAAATCAAAGGTAAACAAAAGAAAGGATTGGTGAAGTGGGAGACGACATGAGTGATTGATCTTCTTCAAAATCTAAGGCTCCGTTTGTTTCACGAAAAATGTCCGGAAAACGTTTTCTGGAAAATGTTTTCCGTGGTTTACCAAACACCGGAAAATGGGGAAAACGTTTTCCCCATTTTCCGGTGTTTGGTAAAACCACGGAAAATGAAGTCAACGGAAAACATTTTCCGGTCAATGGAAATTAGGTTTGTTTCCTAAGGAAAACAACTTCCGGATTTCACCTAAGTTGTTTTCCGGAAAACTCCTAGCACGCCCTCACCCCCCCCCCCCAATTTTTTTTTTCTCATTATTATTTTTAACTCCCCTGCCCCTGCCTACCCCACCCCACCCCACCCACCCAACCCCCTACCCTACCCCCCCCCCCAAAATTTTTTTTTTTTTCTTTTTTTACTCATTATTATTTTTAACTCCCCTGCCCCCTGCCTACCCCCCCCCCAAAAAAAAAAAAAAAAATTTTTTTTTACTCATTATTATTTTTAACTCCCCTGCCCCTGCCTACCCCACCCCACCCCACCCACCCAACCCCCCTACCCCCCCCCCCCAAAAAAAAAAAATTAACTCCCCTGCCTACCCAACCCCCTACCCACCCCCCCCCCCCCAAAAAAAAAAAAAATTTTTTTTTTACTCATTATTATTTTTGACTCTCCTTGCCCCCTGCCTACCCTACCCCACCCCACCCACCACCCACAATAAAAAAAAAAATTACTCATATTGTATTTTTTTTTAAACTCCTCTACCCCCTGCCTACCCAACCCACCCATATTTAAAATTATTTTTTCACAAACTTCTCGAAAAATACCGGAAAATGTTTTTCGGAAAGCATTTTCTTAAGATTTACCAAACAAGAGAACACATTTTCCGAAAAACATTTTCCAAGAGAAAACATTTTCCGGAAGTCATTTTCCGTGAAACAAACGGAGCCTAAGATCAAAATCTTGATCTTATACCCTTTTATCTAAACCAGAGATGGGGTGGAAGGGGGCGGTGGATATGGACAAGGAAGGAGCTGGGGTGGTGGTGGGCATGGCATGGGAGGGTTGCTGGTGAGGCGATGATGAAGGATTGCGGAGTTTGGGTGAGGGTTACGAATTTACGGGAAAGCAGGAGGCCGGAGGGTGTAGAGGTGGGTTTTCTTTTTCTTTTTCTTTTTCTTTCTTTATTTCCCTTTCTTTCTTTCTAAAAGTTAAATTGATAATGACCTAAATACCCATCATGTGACATGCACATGACCAATTTTGTTAAATTTCTAACAGTCGTTAAGATCTGGGGGGCAAAGTGGGATAAGTTTAACATTGGGTATCAATCTGGGACAAATTTCGTTCGAGGTGGCAAAGTGGGATTTGGTGTAAACTTTTAAGGGGGCTAAACATATTTTGGCCTATGAAATTTAAGTACAATACTTCGATTTGGGTTAGAATTTGAAATATCCAAAATACTACTCAGTAAATTTGGACCACTAACATTATTGAAATGGACGGCTTTGATCAAGAGCTGTCTAAACTAGCAAGCATATGGCTCCTATAGTTTCTCTCTCTTTTTTTTTTTTTTTTTTTTTTTCTACCAAAGATTTTTCTATAAGGGAAGGAGAAAAAGGGGAAATGGAAAGAGACACGAAGGAATCAATAATACATGTAATGAATAAGATGGGTGCACGAGGGAAGGATTCAGACATAGCACACGTGTGGTCAACTTCAAAAAGAATGGATCAATATACACTACCCATCCACCCTCTCTCTTTCATCACAGTTAGATAAGACCTTAAGAAACTAACTACTCCTACTCCAGTAAACAACAAAACTCTACACCTACTTGCTTCTCCCATTTTCATACTCTTCCCTTTCCCTAAATGAATGTCAAAAAAAAAAAAATTGAAATTTACTTTTGATCAGGAGCAGATTTGAAACTTTTTGGGACATTCATTTAGGGAGTAAATCTTTTTATGGGTAGGTGCATTACTGTAATTCAATGTGTCGGCTTGAGGAACCATCCAATTTAAATTGACTTCTCCTATTAGGTGTTACCACATTAATCCAAAAACAAAAGACCTTATGGAATCCAAAAATAATTAAATGGTACTGACTTCAATTCGGTTTGTCCTAGCTCTTTTCAGAGCCTTAGGCTCAAGAGTGTAAGCATATGGCTCTTATCGATCCACACATGCGACTCAATATCAAAATGTGCAACACAATTCTTCTTCTTCCCAAGAGGTTATGGTCCAAGTTTACTAGAAAAATGCTACCATTCTAAAAAGGGTCTTCTTAAAACAAACCAATTCCAACTTGCCCTTCTATCAAGGTTTTTTTTTAAAAAACAAAAAAACAAAAAAACAAACACATTCAAACTAGCAGAAAAGGCGACCTCACTTAATCTACAGCCAAACAAGTAGACCCTAACATGAAACAGAGTACACTTATCTCGTATATATGCATATGAAGAGCGGAGAAATTAGCATATGTTTTGTTTCATCCCAAAATAAGGGTTGAATTCTATATTAAGATGTACTACTACTTTTGTCCCTAAATGAATGTCGAAAAAAGCTTCAAATTTGGTGTTGATCATGAGCAAATTTGACTTTTTTAGACATTCATTTAGGAAGTAGTCCTTTAGTATTTCTTTATGAAACAACTAATTTCTACCATAGAAGAAGCCCCTCGGCTCATCTCTTTCTTCAAGTACCTCAAAAGTTATGATAGCAACAACTAACACGAGTTATTCTTTAAAAGGCCGATGAATATCGTAACATAAGCCTGGGTATATATAATAGTTGCAATAATTGAGAAAGAAGGGAATGGGGGAGATAATAATGGTGAGGGTGGAAGGAAGGAAGGAAGGAAGGAAGAAGGAGAGGTGCTACCAACCAATTAATTGGAGGGTGGGGGTGTGGGGGAGTACTATCAAAATGTACAGGGAAGAAAAAGCACAAACGTACAAAAGAGAGGGCCTCGTGCAACTCTGGACTTTCAAATGTACATCACACATAGTACGCATAGTTTAATGAAGTAAAAGGATATTAGCCTCTTCAATGTGTGCGTGTGGGTAGACATTCCCTTTCCCCATCTCACTCTCTCCCATTATTAATCCATATTCTGACCTTTTCCAGCCTACACTTCCTTTGTTACGTACTCCTTCTGTATCAAAAAGTTAGTCCCTTTATTTTGTTTGAGCAATAATTTAGGCTACTTTGAATTATCTTAATGAGTATCTAAAAATTGGTATTGATAGTTTATAACGGTATATCAATAACAAGTTGTAAATTTTTATTAAGATAATTCAAAGTAGGTTAAACTACTGTTCAAAGTTTTCATTTATAATAACAACGAAAAAAGATGGACTAACTTTTTGGGACAGAGGTTGTATGACTTTTGTGTATGTTCCGTGCACCTTTTTTAGTTCACCTAATTTGCTACACTTGCAATCAACACATCTCTATCTTCTTCTACTCGGCCCACTGAAATAACTCACAAAATCCCCACCAAAAAAGCAACTAATTTCATTACATTATTCATTCTCTTGTGTCGGCACTATTATAGAGTTGAGAGTTTAATATATATGTGTGTGTGGAACTGCAAGAGCTCTGACTATGTGTAACAAATAAATAAACGTAACTGTTAATTATTGTCCTGTTTGCATACTTCTGCTGGTTCTTGAAGAGATAAATTTTTCACGTTGATTTGTCTCTAACTAGAGTTTTGTCTTTCCTTCTCAGTTACCTTCGTAGCTCAACATCATATTAAGAGACACTAAGCAGATAAAAACAAGGTATACTATACGTAGCACTTTCAAGACGGATAAATAAGAGTCAATTTCATCAAGCTATAAAACTATATTGAAACAGCAGTTGGATAAGTAATACTCACCAAGAGGATTAATGAACATTTAATAGTGATGGGCTCCTACCATTCGTTGAAGAATTGCTAAAAGGGGTTTTGCTTTGTTCTTGTGTTGATTCCCTTTCAAAAGATATCGCCCTGGATTCGCTCTTTTCTTCCAGTCTTATCAATTGTGCCACATCAAGACGAACAGTCAGCGTCTAATAAAAGTCAAAAAAAATAAAAAAAAATAAGAGAGATTATTTGCAAGATAATTTTGTTTCATTCATTTATGTGTATTTGTAATCTCTCCTACCTACTGATTAGACATGTACGCTCATCTGTACGGCATCATCCATACCAATAAAATATATGGTTATCGTTCATTTCAATACAATTATATGTACTACGTGCGTGCAAATTAGTGGAAGCAGTTTCTTTGTTTGGGAAAGATCATATTTGGCAACTTCAGTTCCATTAGATGTACCATATGATTTTGATGACATCCACGATACATTGAAGGACAGATTGACCAAACCATTCAGTAGCAGTCTCAACCTTTCTGTCTTCAATCATTTTGAGGACCCAATTATCATTCAAGATAAAATGAGCTTACTCAAGTGAAGCAGAGGATATTTAAGTTATACAAAGATTTGGATTCCACAAGTCACTATGTTATATTTCAAACCATTCATTCGGAATGGGTAGGTTTGAATTATGAGTTTTTCGCTTCACAGGTCAACCATAAAATTGGATGTCACGTTAGTTTTTAGCAGGCAGAAACTAACAAAAGGTAACTTTCATATATGTGATTGGTCTTCACATAACTATATTAGAGGATGAATCAGGCAAGCTGTCGTATTTTCATCATGCTTTTTCAGCTGATTATTCTATGTCATCAATTGACAATCGAGAATGTTAATCAGACGCTAAACAGGGTACTACAAGAGTTGTTTATACAAACTATTTGAAACATCTCTATAGTATACAGAGTTTAATCTTTCCATGCACAGTAGAAGTTGATGTGTTACAGAAGAACATAGATCCATATTCAATTTAATTAAGGAAATGTCCGCAATTTATGGAGTATTGATGACGTGAAGTGATAGCGATAGTCGGCAGCACGTTTTAGCATATACATGAGACAAATGTTTCATTTTTTTCCCACGTCTCTCCAGAAGAAAAGCAAATTATCAAAGACTTCATAATCTGCAAACAGTAAAAGGGAGGGTAGTTTGGCTCCTAAACATCCAAATCAATAGAAAGCTCCAAAAATTAGCAATTATTCCAAGTCAAATTGATGTGATTAATGAGAAACATTATGTATCTTGCTTGATTGCAAATATAAACCATTCTAACTTGATTGGTATTAATACATCCTCCGTCCCCAAAAAAAGTAGTCCTTTTTATTAATAATTGGGCAAAAAGATATCACCATTTGAAGGCCCAAGTGGCCTAAGAAGTCTTTAGATATTACTCCCTCTGTCCCAGAAAGATAGTCTCATTTTGACTTTTTATGGTCAACAAAAATGAACTTTGACCAACCATTGGTGACGATTTAATCATTCTAGTGAAATTCTAAAATTTGTAATTGATAAATCATTAAGTGATTTATCAATAACAATTTTTAGAATTTCATTCAGATCATTAAATTGACACCAATGTTTGGTTAAAGTTTATTTTTGTTGACCATAAAAAGTCAAAATGAGACTATCTTTCTCCGATACTGATGGAGTATTAGCACAGTAGAGATGGCCTGATTGGGAAACCCAATGCAGTAGTGAAGTTCTCCAAGGATTAAAAAAAACAGAGCAGAAGTCAAATATAAAAAAGATACCCTTCCAGGAATTACAATCTCACATGTCCAAACTCCAAACTACTACTCCCTCCTTTCCATTTCTCATTGTCCCAAAAAGTTCTTGTTTCTACATTTTGGCCTTAAAAGTCCATAAACAAAACATGGATAGTGAAGCAAGTGTTCATATCCTTAAAAAGTTTGAATAGTCAAATAAGAAGATCATTTTGGGATATCCTTAAAAAGTTTGAATAGTCAAATGAGAAGATCATTTTGGGACGGAGGGAGTACAAAGGAATCAGTCAAGGCTTTGAATCTGAGTCTAACTCCCTATCTTTCTTATTCACATGGTAACCAAGAGGGGAGAGTGTCTTCTAGTGTAATTTGTGATTCCATCGGCAGATCTAGTTGATAGACATGTGAACCACTGAGTTTAGGAGTTTTTTTTTTTTTTTTTTCCTCACTTCCAAAATATTTCAATTGGTGGTGTGCATGTGCCTACATTTTTAGCATTGAGTTTTCTTCTCTACTTTGGTCTGTCTTCATTAGATTATTAACCTTAATCATTAAACAATGGGCTGTAAATACTTTACAGCGTCATCTATGTATATAGTATGTGTCTAATACATATTATATTACACACAAGAACAAACATTCGTGACTAAAATCCTGATGGGCCAGTAATCAGATTGTATTAATAAAGAGAAGTTCCGTTGTAGAGAGAGAGAGAGAGAGAAAGTAGTTAGCCCTTAAGATCTTGAATAGTTGTTTAAGGTCGAAAAAATATTGAGTGCAACGGTGATACCACATTCTTTATATCATAACCCAGTACAAATGTATCATATCAACAAACATTCACCGCATCAGCAGATTTGCCGGTATTACACATCTTTTATATTGAATTACTCCCTTCGTCCCAAACTTTTAGTTACTAAAATGCGCGGAGATTTAAGAAAATAGTAGGTGTTGTGAGTGGGGAGGAGAGAGAAAATGAGATAGTGGGTAGTTGTTGTAAGTGGGAAGGAGAGAGAAAATTGAATATTTTAGGTAAGTAACCAAAAATATGAGACGCCTAAAAAGGAAATAAGTAACCAAAAGTTACCGCATGGTATCACCGTTGAATTTGCTCAGATCAGGTAGTTTGCATGCATAGAGAAAATAACCAATAAAGCATGGCATTTACTGTGGAAACTTTCTTGGGTGAGCTTTTATTACTTGAGGTTTAAGTCTAAGGTCCCCCTCCCCTAGTAGGGTGCATGGTTTTGGCCCTATTAGGCTTTACTTTTGGTAAATACAGTACATCTTCTACAATACATAAATGGCAGTCTCCACAGCCACAGGCCTATATATTTACACACATTTCTCTCTAGCTGATTAAGAAGCCCATAAATACCCATCAGTATCATATCTCTCTCTCAGAAGTGGGCTTGGCAGAAGCTTCTGGGGAGAGATAGAGAGAGAGAGAGAGAAAGCATCAATGGCAGTTTTCATGGCAATTTTTGGTGTGATATTGGGGCTCTGTCTCTTAAGCACTGCTTTGTTGAGATGGAACGAGATGCGCTATCGGAGGAAAGGATTGCCTCCTGGCACTATGGGTTGGCCACTATTCGGCGAGACTACTGACTTCCTAAAACAAGGTCCCAGCTTCATGAAAAACCAGAGAGCGAGGTGATTAAATCTTCTGGTTCTGTTTTTTTTTTATCTTCAAATATGTTTCAACTCAATTTTTATGTGGTATCATCAGATTTTTCACTTTTTTTTTTTTTTTTTTTTTTTGGTTATTTAGCCTCTAAGTTGCTAAAACAGGATGGCCCTATTTACTGTATGATAAAATTCTCATTTCTTTACTCACTATTCATTTGCACAATAACAAAGCCATTTTTTAGAGTATAGTAACTAGAAGTTCAAAAAAAACAGGGCATAAAAATTCTATTAGTTTCATGGGTAGTTTATCATGATAACTCTCTTACTAAGTATATATATTTACTATTACAGGTATGGAAGCGTGTTTAAATCCCACCTATTAGGTTGTCCTACCATTGTATCCATGGATCCAGAGCTCAATAGATATATACTCATGAACGAAGCAAAAGGACTTGTACCTGGCTATCCGCAATCCATGCTCGACATTTTAGGCAAATGCAACATTGCAGCTGTCCACGGCTCAGCCCACAAGAACATGAGAGGTGCATTGCTTTCGCTCGTTAGCCCCACAATGATCAGAGAGCATCTCTTGCCCACTATTGATGACTTCATGAGATCCTACATAAGTGATTGGAATAACAAAGTTGTTGATATTCAAGAAAAAACGAATAAGGTTTGTCTATCAAATGAAAGAACAATATTATTTAAAAATATATTTTCCTCTGTTTTGACACTGAATAAGTTGGATAATATTTTGCAGATGGCTCTTTTATCTTCGCTTAAACAAATTGCTGGGACTGAATCTAGCACATTATATGAGACATTTATGCCTGAGTTCTTCAAGCTGGTATTAGGAACAATTTCATTGCCTATCAATCTTCCGAGGACTAGTTATCATTGTGGTTTTCAGGTATTTACGACCTATTAACTATTTCCTCGTATTACTTTAATTAAAGATTGAGACAGGTATTTATAAACCCGTGTGTTTCGCAGGCAAGAAAGAATATTGTCAGCATGTTGGGGAAGCTTATAAATGACAGAAGAGCATCCCACAAAACGCACGACGACATGCTTGGTTTCCTAATGAATGATAAAGAAAACAGACATAAACTAAAAGATGAAGAAATAATTGATCAAATTATCACAATTTTGTACTCTGGTTACGAGACTGTTTCCACTACTTCAATGATGGCAGTCAAGTATCTTTATGATCATCCAAAAGTTCTTGAAGAGCTCAGAGTAAGTTAATTTAAACATCATTGAGTAATTTCTAAATCAGATGATTATGATATACTATCAGTTAATTGTCACACAATCCTAACGTTAAATTGTAATTTCTATAGAAGGAACATTTCGCAATCAGAGAGAGAAAAAGGCCCGAGGATCCACTAAACTGGGATGACCTCAAGTCAATGCGCTTCACTCGTGCTGTAAGTAGAATAGACCTTTATTTAATTCAAGTTAGTAAGAAATCTCGTACAGATTTATTGTCAAGAATAAAGAATCTGACTTTATCATTACGTGTGTGCTGCAGGTGATATTTGAGACCTCACGATTATCAACAATTGTAAATGGAGTTTTGAGAAAAACTACAAAGGATATGGAACTCAATGGTAAGTGCTTTCCTTATCCAGTCCAAGTATTCACTTTGTATTTTTGACATTTTGTACTGCATAAAAGTGAAAGATTGCTACTTTAAATCATATTTGGAACAAAGAAGGAAAATATTGCTAAATTAAGCCATTAAATAAAACCTAAAATTAATAATATCTTGTTTTCGCTTTAAGAGTCTTTAGGGGCTCAAGGAGCTGTCCTATAAGTGGTGTTTTTATAATGGACCCTACCATATCATGATCCACATGGCATACCAGCTAGTACATTTGATCAATGGCCCATCTTATGTTTTTATGAATTATTATCTTGTCCATTATTTTTTACTGGAGATGAAGCCTAGTTTTCACAAGTTTTTACATTTGTTTTTATACTATATAACTTCAAGTTGGCAACATCCATGTCTTAAAATTGACATATTTTATGTCTCTTGCATATGAAACTAATGTTTTCGAATATGTTTAGCCATCATATTATATACCTGATGTTATCTCTTCCTCTGTTTTTACAGGATTTGTTGTTCCTGAAGGATGGAGAATTTATGTTTATACAAGAGAGATTAACTACGACCCATGCCTATACCCCGATCCATTAAGCTTTAATCCATGGAGGTGGCTGGTTCGTGACACCTAATCTTAACTATCATATCAATAGTTTTCAGCACTTTTGGTGCTTATAATTAACATAGACAGTTGACTTATATATTTACGATTGTCAACTGCAGGATAAAAGCTTGGAAAGCCAAAACTACTTTTTCATCTTCGGGGGAGGAACTAGACAGTGTCCTGGAAAGGAACTAGGAATCGCAGAAATCTCTACGTTCCTCCACTACTTTATAACAAGTTACAGGTACTCAACTGATTTAGAATACTATAAAATTGAATGGATAAAACGTTGTGTATACAAGAATAGCGTGCTAACTCTTAACTTTCTAATCGAAATGCAGATGGGAAGAAGTTGGGGGCGATAAGCTAACGACGTTTCCACGAGTTGAAGCACCAAACGGGCTTCACATTAGGGTTACAACTTACTAACAAGCCAAGAAATGTACATAACATAGATAGTCGGAGCTAGCATAACAAGAGATGACAATAATATTTCTAACACAGTAGACATTGAGTGAAATCACGAAGATTCCATTTTTTGGGAAGTTTACCAAAGTGTTTCCGTTAATGCAAAGTTAATGATGCAATCAGAACCCCACAGTGTGTTGGATGATCGTAAAAACTAATGATCAAGGATGGAATTCGGGAATGTAAATACTCCATTTTGTAAATCTAATAAATGATTATTTCTTTATTATGAGCTTATTATTAGAAATTCACGTAACTTTTCAATAATCGACAGAGGGATTAAGCAAGAGATGAACACTCTCAAGTGGAATGATACAACCCATGACAGTTATGTTGGGGGGCCTCAAGCTCCCTCAAATTAATTATGCAACTTTTCCATTTATTATAATTTATAAAGTATCATAATCCACTTTAAGCATCTGATTAATCACTTAGCACAACCAATCCCTTGGAAGAACCGTGAAAAGCGCAACTCATTATTAGCTCATTCGACTCGACAAGAACTAATCCTGTGATCATTTGAGACAACCCTTGAGACTGTAGTTATCTAATAATGCTACAGTCATGGAAAAAGCAAGAACACGTGTGTATCCCCTTAAGCAGTGACATCAAATAATGCTCCACAAATTCATAATCGACATGTCAAACCGATACCACAGTAGATTTTGTGTTGCACTGCAACCTAAGGGAGGGGTCCAATGACCATCTTGTGGGGCCTACTAAATCTTACCGTCATGGCCAAACGCTGCAACACACCATAAAATCTGGCAGTGCAACGGTTCCAAATCCTTACAATTATATCGTAAATCAAACCATACACACACAAGAAGAAAAACAACTCAAAATTAATTATGTACATCATTTTTGGTGTAGAATGAATGAAGTTAGGAGGTCCCTAGAGAGAATGAGAAAGGTGGTTGTGCTGTGCCCTAGAAAATGGACCATGTCTTAGTTCTTCTAGTTCACTCATTTTTCCACATAGTAGTTATGGCGATGCACATGGTTTGCCATTACCATTCATAAATGAAACTTTGACAGAATCAAAAACTAGTCTTTTTTTTAGATTTAGTAAATCACCAACACATGATACAGTAAGTAGTACAGTACTCCTACTCACTTGAATTGTGTCGAAAATAGTTGCAAAAGTTAAACCTAATAAGTCTAATAAAAGGGACATGAGAAATAAATGTGAAATTTAGTGCAAATAGATGAGGAAGTTTTTTTTACCGATTATCGCAGATGGAGGCTGGAGGAGCTCCATGCTTTTTGAAGGTTTCCATTTCCCGAGACACGAAATTATTTGGTGATTCGTGTAATCTGTGTTACAGACAGGGGGATCTTTGTTGATTGGGGGCTTGGGGCTGAAGGTGCTTTTGGGCCGTCTTAGCCCACTATTTTGGGCCCTGTTGTAAAACAAAAACGTGGATCGGTACATTTTGGGTGGACATGCCAAATCATTAAGCAACCCAAACTACCCATATTTATTTTTGGGGCTGAGGGAGAGGGAGTAAAATTTTGTCTCCAAATATTTGAATGTGAGAAATAATTTCGAATATTTTCTCAATTTTATTTCCTCCAAAAAATGAGGCCAAAAACATGTGCTAGACAAGGTTAGGTAAAAGCTCAAAAGTTGGGGACAAGGAGAGAAATAAGGAGTGGTGGCGTTTGTTTGATTGATGGCAATGCAAACAGCAATTAACCCGACTCCTTAAACACGCTAATTAATGAGACAATTTCGTTGAACTCTTTTAGCTTAAGCTTTTTTATTTATTAAGAGTCAAGAATTTTGCAATTGCCCTAACGCTTTTTTAAAACAAAAATATCATTCTAAATACTTTAAAACTCTTTTTCCCTCTCATAAAACAATCCCGCACTGTAGGGCTGTAAACGAGCCGAGTCGAGTTTTGGGGCGTCGAGCTCGTTTAAAACTTATCGAGCTTGAGCTTTTATCGAGCTCGAGCTCGAGCCCACTTGTTTGTTCGATCTCGAGTCGAATCGAGCTCGAGAGCTGCTCGCGAACAACTCGATTCGATATCGAACTCGAGTTTTAACGAGCTGAGATCGAGCTTAGGGTTTTTTTAAAGAAAAATATGTTCTTAACGAACTTATTGAGCCGAGTTCGAGCAGTTCGAAAACAAAAATTCAATTTTAATGAGCTTATCGAGCCGAACTCGAGTTTTTAACGAGCTAAACGAGTCGAACATGTTCGGCTCGATAACAAAACGAGCTTGACAATCGGTTCGAGCTCAACTCGAGCTCGAGCCAGCTCGGTTCGTATAACAGCCCTACCGCACTGAGAGCCATGTCACAGCATATAAAAATATTGAGTCATATAAAAGATCTATAAAAACACGGGAGCTGTGTCACAGACCTATAAAAATACTGAGAGCCATGTCACAGACCAATAAAAACACTGAGAGCCATGTCACAGACCAATAAAAATACTGAGAGCCATGTCACAGTCCTCATGTGCACGTGTGTGGGCTTGGGCAATCTAATCCAACAAAAAATTTAAGGACTTTTTAGCGAATTTCAAAAATGTTTGTCTTTGTTAATCGTTTTCATTTGGATGAGAGACTTATTGGTTGAAATCTCATATTAAATTAACAATTAATATTTTACTAAAAATCACTTATATTGATCAATATAGCCAGTATAAACGAGACAAGGGAAGTACTCCCTCCGTCCCATTTGAACATCACATTTTACTTAAATGGGTGTCATGTTAAAAGCTTCATCATTTCCTAAAATGGTAAAAAAATGTAAACCCTACTTGTCATACACACTCAGTTGTTCCTCTCACATACTTAAATTATGGGCTCACTTGTCATACCCACTAACTTTCCCCTCTCACATTCACATATTTAAATTGTAATCCACGCTTGTCATACCTACTAACTTCTTCTCTCTCACAACCCTTCTTACACTCATCCCTTTTCATAATTTGTATGCCATTATCAAAATGATGAAGCTTCAAACACAACGCGAAAGAAGTATATTTCTAGTACAGCTGTCCATTTAATAAGTTTTATTTCCATTCCTTTCCCAAGTCATTATGTACTCCTTCCATTTCATCCCAAATTAATAATTTCGTTTAATTTATTTAAATATTTAAAATTATATGTAACACCCCTAACTTTCCATACATTTAATGAGCATTTAATGGCATTAAAATCCTTAATTAACCATAATTGAAGTGGGGTCCATAAATCAAACCCTCTTTACATCATAAACAGTCATCAATGCGGAAGCAATAAAACGAAGTAAACTTGTCTTGGTGGAAATCATTCCAACCATAATAGTACTTACAACTCAAGAATTTAAAACAATAACTGTTCTAATTTCAAATAAAGACTTCAAACACCGCTTCCCTTGTGGTTACTCTCCTCCTCCACCTACCTTGATCCTGAAAAGAAAATTTATAGAATAGGGGTGAGCGAACGAATGCTCAGTAAGTTCATACGCGGCCTCTCCGGTTACTAAGGAGAGACGACCAGAACAAACACTTCCAAGATCAAGTTTCGACGATAGGGTGATCTTAATTTAGAAAAGTCGACTGGGGATTCGACACAGTCAACATCATACTTGATAAATTCATTTAAGAATTATGGCTCTACAATTCAAGGGTGTTATAAAAGTTTCCGTCAATTCCATACGTACATTGTAACCTCAATGCCAAAGGTACAGTTAATGCACTTAGCTTCATCAAGCTAATTCGTGCGGGTCGTAACGTGTATGGTATCCACACATACATGCTCGGGGTCGAGAACTATCCTTGTAATCAGACAGTTCCTGAGAGAAGGCATGTGATCACTCATGCAATCCCTTAACTTAAGATAGTCTCTTTCAAGACTAATATCCTTTACAGGATAAATCGTCATTTTCAGGGACGGCACGCCTCCTTTCTGAAAACGTGTTCCAAGCCACTAGTATTCACTTCTAGGGCTAGAGTAGGAAAGCATACGAAGGTACAGGTATGCATAACAAGTCTCAATTCAATGATATTTAGTGACCAAAGGGGACATCACCAAATAGGGATAACTTCAAATAACGTTTTTACTTATCGCAGGATCATTCAAATGCTATCTAGCCATAACGATAAATACTCTGAGCATAAAATTCTGAATTCCAATTGAACAAGAATGCAAGGACAAAAGGAACGTAATCCCTTACCTTGATTGCTTTTCCTTGCCGAGTTCTCCTCGTACGAATCTACAAGGCATTGAATAGTTTACTTTAGTACTCTCAATATTGTTAACTACTTCTACTTAGTTAACTGAGAGATGTGTTTTTACTTCTTTATTTCGTTACTCTTTTACTTACGTTTCGGGTTCTGACTTTGATTCGCGAGTCAGTCCTTTAACTTTAATGTTATTGTAATTAAGTCCTCCAACTTTGGTTTAATTACAATTTGGTCCCTCAACTTTGGGTTAATTGCAAATTGGTCCTTCAACTTTGGATTAATTGCAAATTAGTCCTTCAACTTTGGATTAATTGCAAATTAGTCCTTCAACTTTGGATTAATTATAGATTAGTCCTTCAACTTTAGTTTAATTACAGGAAGGTCCCTTGACTTTGGTTTTTGTTCGTAAGGGTCCCCCAAATTTCTTTTTAGCTACTTAGACCCTTTAACCTCAAGGGTTTCTCTTTTATTTCTTCTAACTTTAATTTTTTTTCAGTTAAATCATTTCTCGTTAGGAAACTAACTGAATCTTTTAATTTTTCCCTCTCTTCGTTAACTCCCTAATTCCCAAGGTCTTCCAAGTACATAATACATTCCTTCAAGTTAGTTTTCTAACTTTCCAACAACTCTTTTAAAGTTTATATTTTCTTTCCGTTATAAATCTAACTAAAATACTAACTTTTCCGTCCCAATTCTTAACATTTTTAATTAAGAATCAACACCAAAATATATATAACCATAGCCGAGTTCTATCTCATCAATATTCATTTATTTGATTAATTTTTTCTTGTTCTTTGATTTTTTCTAAAATTCCCAAACATTAATTTATTCATCAATCAATAACAATAATCATTAAAATCAACAAAAAGAATTTTCCCCATCTCCTTTGGCCATTCGGCCGAATGACCTAGGATGAAAATCCATAATTTTTCTTCCCTTTTTGTTAAACCTAATTAACCTCAATCTCATATTAGTTCAATTCTATATTTTACAACATATTAATCCATCCACACCATGATCAAAATCAATCTTAAAAATAAAAACTAACATGGAGATCATTCTTTTATTAAAGCCTTTGAATCTAAGCTTTTAGCAATTAATCTCTCATTATTCAATCACTAGCATGCAAACCCTAATGATCATCTTCTTAGAACATTCATAGTTTAAGTTTTACTCAACTAAAATCAATGAAATAAATTTTTGATTATAGGGTTTGACATTACCTTGGATTTAATCGGATTACACCTCCAAAAACAATGGCAAAAATTCTTCTCCCCCCTCCCTCTTGGTTCGGCTGCCCTAGTATGGGGATTAGGGTTTTTGTGGTTGTGTTGTTTTGATCAATACAAATAAAACCTAAAATTTCACTACTCAAGATTTTATACTTTGGGTAATTGTTAACTGGGCTTGGGTTTATTTAATTTTATTCGGGCCAACCCAAACTTGAGCTCCTTACACTTGGCCCACTCTTTAACTATTTAACCCACTTCTTTAATGAGTCCATTAATTATAGTTATCATTTATTGTTCACACTTATTTAATTATTATTTTTTCGGGTCTTTACATTATATTATATATTTAGAAAATTAAAAATTATTGAAGTTTTCATTTTAGAAAATTGATTTAAATTTTGAGACAAACAAAAAAGAAAATTATAATTATCATACAGAACTTATTGTGGCTTCGCGTTTTAATATGAAGTTTTAGTATCTGATAACATACCTAAATTAAATACCTTGTCATTAATAACTCCACATAAATGAAGAAACAATACTCCATCATATCGAAACTCAGTTGTTTCTTACTGTATTTGTTAGTACTTGTTAGTACTTTTATATGTTGAAATAAAATTATGTAGATAGTGTAATAACCGGGATTTTTTTTAAGTATTTAATTTAATTTCGGTTTTCTTTATTAAACTAATTAAATGATAATTAGAATTTTAAAGTAACTTAAAGAGGTGGGCCCAAGGAAATTAGATTGGCCCAAGATTTTATTAGTAAAACCCAACCCAATTAGGAACCAACCCAAAGTATAAATTAATGAGTTAGTCAATTAGGAAATCATTATTATCATAAACTAGAAAAAAAAAAAAAGAAAAAAAAACAAAACCCTAACCCTAAGTATTGCCGCCGGCAGCCGATCAAGAGGAGGGGAAGAAGAAATTTTCCGGCCATTATTTGGGAGATCCAATCCGATCATTCTCAAGGTAATACTAAATCCTACTCTCCAAAATTTATTTCATTGATTTGGATTATTAAAACTTAATCTACGCATGATTTAAGAATATGAACATTAGGGTTTTGCATGCTAGTGAATGATGATAAAATTTTAAAGGATTTTGGGGTTGATCTAAATAGTATGAAGGAATAAAATATAGTAATCTTGATACTAGTTTATTTTAAGATTGATTTTATAATCACGTTTTGAATTGATTTATATTATGCAATGCTTGGGAATTTAACATATAAATCATTGAGGTTGAATTGGGTTTATCAAAAGAAGAAAAAAAAATATGGATTTTCCCCAATACCTAGTTTCGGCCGAATGGCCTAGAACATTAAAGAATTTATTTTGTTGATTTAGATGATCTTTGTTAAGTGTATTGTGAATAATATTGATGTTTGGGAATTTAGAAAATTTAAAGAACTAGAAAATTGAGCAAATCAATGGATTATAGAACATACATGTCTCGGCAATGATGGTGAATTATGGGTGTTGAATTCGGTTTGAAGATGTTAAGAATTGGGACGGAAAGTTAGTGTTTCCGTTAAGTTTCTAACGGAAAGAAAACAAAAACCGTTAAAGGATTGTTAACAAGTTAGAAAATAACTTGAGGAAATAGAATAAATCCTTGGAAGACTTAGAAGGTTAAAAAGTTAACGAGAAAGGAAAAGATAAGAAGTTTCAGTTAGTTTCCTAACGGAAAAGGACTAAATTGAAAAGAATTAAGGTTAAAAGGAATAAAAAAGGAAACCTTTGAAGTTAGAGGGGCCTAAGTGATTGAAAAGAGAAACTTAGGGGACCTTATGAACCAAACCAAAGTCCTAGGACCTTTCTGAAATTAATCCAAAGTTGAAGGACCAATTTGCAATTAACCCAAAGTTGAGGGACCAAATTGTAATTAACCCAAAGTTAAAGGACTTAATTGCAATTATAGCAAAGTTAAAGGACTGACTAGTAAATCAAAGTCAGAAACTTAAACGTAAAGAAAGAAGTAACGAAGTAAAGAAGTTAAAACGCATCTCTCAGTTAACTAAGTACAAATAGTTAACAATGTAGAGAATACTAAAGTAAATTACTCCGTGCCTTGTAGATTTGCACAAGGAGAAGATTGCGAGGAAAAGCAATTCAGGTAAGGGATTACGTTCCTTACAGTATTTGAACTCCTGTTTATTGGAATTCGGTATTCTTTCTAAAGACAGCTATCAGTATGGCATGATAGTACTTGATTGAACTCTGCGTTATTGAACGTCCTTTGAAATAATCTATACTTAGTGATGTCCCCATCGGTCTACTAAGTATCGAAGTTTGAAACTTGTCATCACATACCTGTACCTTGGTATGTTCTCATTCTAACTTGTAAGTCGAAAGCTTACTTGTTAGAGTGGCCAATGTCCAGTTAGAAAAGACATTGACGGACAGTCCAGTTAGAAAAGACTCGTCCTTAAACTAGGGATTGCATGAGTGATCACATGCCTTCTCTCAGGAATGTCCGATTACAAGGATAATTCTAGACCCCGAGCATATGTGTGTGGATACCATATATGTTTCGACCCACACTATTGGCTGAAGAAGCTAGGTGTACAAATTGTACCTTTGGCATTGAGGTTATAATGTACGTTACCAAGGAATTGACGGAAACTTGAATGAATCCCATTGGATTGTAGTGCCATAATCCTTTGAAAGTGAAATCTTAAAAGTAATAAGACTGTATTGTTCTGCAGCCTTGAATCCAAAAGTAACTGAACCTATCCTTGAAAAGTTATTCTAAGTATTCGTTCTGGTCGTCTCTCCTTAGAAACCGGAGAGGCCACGTATGAACTTACTGAGCATTCGTTCGCTCATCCCTTCTCCATAAATTTTATTTTCAGGATCAAAGTAGAAGGACAAGACGAGGAAGACAGCCGTAGGAAGACGGTGGACTGAAGATCTTTCATTTAATAGTTTAAGTACGTTAATTATATTGATGTAAGTTGAAGTACATTAATGGTTAGGGTTGTTACCTACCAAGACAAGTTAAGTTACGCTTCCGCTATTATTGTGAATTTATGGTTAATTAAGGGGCTGTTGTGAACCCTAAATTGAAGTATTTATTATTGCTAGTTATTGATATTAAATGCCATTAAATGCTCAAGATACATTAAGAAAATTCGGGGTGTTACAGATAGTTATGTAACGAGATGGGTTTTAGTATTCTATGCATTATTACGAAAAAATTAGCAAAAAATAGAAGAACATTTATATGCCCCTCTCCTTCACAAAAAATAATAATTAAAATCTTATAAAGTCAAATGTACAATAAAAAATATAACATGTTCTAGTGTAAGGGTAAAAGTAAACTTTGAATTTTTTAAATCAAAAGCGGTTGTTAAAAAAAGAAATTGGATATTTTCTTCAATAACTGTTTTTATTAATTACGAACGTGACACTTAAAAACGCATTTGATGGGATTGGACCAATGACATTTCACATAGAAAGGAATAACTGATGTAATCACTTGCCAAAAGCGACATTTTGAACTGTAAAGTTGGCCTTTAAGTGACAACTGTTTTGACACGAATGCAATATTAAAAAATCTGACAAAACGAGAATGATGTTTATTATAAAAGCTGGAGAATGTGATATCAGTTTCCAAAAACCGACTACTCATATTTAGTAAGAATCACATTATCAAAAACAAAAAGGAAAAAGAATATGTCATTTAAAAAATTATTTTAAATGTGTTTGTCTTGTTCCAATTCTTATTTAAAGGCATATTAAGATTCAGTTTCATCAACATAAAACATTGCATCAATATAAAACTATATTTTCCTATAATAAGTGAGCAATTTCCTTATCTCAATTATTATATGCTAGAAAAAGAAAACATTTAAATTTAATAACATTTTAATTTTTCCAATTAATTCCAAAGACAGTTAATGAATTTAAATTAAAAACCAAATTAAATCTCTCCCAATTAAGAAAAGAATAATAATAATAATTTTCTAACACCAACTCAAGGCTTGCCAAAAGAAACGGGTAAGAAGTAGGGTAAAAAATGTGTTGAACAAATCTCAACCGTTACATATCTAAAACACAGCCCCTGCACGTGCCGAACCCGTCGCTCTCTCACGTGCCACCACCTCCCTTCCCTCCATTATATATCCTCCTAACCCCCTCCAACATTTCACGTTCAAAACCAAAACCATAACCACAATTCTCTCTCTCTCTCTCTAGAATAAGAAGGAAACTATGGCAGCGCCACCGCTGAAGGATGAGCTGGATATCGTGATCCCGACGATCCGAAACCTCGATTTCCTCGAAATGTGGAGGCCTTTCTTTGAGCAGTACCATTTGATCATCGTACAAGACGGTGATCCTTCGAAAACGATTAAGGTTCGGAAGGTTTCGATTATGAGCTGTATAATCGTAACGACATTAACAAGATATTGGGTCCTAAGGCTTCTTGTATCTCCTTCAAGGATTCAGCTTGCCGCTGCTTCGGTTACATGGTGTCCAAGAAGAAGTACATCTTCACCATTGATGATGATTGCTTTGTAAGTGTTCATTTCATCTTAATTTTTTAAAAATTTTATTTCGAAGTTAATTAATTTCCATTTCAAGTTTTACATGTTCGGTTAGTGGCGAAGAAAGGATTTCATTAAATTAAATGGGTCAAAATTATGATAAATTGATATATTTTCGTAAACTAGAAGGGTCAATATATATTGATGGAAATACTGTTTTTAGTGCCGTTCTTAAATTGAAGATAGTAAAATGGATATATCCGAATAAAAGGTGGTCAGAAAATGGGTCGAGTTGATTTATGTGAGATCTGTATGGTTCACTTAATAGAGTAATTACTCAATCCGTTTCAAAATACACGACGTTTTAGAAGTTAAATTTTGTTTCAAAATACTTGACGTTTTATTAATTCCAAGACATTTTTGTTCTTGTATACCAAAAGTACCCTCATTCATTAATTGCAACTTATTTCTTGTTTAAGCATTTAATTGCATAGGTAATTGGATTCTTTTAGGGGTAGACAAGTCTTTTGTATATGTATTAATTGCATTTCTAAATATGTGTAAAGAACTCTAAAACGACATGTATTCTGAAACAGAGGGAGTAGTACTATTGGACTGATTTTCACATTAATATCTAGTCATTAATAACTCGTCCCTTGCTAATGTTCATTCATTTGTGTTTAGCTATTTGGAACCTAGATTTTACCAAAATTGATTATTTTTTTCTTGTTGTGGAGTAACAATACAATATATTCATCATTAATTAATTATATTTAATCAAAAAAATTCGGAATGAAAAATATGTTTATTAATTAATGGCATCTTAAGTTTTATTTGAGGAAATCTCGAGTGTAACCAATGCATTAACTCCTGATTTTAAGAGTAATTACAGTTTATGGTCCTTGCTTAATTGCTCTATCATTTAGTGATTCATTTTAGTTTAACATAATTTAATCCTATATAGGGGATTAGTACTCCCCCGTTTCATAATAGATGTCGTTTTAAAAAATTTGTTTCAAAATACTTGACGTTTTACTATTACCAAAGAATATTTGTTCTTTTCTACCAATTATACGCTCATTTATTAATTGTAAACTCTCTTGTATTAACATTTAATTGCATATGTAATTGGATTCTTTTAGAGGTATATAAGTCTTTTTATTGTGTATTAAATGCATTTATTAATATGTGTAAAAATCCTTTAAAAAAAAAACAAATATGTGTGAAAAAGTCCAAAGTGACATGTATTATGAAACGGAAGAAGAAATTTCTAATATTCTTTTTTTGAAGCAGTAATTTCTAATTTCTTATATTACTATCAATATTTATTCAACTTAAATGCAGTGATCCATACTAATGAATAATGATGCATATACAGGTTGCTAAAGACCCGACGGGAAAAGACATAAATGCCCTTCAGCAGCATATCAAAAACCTCCTTGCCCCATCCACCCCTTATTTCTTCAACACCCTTTATGATCCTTTCTCCGATGGTGCCGATTTCGTGCGTGGCTACCCTTTCAGTCTCCGGGAGGGTGTCCCTACCGCTGTTTCCCATGGTCTCTGGCTCAACATTCCTGATTACGACGCTCCAACTCAGCTGGTCAAGCCTCGCGAGAGGAACACTAGGTAAATATATACTATATCTTCATACATGCATGCATTATGTTCAGCATAAGGGTATTCATGTAAAATGATGGATGAAATACTCCCCGTTCAGTTCAGGAAAGTTTGTCACATTTTGACTTTCTATGGTTAACATAAATGAACTTTAACCAAACATTAGTGTCGATCTGATTATTCTAGTGAAATTCAAAAAATTGTTATTGATAATCACTATCAATAACAAATTTTAAAATTCATTGTGACATTAGATTGACTTTAATGTTTGATCAAGTTCATTTTTGTTTACCATAAAATAATGGAGTATATTAAAATGAGATAAACTGGTCCAAAATTTATATACACACACACATAATCTTGTTTTGTGCAGATACGTGGAAGCAGTTATGACAATCCCTAAGGGCATTCTGTTTCCCATGTGTGGAATGAACCTGGCATTTGACCGGGACCTCATCGGCCCAGCCATGTACTTTGGGCTCATGGGCGACGGTCAGCCCATTGGACGTTACGACGATATGTGGGCCGGTTGGTGCACCAAGGTGCCAAGACAGCACATTTTTTCCTTCCAGATCGATTAATTGGTAATACGATAAATGATTCTTGATTTTCCATTTATTTTTTTCCCCAGGTGATTTGTGATCATTTGGGGCTGGGGATCAAGACAGGGCTGCCATATATCTGGCACAGCAAAGCTAGTAACCCATTTGTGAACCTTAAGAAAGAGTACAAAGGCATCTTCTGGCAAGAAGAGATCATTCCTTTCTTCCAACAAGCCAACATCCCAAGGAGTGCACCTCAGTTCAATCATGCTATATTGAACTGTCCAAACAGGTCAAGGACAAGCTTGGAAAGGTTGACCCTTACTTTGTCAAGCTTGCTGATGCCATGGTTACATGGATCGAGGCATGGATGAGCTCAACCCGTCTAGCGCTTCAGCCAAGGTCGTCGCCAACGGGAAATAATTGAGTGTTAGGCTTTTAGTTTGTTATAAGTGGGAGGATATAATAGTTCTCAACCGTTTTATGATTATTATTACGCTTTTGTTTGATTGTCGGGTTTTGTTTCATCAATCTTTGGGTTTAAGGATTGACGTTTAATGTTTTTTTTCTGTTTGGTAAGAACACAAGAATAAATTTTGTAGGGATTTTGGATTCGAGTTGTTAGTGTTGGGTTTTGTTTAAGGAGATATAATTAATGATGAATGAATATTTTCTTTCATTCATGTTGATTTGGAACAATATAGCAATGTTTTAGCTAGGGTGCATCCTGAGGTGTATATTGGGCTTGGGACTCTAGAGCCCCTCACTACCAACTTATATTCTAAATAAGGACTCAATAGATCACTAATACCAGAGACACCCCTCACTTGCAAAAAGATGCAAGATGACTAAAATGCCCTCATATCTCCTCTCACCCTTACTTTTTTGGTCAAATCATAGTCAAACTCTTATAAATGACATATAAGACCAATAATTAACATATAAGAGTCGATTTTTTCAACTTTTAAGAAAAAAATAATAATATTATTCGGTCAAATCACGGTCAAACTCGTATAAATGACATATAAGACCAATAATTAACATATAAGAGTCGATTTTTCAATTTTTGAGAAAAATATATAATTTTATTCTGTCAAATCCCGGTCAAACTTTTATAACTGACATATAAGACCAACAATTAACATATAAGAGTCGATTTTTTCAACTTTTAAGAAAAAAACATAATATTATTCGGTCAAATCTCGGTCAAACTCTTATAACTGACATATAAGACTAATAATTAACGTATAAGAGTCGATTTTTCAACTTTTAAGAAAAAAAATAATATTATTCGGTCAAATCTCGGTCAAACTCTTATAAATGACATATAAGACCAATAATTAACATATAAGAGTCGATTTTTTAATTTTTGAGAAAAATTTATAATTTTATTCGGTCAAATCCCGGTCAAACTCTTATAAATGACATATAAGACCAATAATTAACATATAAGAGTCGATTTTTTCAACTTTTAAGAAAAAAATAATAATATTATTCGGTCAAATCTCGGTCAAACTCTTATAAATGACATATAAGAGTCGATTTTTTCAACTTTAAAGAAATAAAATAAAATTATTCGATCAAATCTCGGTCAAACTCTTATAAATGACATATAAGACCAATAATTAACATATAAGAGTCGATTTTTTCAATTTTTGAGAAAAAAATATAATTTTATTCGGTCAAATCCCGGTCAAACTCTTATAAATGACATATAATACCAATAATTAACATATAAGAGTCGATTTTTTCAACTTTTAAGAAAAAAACATAATATTATTCGGTCAAACTCTTATAACTGACATATAAGACCAATAATTAACGTATAAGAGTTGATTTTTTCAACTTTTAAGAAAAAAAAAAATATTATTCGGTCAAATCTCGGTCAAACTCTTATAAATGACATATAAGAGTCGATTTTTCAACTTTTAAGAAAAAAAAATAAAATTATTCTGTCAAATCTCGGTCAAACTCTTATAAATGACATATAAGACCAATAATTAACATATAAGAGTCGATTTTTTCAATTTTTGAGAAAAAATTATAATATTATTTGGTCAAATCCCGGTTAAAACTCTTATAAATGACATATAAGACCAATAATTAACATATAAGAGTCGATTTTTTCAACTTTTAAGAAAAAAAATAATTTATTCGGTCAATGTCGGTCAAACTCTTATAAATGACATATAAGAGTCGATTTTTTCAACTTTTAAGAAAATAAAATAAAATTATTCGATCAAATCTCGGTCAAACTCTTATAAATGACATATAAGACCAATAATTAACATATAAGAGTCGATTTTTTCAATTTTTGAGAAAAAATTATAATATTATTTGGTCAAATCCGGTCAAACTCTTATAAATGACATATAAGACCAATAATTAACATATAAGAGTCGACTTTTTCAACTTTAAGAAAAAAACATAATATTATTCAGTCAAACTCTTATAACTGACATATAACCAAACAATTAACATATAAGAGTCGATTTTTCAACTTTTCAGAAAAAAATTATAATATTATTGTAATTCACTTTCAGGGTATGCTTAGTAATTCACTTTCAAGATGTAGAAAATGGAATGAATAACAATTTGAGTTCCAAAAATCAAAGTTGTTCTTCTAATTACATTGTCCAAGTGACTGGCAAAGCAGCATCTGAGATCTTGATACAGGCTATATACTGGAATTCATGCTATGAAGCCAAAACCAAAGTTCAAAACAGTGGCTTTTACGGAGTCAACTACTCCTCTAATGTTGACCAATCAAACACTTCAATTTAATTGTTGAGCAGAAGAATGCGAGAGGATGATCCCAACCAAATAAGCAACAACAAAAAGAAACGGCACGAAGGTAAAGAGCTGTGACCAGTAATAAGAGCAACTCAGTTACATAACATACCGCCGCCGGATCTGAAATTCCGACCAAATCTGGAAATTTCCGGCCACATCTAGGAGGTACGAGGTCTCCGGAGAGTTAGATTTGAGATAGAGTGCCTAGAACCAAGCGAAAGAGCCGATCGGAGGATGCCAGAAGGTAAAGTTGGCCAGATCTGAAATGAGAAACGGCCGGAGTTGTAGAAGATGATCTGAAAAGAGAGAGATCTAGCCGGAGTGAGAGAAACGGCGGTGCGACGAGTCGGAGAAGAGAGAGACCATTGCGTAGTGAAACGAAAAAGGTTGTCGTCGCCGTCGCTGGTGCTTGGAGAGAGAGCGCAATGTGTGTTTTTGAGAGAGAGAGAGAGGCTGCAAGTTAAAAATGAGGAGAGGGGAGAGGAGGGTTTTGTTTGAAGGTGGGGATAGTTTAGGTATTTAAGGGTTTTATTTGACTGGTCAATGGGGTGAGGGGTGTCTGGGGAATTATATCTGTACTTATTAGGAAATTAGAAAGTGCCTCTCCTTAAAAGAGAATAACAGTTGGGTGGGGAGGGCCCTAGAGTCCAAATCCCATTTTTCAATCCTGGCCACTTTCCACTACTCGTTTCCATTTTTGTTTGTCCCATTAATCTCATTTTCAAAATTATTAAATTTTCAAAATAATGTAATTTAAGATATTTGAAAAGTCAATCAGGACTATCATTTTTGAGACGAAAGGAGTAATACGTAAATTTTGTAATACTCTCTATATCCCAGAGTATATGTCCATTTTTCTTTTTAGTCTGTCCCAGAATATATGTTCACTTCCTAAAATGGCAAAAAAATCTTAATATTTCTCACTCTTTTTATCTCATACTTTACTTTTATACTCACAACACCAATCAACTTACCCTATCATCCGACCTTCTCTCTTACCTTACTTTTCATACTCACAACACTTATTCCATCACTTCTTAATCTCACTTTTCATACTCAACACTTATTCCATCACTTCTTAATCTCCGTGGGTGAACATATACTCTGAAACGGAGGCTTTTATCAGCATGAAATAGCCTATCATATAGTAAAATGAATTAAATCTTACTGTAGCAGATGGGTTACTTGTTAATAAAAAAATAAGTGTGCATTCCAATTGCACCCTCCAACTTCAGTATGCACATTGGGCTGCTCAAATCTTAACACACTAAACTTTCTTCTGAGTAGTCAAAATGATTTTTTACAAGGATCGAAATAGATTTTCGATGTTGCCAACAGGTTTATTTCTTCAGAAATAGGGATACAAGATGATATTAGCCAGAGATCAAAACTTGTATAAATAAAAGTATCATGGATACATAAATACTGTAGTTCCCAACTTGAAACATGTCACTTAAAACAAAATTCAAACCGTACCTTCTAAGACTTCCAAACTCGCACACTAAAGTTTCCTACTCTTCGTTTCATAGGGGCATTTCGCAAAATTATTCCACTGGAGGACCGCTTAGATTACAACATTCTCTCTCTCTCTCTCTCTGCAAAGAGATGCGGAACAAGAAAAAAAAGCTCAAGAGAGAGGTAAAGAGAAAAGCACCTCTCGGTAAAAGGCTGTATGCTTATTATCATGAAATGGGGCTAGGATCTTCTGTCTTCTTACGCTTGGCTTGAGGCTCTTCGCCTTTTTCTTCTTCTTCTTGTTCGTTAAGAATCCCGTTAACTACATCTGGGCCCAAAAGAGACGCATGCTTGCTTGTTATAGTGCGACCTGCCCTCAGCTTTGGTCCCCAATGACTTTCTGGATTGGGAAGGAAACGTGCAACCTCTTTGCTTGAGCTTTGCTAAGGGATGCGACTGCTCTAGCAAAATTAGCCTGTTCAAAGGAATAAATAATTTATACGAATAAACAAAAAAAATAAAATCCATAAACTTCATCTAAAGCTCAAACACAAAATCTTGGACACTCTGGACAACTATCAAGTTTGGTGTTTCTCATTGGAATAGTTTTGATATGCCTTGTACTTCCTCTAACCTAGAATAAATGTTGCACCTTGACTTTTTTGGCCAACTTGAAAACTTTGACCAACTTTATATGAAAAATTATTTATCTCATCACTTCATGAAATCTGGTTATTGATAGTGTTCCTTTTGGTGCATCAGTAATCATTTTTAGATTTCATGAAAAAAATTAAAATTTACATGACATTTTGGTCAAAGATCAACCAAGTTGACCAAAATGGTCAAGGGACAACATTTGTTTTGGGATGCAAGGAGTAAACAAATCTACAAATGTGCGTGGAAACCTGCTTGCTAAATAGATCTGTAAAATGACGTGTGCTAAACTCACCTGAAGAGTTGGCTCTTTCGCGAGTATCACACTTCCAGCTGATCTTCAGGTTGAGCTTTTACCGGGTGAGTTTTTGACCTATATAACCAAACAAAGTCAACTTCTCATTCATAAAAGCAAACACGAAGTCATTCATGGAGAAAAAAATAAAAGCAAGTCGATTTCTAAAGTACTAAACAAAGGAGTAGTTACCCAGCAACGCATGATGTCCCATATAACATCCATAGGAGCATCCGACTTTAACCCTAACGGATTTACATGAGTTCCTGATATACGGTATCCGGCATTAATCACAGCAGACCTGAACACAACTGCCCGAGGGGAAGTACATTTCAGAGTTGCACACAGATTGTGCAAACTCAGAAACAGTGGAATATCAGGCAATTCCTGCAAATTGTAAGTTGACATGTGGCATGAGAGTCGGGGAAGGAAAAGCACAAAAACTCCCTCCGTACTGAAAGTTAGTCCTTTTTTCATTGATAGTTTGAATGAACTTTCAGCAATAACTTATTTTACTTTTAATTATCCTAACGAGAATTTAAAATTTGTTACTGATAATATATACTATAATGGTGTATAAATTAGGGCAATAATTATAAGTAACCTAAATTATTGCTCAAAGTTTATTCAAACTAACAAAGAAAAAAGAGGGACTAGCTATCCGGGACGGAGAGAGTACTGATCAAGTTAATTAAACACACCTCAGAGATTGTTGTGAGCACAGCGGAGATACGGTTGAAAGCGGGATACCGGTCCTTCATTGATTTCACTTCTTCTAAAATGGAAGTCACCCATTCTTGATCATGGATGGGAGCGGACCATATGGGCCCACCCATATTATACTTTTTACCGCAATCACTGCACTCTTGAGGCACAACCGGACCAAACCCAGGTAAAAATCTGACGCTGGTATTCTAGAAAGCAAGGAGAAGGAAACATTAAGAACATAAAGTAAGGAGAAAACATTAGTACTGCAAAATATTATTTTAGAGTCAGCTCATAAGCCAGAATATGCATACCTTGGAGACAGTCCGTCCAATCGGCTGAAGATGGAAAGAATCACACCCGTGCACTGATAAATGTATGATAGCTTGAGAGGAGTATTCTTCATCGCACTTGCTGAGCTGCAACCCATCATCACTCGTCAAATTAAACCTTAGTTCAAAATAAATTGACTGCAACCATATGAACCAAACAATAAGGATACACTATCTCAGAAGCAAAATGTAAATAAGAATGCTTACGTGTATACACGAACAAAGACTCGGACATAGAAGTCCATCTGGACAGATAGGACTGGAACTATGTATCGCTTGTATCTATTTGCGTGACTCTGTATTCAAGGAAGTAATGATTATGAGTATTCAGAATATCATCACTTGAACATTGTAAAAGACAAGAAACACGGATTAGAAATTTCTAATGACGTCAAGAAAATAGAAGAAACCACATCAGATAAGATAAGCAGCAACCGCATGAAAAGGTTATGCCGTTATGGAACTTTGATATTGTAACATATAGAAAAGGGAGGGGTAAGTAAAGAGAGCCACAGCCTAACATGAATCGCTTCGCCTACAAGCATATAGGCATAAAGATTTTTTGCAGCTTATTATCTAAGAATTTAGGGGTGGCAAATTGGGTGTTTTGGGTTTACCCATTAAAGTTAAAATCCATTGGATACCCGGGTATTTTAACTTTAATGGGTAAACCCAAAACACCCAATTTGCCACCCCTATCTAAGATACACTGTTTGGGAAATTTATTAAACTTCGCTTGGCTTTAATCTGTTTCAAGCATGTAATAGACTTCATAAATATATACTACCATTTATTTATTTTATTTTATTTTTGAAGAACAAATGTATACCATTTGTTAACTATTAGGATTTTGCTTGTTCAAAACCAATCTATAATTATATAATTGCATCAGGAACAGCTAACTTTAACCATATAAAACCTGCTAGATACGACCTTGACGAGCCAACTATTCTTGTCTGCCTTAACTACAATGATATTGATGTACATCATAAAAGTTTCTCCCTAACTCCCAAAATAATAGTCTCCTATTGATTTCCGCACAGGTTTCAAGAAAACTGTTAAAATCTATGTAAATTTTCTTTGATGCCTGTAAGTTACCCTCTGATGGCGTCAAATCAATGATATACATTTCTTTTTGTATCTTCCCCTAAAAAGGGTACTATATGCACATGATTTCAGGAAAAAAAATTATGAGAAAAGAACTAGACATATTTTCTGGATACACTCAATATAGAATGAGTTACTCCCTCTGTCCCAAAAGAAGAGTGTCATTTGACAAGCCAGAGTTTTTAAGACTGTTCCACATTTCCCAAAATGCCTTCTCACCCTCTCTTCATTATTCTCTTAAAATCTTCCTTCAAGTGCCAAATTTTATTAGAGCATTTTTGGGAGATTAATGTATAGCCTGATTTTCAAAGTATAGAACTTTGGGAGGGACGAAATTTGGCTCTGCAAAACGGAGAGAGTAGTAGTCCTACAAGGGTTATGTGTTAAGATCTATGAGATCACCTTACATTTCTAATAAAAAAATTGGCTCTGCAAACTATTACCAAGCATCAGCAAACCAGGTAAATTACGGCGACTGCAAAACATTAGTAACGACGACATGACAACAGGATGGCCATAAAGAACTCGAACTACCCTGTCAAGAGTACATATGGCTATTTTCTGTCTATAAAGGAATCTCCAGTTATAATAAATAAGCAGACAAAACAACCAGGGATCAAAACTTTTGTCCTTTCGACCAAAAGGTACTACATGCCCAGATGTCAATTGAATAGAACAACTTTTCTTTCATAAACAAAAAATAAATAAATAAACAAAGAAGTACCTCAATGCAGGCAAGCAAGATGCGCAAAGCCATTTCATGGCAATATTTTGCTCTCAGAGGATAAGAGCCATATCTGTTTCCGCATGTAGCATAAGGTGAGTGAGCCTATTTTATGATTATTTCCCCTCAAACCAAGTATAATACGGTGTATAATCGCACTAAATAAAATAGGAGCATCTAAGCTTACTTGGAGTAGCAGACTTCACCATTACCCCCACATAGTACTGCCATGTCAGTAGCTGTACACATCAAGATGCCTCCATCAGCAATTGACTGGACCGCAGAGTCCAGGAACACAGAGGGTGATCCATAAGGATCGAGATCCACCTGAACAAGGAAAAATGTCCGCAAAATTAATGGCAAGTTATTGCATTGCAAGAAACTTACTTTAACATAACAAAATCTCTCACATCAAGATCAAAATCAAAACCACGGGGCATTAGAATCAAACATCCCACAACCCCCAAGTCAATATACAAACAATTGCCACACGTAAGTGTAGGTTTGGGGTGCGAGGTCTCAGAGTCTTAATCCATTTCCAGCCTCCATAATGAAGCCAACAACTAAAAAGACAGGATAGTTTTACATATTTGTTCATATTACTTCATTTTTTAACTACATTGTCCAAAATCGTGCTGAGTAAAGGAGCTTTTGTGTTGTAAGCTAGCCACAATAAACTATACATAGAAGAATAATAGAGATTATACCACATCAAATTCTTTTGGGTGCGTGAGCATATAAACTCGAGCATCAGCAAGGTTCGATTCAACCTTTGAGGATGCCACTGAACCATTAAATTTTATATTTCTCCTGCAAGCTTCCACAGACGCTGCAAAATAAATAGGGAAAAATGATATCTTTGTTCAACATGATAGTTCAACTTCTAAAGAAAAAAGGGCAGTGTGTGTGAGTGCTCAGGGTTCAAAAGCTCATTTTGCTTGGTTTTAGTACGCTAACTTCATGCCATAGGTAGCAGTTATAACAAGCCGAAAGGAGACATCTGGTTCAAAAATACTCTGTTTACGACTAAGAAAGGTTGTTTTTCCAACAGCATAAACACACAATGTCATAAGTTGAAACTACCTTTGTCATTGTCCAGTGCCACAACTTGACCAATCCCCTCTATTTCCCTTGCATATCTTAGAGCTCTCAGCCCTGAAGCTGACAAAGCCTAGTAACCCAAAAGGCAAGATTTTTATGAGCAATCGAGTAAAGAAGAGGCCCTAAGACTATACAAATCTCAAAATCACAGTATAATACGTAAGAAAAATCAACAAAAATACATGAAAGAGGAAAAAAAGAAATAAAAACCTCAAGAACTCTTGGTGGCTTTAGTTCAGCACGGGGCTTTCCCTCTAAAGGTTTCCCTGGTTCTTCAGAGGTGGTACATGGTTCATCCTGAGGTATCTCTTCTGATACTTCACATTCACCGTTAGATTTGCCGTTAGGCATATCAGATTCGATAGGTGCTTCTGGCTCAGTTGCATGCTCATCTGGAACCTTTGATGCAGGTTTCTTTCTTCTAGTCAATGCTGCTTCGTGTTCTTGTTTACGTTTTGATATAAATGCCCTCAGGACAGCAATAGAAATATCTCTGTTGTTAACCTGATATTTGAAGTTTCAATTCCAGAGTCAATTTGTTGTTCAAATAAGAAATACTCCCACCGTCCCGAAATGATAGTCCCGTTTGAATTTTTAATTATTTAAGGTTTCATTATAAATTTTGCAAATTCAGTGATTTTGAATTCTTAATTTTGGAAATGGGACTAACTTTCTAGGACAAACAAAAAGGGGAGATGGGACTATCATTTTGGGACGCATGGAGTATAATACAACAGCCTACTCTTATCAAGCAAACAAAATGAACTACTCCCTCTGTCCCAAAATGATGATCTTCCTATTTGTCATTTTTCATTGTCCCAAAAAGTTCTTCACATTTTCCACAGTTTAGGCTTAAAAGTGCATAAACATAGCATGGCTCGTGTAGCAAGTGTTCATATCCTTAAAAAGTTTGGATAGTCAAATGGGAAGATCATTTTGGGACGGTGGGAGTAACACATAGTCCAATGCAAGTAACTTGCTAGGATATCAAAGGGGGCGTTATTTGTGGCAGAAAGTAACTGAATATGCAACCTAATTACCAAATGTAAAGTAAATCCAGGGGAAAGCAAGAAACGCATAAGCCAAAATCTAGCAGAATTCTCAAACAAAAACTTGCACCTTAAAAATGGCTCCTCATACACAAGTCTAAAAAAATCACATAACAAAAAAGAATCAATACATTCAATTTGCAACCCACACCAAACTAAAATCTCTCAATAACAAATTCAAAGATATTAACTTTAAGATAAGCAAACATAAAAAGGTACTAGTACAAGTATTGACCTGGGTTTTATTGTAGAAGACTTCGTTTTTGGTGTGCATAAGAATCTCGGCCTCACCCTCTTTGATGATGGTGAAGTCATTGAGATCAACCGGCGGCGTGATGTTGCTCTGCTTCCCTTCTTCCCCATTTTTGTCGTCACCGCCCATATTAGGGTTTACAAATTGCGGCGGCGGCCGGTGGACAGAAAAGAAAGAATGAAGGCGATGAGGATTGGAGTGATGTTGGGCAGATTTTTGGGATCCTTTAAAACAGTTTGTGAAAAGTTGAGACCTTGGAGCTTAACAATTTTATATACTCCCACTTTCGTAACTGCTGCTGTACTATTTAAAACCCTACTAGTATTTCTTTTCTTTTTTTATTCTTGTTTAAACAACCCTATTTCTTTTCTTTCTTTTTATTCGGAAAAAAAAAATGTTTCTTTTTTCCAAAGGTTTTTTTTTTTATAATTACTTAAAAAAACCAGATTCTTCTTTTTTATTCAATCCAAGTCTTCCTTCTTCCTTGATTCCATTTAATTATTCATATTTTGATTTGATTAATTAATAATATCCCAAATTTTGCATTTATTATTTGCCAGTTTGTCATTTAATATATGCAAAATTAGGGATTAATTTTCAAATTTTGTTTTTGTTTTAAAATTTGATGCTTACTAAATTTCTCTCCTTTGTGAGAGTCGTGGATTTCTCTCTTTAGTTGAGAGCATGTGTTTGTTTGTTTACACTGCAATTGTAATTCAATCTTCAATGACGAATGTTGCATCATCTCGAAACAAAAAAGGATGCCATTGTTCTTGTTGCACAAGCATATTTCGAGGGTTTTGGAATGTTTGGTGGACGATTCTTCGCCAACCCGGATTCTCAATGTCAAGTAATCAACGCCGAATATTATCAAACGGGTGATTTTTTAAATGCCGACTTGAGGCAGTTTCCAAGTTTAACTTGGAGTAGAATCTGTATGTTTCAAAATTTAAATCGAAATTGTCATTGTTGTAGGTTAAGAAATGGATGTATTATGAATATTTGGGATGAGCCTCCGATCATTGTGGAGTGCTATCTATGTTCTTATTATTAATGCAATTGAAGTCTTTGTTACAAAAAAAAAAAAAAAAACGCCATGGTATATGAATTCTCCAACAATGATGAATGCCAAAATGTATTACTCCTATGTATCAATTTCTTTACGTATTGTTTCTCATATATATCAACTCTTAAGTTTAATGGAAAAGACTAAATGAGTACTTTATTTTTTTTTTGTTTTTTTATTTTTTTTCACAATTATTATATACTTCCTCCGTCTCATTTTAAGAGTCAAAAACTTTTTGGGTTCAAAATAAAAAAAAATGTTTTTATTATAAAATATAGCAAGTGGGATAGAGTGTTGTTAGTATAGAAAGTGAGTGAAAGAGAGAAAGTGGGGTAAGTAATGGTTAGTGGATAGTTGTTGTGTGTATGGCATGTAGGGCCCACAAAATAAAGAAATATGAAAAACTTTTCTTTTTGGAATTTTGACTTTTAAATTGGTACACCTATTTAAGAAATTTTTGACTCTTAAAATGACACAGAAAGAGTATTAAACATAGACAATCGAAATAACTAGTCTCTCCATGGCAAAAGAAAAAAGAAATCTCAACTGACAACTCAATTGAAGTAAAAGTACTTATGTTGACCCTTCCACAGTAGTACAAAATTATACTAATTTTTACTATGAATGCACAAATTATACAATAAATCTTTAATAAAAAAAAAAAAAAAAAGGACCTATTGTGGTACTTGAATATACAACCTCAAGAACCAAAATCTAACACACTACCATTGATCTGGACAAACTTATTAATTCAGTGGATGCACTTGCGCTCATACCAATGACGACTGCCCGCCAATGTTCTTCTCCATCCCTTTGTGCATGCCACAATACTATCTGTCTCGTTCCCAAACATTTTCTCCAAATTCATTCAATCTTCAGGCGATGATGTTGTTCAAGTACCTTTGTCGCTTACCCCGAAGTGTGCACCTGCGATCAGTATGGGGCATTAAGATATGAAGACTCGATATCAATATAAAAGCTAGTAATACTTTATCTAGTCTTACCTTAAGCTTGTCTTGTGTAAGCTCCCTGAGGTTAACATTCACTGGATTAAATTGAAATGGCTCAACTACTTTTACAATACTAGTACTGCTCAACTCATCTACCACTGACACAAACAATTTTCATATGCACAAGGCCCACATGAAACTTTCTGGGGCAGAGGGATATACATTTTCGTTCGGGTCACCAGAGCCCAGATCAAGATTATGGGTTACAAGCTCGCCGGCAAATTGCATTTACAAACTTAAACTTTCCCACTTTGTAATTGGGCTGCCAACACTTTGAAAATTTTATAATCCGATAATCAACATCAGTGGCGGATGGATGCAGATATAAATTATAGGTAGTGCACAAAATAAAATAAAAAAATAAATTGCTAATGGGAATGAACCCAAGTCATTAATATGTTAGTCAGTGCACTTGCACCCACTACACATAAGGTAGATCCACCACTGATCAACGTCATACTTATCTTTGCAAGTAACCTAAATATTGGACGGAAGTTAACAAGATGGAAATCTTAACAAGTATATTTGGAAGTTGTAGTGTCCACCCTTGAAGTTCTAATAACCCAAGGCCGAGGTCAATAACTAAGTGAGGTCATAGAGGTCAAGGGTCAGGTAACTCGGCTCAACTGAGACCAAATTGTGATGTGGGTATAATTCTGGATCTGCTACGGGAACTTGATGAAGTAGATGCAAAGGGTTTTTTTTTTCTTGAAAAGATAGGGGCAACCTCGGAACATTGTCATGTGGGTATGTTTGTCATTTTAAAGTCGAGTAAACCATTTTTCTGACTCGTGTACTAGTCCAGCTTTACCTGATGTGTGCCATAGTTTAATTAGTAAAATTAACCAAATTACTATTTAATCATCATTTTTTTCTAACATTGTTATTTTTTGGAAAAATTTCTCAAAAGTCCTCTAATTAAAACAATTTTTTTAAATAGGACAAACATTTTAGTTTATTTCTTTCAGGTCCACCAGATGAAATATTTATTTCTATTAGGTCCTTTATTTTTTTAATGAGATAATGTAATCCCGAAACTACCCCCACCCAACCCTAATACGCTAACCATCCTCCTTCATCGTCATATGCTTCGGGTTAGATAACCCCCATCAAATTAACATGAAGAAGAAGAAGCAATCAAAAACCACAAAATCGGTAGACGGATCACGTCCCCCAGACTTCTCAACCAGAAACGGAACTCGCCTTCTTTTTTTCTACTGGAGGATTCCTGCTGGAGCAGCAACATCTAGTAATGATGGCATTTAGTTTCACTTGAACACAAGGAACATCAAAATAACTAAACACACAACAAACCCAGTAATGCATAGCAAAACAAATTTCGGAATCTTGACAAACCCAGAAATGCACAAAAATCACATAAAGAAACAAATTCAAATCTAGATCTAGATCTACATGGTGGATGTAAATATAGATCTAATCTGATCTAGTTCTGAATCTTGAGACAGAGAAAGAGAGAAAGAGATTGAGCAGTAAAGGAGAATAAACATAGAAGAAATGGACGAGATCGGAGAAGACGACGGAGTAGGGACGGCTTGGGAATGGGGGTTGGCGTGGCTATTGACGAAGAGCGAGATGACCTCATTGATCTGGAAGGGTGGGGACGGCGGTAGGGGCACGGTAAGCACGGCGGCCGGGCGGGGAAGGTCGGAGAAGAAGAAGATACAGACTTTGTTATACTTTCTAGGAGTTAAAGACTGGCGTGGTCTGGATATTAGGGGACAGTGTTAATGGGATTTTTTTTATTTTATAATTTAGTCCTCTATCTTTATATGTATTCCCTCCGTTTCATGTAAATTGAGACTTATTTCTATTTTCGTCCGTTTCACCTCAATCGAGACCACCCAAAATGGCAAACTTTTTAATATTTTATAATCACCCAACCCCACCCATTTAACCCCATTAATTCTCTCTATTCATTTTTCACCACTCATTTTATCCAACCAACACTACTATTTACCCCACTAATTCTCTCTCTTCATTTTCCACCACACATTCACTACTTTCTCTTAATTATTGTGCCCTTTTTTTGTCTCAACTCACATGAAACGAATGGAGTATTGCTTAAAAAAAATTGTGCACAAAGAAATTTCTTTAAATGATCTTCTCTTCGTTTCAAAATGAATATCTAAAATTTCATTTTGATAAAGAACAATTTCTGACATTTATTTTGAGATAAATACTCCCTCCATCCCGGTAGAAGCTTTACATTTCACCAAAATGGGTGTCTCGTTAAAAACTTCATTATTTCCTAATAGGGGTGGCAAATTGGGTACTTTGGGTTTACCCATTAAAGTTAAAAATCCATTGGGTTACCCGGGTGTTTTAACTTTAATGGATAAACCCAAAGTACCCAATTTGCCACCCCTATTTTCTAAGATGGGAAAAAAGTGGGCTACACTTGTCGACCCCACTCACTTCTTCCTCTCACATATATAAATTGTAGGTCTCACTTGTCATACCCACTAACTTTCTCCCTCACATATTTAAATTGTAATATTGTAGTCCCCACTTGTTATACCCACTAACTTCTTCTTTCTCACAACCTTTCTTACACTTATCAATTTTCTTAATTTTTGTTCCATCACCAAAATGGTGAAGCTTCAAATGGGACGGAGGGAGTATAGTATTATGAAACCTTTTGAGTTAAAAAACTTTGATAAAAATTAAGAATAACTAGAAGAAAAGTTGTATAAATGGTAAATAAATGGCTCTAATAAATTGTGCCAAATATATAGGGATTGGTCACTAACTCACTATGTCTTTTAGGGTTTTTATAGGTGTGAGACATGACACTCAGTATTTTTATATGTCTATGACATGTATCTCAGTGTTTTTATAGGTCTGTGACATGACTCTCAATGTTTTTATAGATTTGTAACATGGCTCTCAATGTTTATAGGTTTGTGACATGACTTTCAATGTTTTATAGGACTGAGGCATGACTTTCAGTGTTTTTATGGGTCTGTGACATCAACTTAGTATTTTTATAGGTCTGCAACACATCTTTCAGTGTTTTTATACTCCCTCCGTCCCCGTTTAAGGTTCTAAGTTTGACTTTACACGCTTATTAAGAAACCAAGACAAATTTGTGTCAACAATAATAGTGTGTGAATGATATAATTGTCCATTCATAAAGGAAGTGAGTGAAAAGTAGATGGCTGAGTGATAGTTTTTTTGTAATATATGAACTTTATGAGGACAAAGATGTCCAAAACACTATTCATCCTTTGCCATTTAAGGAATAAAGCAACTAAGAACCTTAAACTGAGACATACCAAAAATAAAAGTAAGAACCTTAATCTGGGACGGAGGGAGTAGGTCTTTAATATGACTCTCAGTGTTTTTATAGGTATGAGATATGTCTTTTATGGTTTTTTATAGGTCTGAGACATGTCTCTTAGTGTTTTTATATGTATGTGACATGTATCTCAGTGTCTTTATAGGTATGTGACATGACTTTCAATATTTTTTTATAGGTTTGTGACATGGCTCACATTATTTTTATAGGTTTGTGACATGGCTTTCAGTGTTTTATAGGTCTAAGACATGACTCTCAGTGTTTTTATAGGTCTGTGACATGACTCTCAATGTTTTTATAGGTTTGTGACATGACTCTCAATATTTTTATAGGTTTGTGACATGGATTTCAGTGTTTTATAGGCCTGAGACATGTCTCTCAGTGTTTTTATAGGTATGTGACATGTCTCTCAGTATTTTTATAGGTCTGCGACACACCTCTCATCGTTTTTATAAGTCCGTGGCATGACTCTCGGATGTTTTATACGTACGAGACATGTCTCTTAGGGTTTTTATAAGTCTGAGACATGTCTCTCAGTGTTTTTATATGTCTCTGACATATATCTCAATGTTTTTATAGGTCTGCGACATGGCTCTCGGTGTTTTAATAGGTATGTGACATGTCTCTCCGTGTTTTTATTGGTTTGAGACATGTCACTCATTGTTTTTATAGGTCTGTGACATGACACTCAGTGTTTCTATAGGTTTGAGATATGTCTCTCACTGTTTTATAAGTCTGAGACACTTGTCGCAGTGTTTTTTTATAGGTTTGTGACATGTATCTCAGTGTTTTTATAGTTTTGCGACATAGCTCTGTGTTTTTATAGGTATGTGACATGTCTCTCAGTGTTTTTATAGGTCTGCGACATGTCACTCAGTGTTTTTACAGGTGTACGACATAACTTTCAGTGTGTCTAAAGGTATGCGACATGTTTCTTAGTATTTTTATAAGTATAGAACATGTCTCTTAGTGTTTTTATAGGTGTGACATGTCTCTCAGTGTTTTTATAGGTCTACGAGATGACTCTCAGTGTTTTTATAGGTCTGCGACACGTCTCTCAGTGTTTCTATAGGTCTGAGATATGTCTCTCAGTGTTTTTATAGGTCTGAGACACGTCTCTCAGTGTTTTTATAGGTCTGAGACACGTCTCTCAGTGTTTTTATAGGTTTGAGATATGTCTCTCAGTGCTTTTATAGGTCTGAGACACTTGTCTCAGTATTTTTATAGGTATGTGACATAGCTCTCAGTGTTTTTAAATGTATGTGACATGTATCTTAGTGTTTTTACAAGTCAGAGACATGACTCTCAATGTTTTTATAGGTTTGTGACATGTATCTTAGAGTTTTTATAGGTCTGCGGCATGACTCTCAGTGTTTTTATAGGTTTGTGACATGGCTCTCAATATTTTTAGAGGTATGTGATATGTTTCTAAGTGTTTTTATATGTATGTGACATGTCTCTCAGTGTGTTTTATAGGTATGTGACGTGGTTCTAAGTGTTTTAATTGGCATATGACATGTTTCCAAGTGTTTTTATAGGTATGTGATATGGTTCTAAGTGTTTTTATTGGTGTGTGACATGGTTCTAAATGTTTTTATAGGTATGTGATATGGTTCTAAGTGTTTTTATAGGTATGTGACATGACTTTCAATGTTTTTATAGGCATACGACATGTCTCTCAGTGTTTTTATACATTTATGATATGACTTTTAGTGTTTTTATAGGTTTGAGACATGATTCTCAGTGTTTCTAAGAGTCTGAGACATGAATCTCAGAACGGGATGAAAATATGGCCTGAAAATATGGCCTGGAAAGGGGGATCACCCTTATAAGGGGTAGTTAGGGGTATTCTTGGCTATTTTTGTCCCTTGGGTTTTTGAGCAATTAGAAAAATATTGTGTCTTCTTTAGAAATAAAAGTTAGAATGAAGGGCTTTTAAGAAAATGTCCCTTATTTTTTTATAACGGTCATTAAATAATTTTAACGTTCCTTAAATATCTTAAGGAAAAGTATAATTAAATGTTTAAAACCCTAATATAACTCCTATCATCCATCACCACCATCCAACACCACTTCCCACCACCATCTGCCACGAGCTCCACACCACCACCACCACCATGTACTAGCCCCCACCCTTGCCCCAATAGAACAAATGTTCTCTCTAGCATCATCTTCTCCACCCCAACACCGCTCAACCCCCACCTTGGCCCCAACAGCTATCCACCCCTCTTGTGACATCCACACTGCCACCCGACCATCCCTTTCTCTCTAGCTCCATTTTTTCCCGCTCGAGCTCCCTCTACCTATTGCTGAATCCCAGATCTACAAACACTCTCCACCCAAAAAATTGCATCTGCAAATGCAACAAGCCTTACACCCTCCATCCACACAACCCGGCTAACCCCACACGACGTGGAATATGCCTACGTCGCCGCCGAGGGTTAGGGGTAGGCGGAGGGGATGAGTAGAAGGGGACGGAGTAGGGGAAGGGATGATGACGATGAGGGGGGAGGGAATTTGAAGGGATTGTCAGGGTGGGGAAAGAGACGAACAACACTTGGGTTTATTTTTTCTTTTCTTTTTTTCTAGTTTTCTTTTTCATTCTTCATTTGTTATTTTTTTTCTTTTTGAACCAACTTTATTTGGGGTTAGGTAAGACAATTTATTATTATTATTATTATTATTATTATTATTATTATTATTATTATTATTATTATTATTATTGTTTTGTAAGAAATTGGTACACGGTGGTGGTGATTGTGGGGAGGTGGTGGCAGATGGTGATGGGAGGTGGTGGAGGATGGTCAGGCCCGGCCTTGAGGTAAGATAGGTGAGGTTGTTGCCTAGGGCCACCGAAATTTTCGTCGATTTTAAGGCCCCAAATTTGTGGAAGTGTTATATATTCAGTTACTAGTGGTTCAGTGGTTAAGTAGTTCAGGTTAGATGTGCTTGTTTCCATTCTTACAATGGGTTTTTTTCATTTTTCATTTCCTTTCTTTTATATCCTCTCTCTCTCCGTGTCTCTCCTATGTGGTCTTTCCATCATTACCTTAGTCCTATTCTTCTCCTTTTTTTTAACTTCTCTCTCATTTTTTTCCTAGTTTAATTAACAAGTAAGAATTTCTTTTTTGTAATATATAGAATAAATTATTTACAACTAATTATTAAGCACTATTGCAATATATATTTTATTGTTATTTTCATTCACGACTAAATTATAGAAGATATTTCTTTAATTTTTTTGAAATCTATCAAATTATATCTTTTTTTTTTGTGATGATCTCAATCAAATTAAATACCAAACCCACTTGTTCAACTCTAAAACTCTACAATTTTATTAATAAAAACTCTTCAAACCTCGTTGTTAGTGTGCAATTTATTGTCCAACTATTAAGAATGTTAAAACTTGAAAATATAACACCTCCAACAAAAGAAAGAACGACAGAGACGAAAATCTGAAGAGCGGTAGAAATTCAAAAATACACAACAATTGTTGCATGTGAGCGGCTTTAAGGGCCTCAATTAAATACTTCGCCTAGGGCCCCAAATTTCACAGGACCGGCCCTGAGGATGGTGGTGATGGATAGTGTTGGTAGGGAGTTACATTATGGTCGCATTTAAAAATTTAATTATACATTGTGTTAAGTTTCTTAACGACTGTTAAATAATTAAATGATTGTTAGAAAAAATAACGTCTGTTAGAAAAATTGACAAATAAATAATACTTTGGTTAATTTTGCTACTATAACTATAGTACGCATCATACATTTAGTGTTTGAGTAGTACGGAGGTAAAATTGATAATATGGAATAGTATGCTGGTCAGAGAGACATGATTTACTGTTTTAAAGTCTCCAGACATCTAGAGGGCGATTCAGCTTAAAAAATGATTGACCAAATCAGTCACACACATTTAACTTACAGTAAACAAATCAATATTGCACATATAGCCAATATAGCACATATCAATTTAAGTTTAAAAATTAGGACAGGTGCAGTAAGGTCCAAAACACCAAATATTAAAGAACACAAACAGGAACTTTCACTTAGGATGATTCATCTGATTCAAAGAAGTTCCTTCTAGAAGCCCCTCATAAACAAACAAGAAGCCTATTATATACGCGTATGATAATAATAATATCTGATTTTTACCCTGGAGATCCTTTCCGAGTCTACTTATTTGGCATACGCGTTGGCTTGTAAAAGTTGCAGAGAAGGTTCATGACCGTTGATTAATCAATCGCAAACATTCTTGTTTCCTGCTTTAGAAACATCTGAGTGCCTTTCCAAACATTCCACTTTGAAGGGGAACTACTAAAATAGAAGACTATACCTTTCTACCATCTTTCTTTTCGACTATCAAATCAAGCATTTCTTAGTACATCTATAGATATGATACCACTATGTATGTATGAGATCTTCAAAAGTGTCTCGTAATCTTAAGATTAAGAGTTTATTAATTTAATATAGCCCCGCAATACCTACGCATGGAATTAAGTGCATAGATTAATTAAACAATGCACTAAATCGCCACTTATGCTACTTAACTATTCACTACCACCACGTGTCCGCGACCTGACTCATCTCATTCTTCTATTTTTAATTTGCTATTTAGCAGCAACTGAGAATCTCCCTATGTAGTAAGGTTGATATCATTAAAGATTGGAATTTTCTTTTCTTTTTTCTGAAAGCAAAATTAAAATTTTCTAAAGTATGCAATTAAGGATTTCATATTTCGACATGTGTTTCTTAGGGATTGGGGAGAAGCCAATTTTGAGGAGACATTAACAACCACTACGCATGTTCTACGGCTAAATCATGATTATGTTTTCTTTCTTTAATGTTAACATATAAAAATGTTATTTGAGTTCTGTCATGGAAGTGTGATGGAAGATCATTCGCGCTTACGTCGTCTGGTACGGTGAATTAGATTTGGGAGATCAAGATGGATAATAGTATATTAACACTTGGAAGGTGGTAATAGGCTAAAGACTTAAGAGGCATAGATTTGGTGTAAAGAGAAGCACTGGTACAAATTACTAAAAGATTGGTCTAGTGATATAATTATGATTAGAGTGTTAAAAAAATGGGAGTTACAGTGACTGATAATATGTAATATAAAAGGGTGGCGACTCAACTACTTCTTGTCATGCAAACTGGACACGAGGAGTGATCAAAAGAAAAAAAGAATAATAACTGCTAGGATGACGAGTTGGGGAAGTGGTGAAGCATGGAGGAAAGGACCTTGGACTCCTGAAGAGGATAAGTTGCTCAGTGAACATGTTAACTTGCACGGTGAAGGAAGATGGAGTTCAGTGGCTAGATGTACAGGTAATGGATATGTTTTTCACACACACACACACACAAAAAAAAAGAAAAAAAGATTCAACTTGGGTCTATATTTTGAACTTTACGCTTGTTTGATATGATTAAGTATCGTTTCAGGATTAAATAGGAGTGGCAAGAGTTGTAGGCTAAGGTGGGTGAATTACCTTAGGCCTGGTCTTAGGAAAGACCAGTTAACACCTCAGGAGGAAGGAATCATAATTGAACTGCATGCCTTGTGGGGTAACAAGTAATGCAATTCTCACACTTCCTCTCTTCCTATTTCCCTCTTGGTCTCTTAACGTGTTTTAATCAGTTCAGTTTTCTTTATATATATATATATATATATATATATATATATATATATACATATACATACAGATGGTCTACTATTGCCAAGTACTTGCCGGGAAGAACAGATAATGAGATCAAGAACTATTGGAGAACCCATTTCAAGAAGAAAGGGATTCCTTCTCAAAGACAAGAACAACGAAAAATTAATTCAGCTCTTTCACATGAACAACAAGAAGAAGAACCACCAGAAGAGCAAATACAAGAATCACAGCGAGAAGGAGAAGAAATGGATAACATAATATTACCTCATTCAGAAGAGAACACTGAGAAGACGATCATTGAGGCACAAGACAAGCGAGAAATGGCTTTTAAGCAGACAACCAGTGTAGAGCAGCAGTACTGGTTGTATGAGGATGTTGGACCCTGGTTGGACTCATTGACAGATCAAGCAGGCATTTGGGGTAATTTGTGGAACCTAGATGATAATCCTCCACAAGGAAGCCTCATCCAGGAAAGTGATCAACACCGCAAGAAGACAGCGACCCAAAATCAGGCCACATCTTTTACTTGTGGAGCTGATGCAAGTGCCTCGTTCTGTCACAGAGGGAGCATTTTTTAGACAGGCTGATGCAGAAAAAAAAAGAAAAGCGCTTATTAATAAGAGTGAACCAACTGGTGTAGTTTATATATATGTATGATTCATAGGTTTCATACTTTTGTATTGACAATTTTTCGTAACTATTGCTAGAAAAGAATTATAATTCGTTTTTAGATTTTCACCTGCTCGATGTTCGATGTTGCATCCTTGTGTATGTTTCACGAAGTTTTTTTACTACCGAATATTATCATGGAAAACTGGTAATGTTTTACAGAACAAGTTTCAAATTTCAATCCCCTCTTGGAGACTACTTTCCTTTGGTGGACCTTATGTTAGTTGGTTCATGGATTTTGTGAAGAAAGTAAATGAGCTGTGGCTCTATGTATGCTGGTAAAGACAAAAGTGCTTCCGCAAAACAAACCAGAAAATATAAATTCCTACAGGAACATAGAGCCACAGCTCATTTGCTTAACATTCTGAAGGAAGTTGTTTAATGCATGTTCCTTCTAGAAGATCACTTGGGATTTTATAATTTTTTGAGCCAATAAGCTTTATCCTTTAGGAAGTCATGTGCTTTCTCTATAATGTTGGTGTAAATAGCTATGATAAAATAGCATTCATCTGGATCCACAAGTTAAAGGCTAAAACCATTAAAAACGCTAGTCTACATTTCTTTTTCATTTCGCTTTTAAGTTCTATGAAGAAACATATCATTAACTCGTTATTAAAGACCGGCTTTAATTGATCTTCAAGACTTGAGCAGGACTGATAGTTGCAGTGGACTGTAAGAAATAGCGGAAGAGGAAATTGTAGGCATAATTTGAATAAATTAAACCCCAAGCTGCATAGGAGAAAACCAAGATGAAAGAATGAAAAGAAAAGGTGGGGCAGGGAAGGTGGGAAGATTCAACATGGTTGAACATGCAGGTGCTGAAACCTGAAACCTCAGCATGATGCTCAAGTTGGACTGATGGATGGCATTCACAAGATTGAGGAAACTAATTTTCATCCCCATAAAAGCATAACTTTGAGATAGGCAGATAGGCAATGATAAAGTTAACAAATGGAGCTAGGTTTTAAAACTTTACAGTTTCTTCTGTCAGTCCCGGTTAAATTCTTATCTTACTCCGTATTACATGGAATGAATGATACTGCAGCATTTAGCAGCAGTAATAGTCTGCTGACTATTAAGGATATGTGCAACAAGCTATATGCATATTGAATTCTAGTTGCGACTGTAAGTTTTTCTCAGCAAGAATTAACAAAGGATGTACCTCTGATAACTACACGAGTTTATTCTATTCAGCTTTGGTGGATTAAGAGTTTTATCGGATTTGTTTTTTGAGGGTAACATGAAAGAAGCTATGATGAACGTGATATCCTAACTAAGTACCAACAAAAATTGTGTGTGTGTGTGATAGAGAGAAGAAGAAGGAGAAGGGGAAGGAGAAAGAAGAAGAAAGCTTCTAGAAGCCTTATGATGTAATAACATCATGTTTAGTAAATAGATAAACTTGACATAGATTAACATGTTTCACTTGGAGATACTATGCGTGGCATGCCCTCGATTACTACGCACGTGTACGGCTTTAAAACTTCTTGAGAAATTTCTAGACTCTGTAATTTATCATGGATTGATTATTACTCCCTCCGTACCATAATGTTTGTCCCCATTGACTAATTCAAACATATTTACTACGCAATTTCATTTCCATCCCTATCCTCCTCTCTTCTTCATTTGTTTTTCATCGTCCCCTCGCCTTCTCTCTTTCTCACCTCCCATCTTTAGTTATCACAAGGGCAATTATGAAACATCAATGAATTTAACCCCTCAATCATGGAAATGAGACTAACTTTTTGGGACAAACAAAGATGGCAAGTGGGACTATCTTACCGGGACGGAGGGAGTACTAAAAACCGCGTAAACCAACACAGCCAAATGCCTCTACAACAGCTTGGTTTGAAGGGGAACCACTACGTAAAAGGAGAAGACCAAAACTTTTTCACCTTCTTTGTTGGACCATCTTAATCAAGCACTTCTGGACACTAATAAAGTATAATTAGTACTAATACCTTTATTAGCTTGACAATAATTAATGGTTTAGCGTAACTCATCAGTACCTATATAGCCATTATGCATTTATTAATTAGATTCATCCAATTAAATAATGCCTGTCCCTTCTCTTAATGGTACTTAGCTATGGATAGAGACCACGCGTCCACAAGCTGACTCACCCATTCATATATTTTATTACTCCATTACCCAAAATAGCATCTCGAAGCTTCTTGTCAGCTTGTAAAGCTAAGAGTATTAGCGATTAAAAATATCTTAAAGCATACAAATAAGGATTGCACATACGACATATGTTGCACGAGGATTGGGTGTGTGGAATTATCAAGGAAACACCAACAACCACTATCTGAAGTGTTACGGCTTAACCAAGATCATGAATTTTCCCATGTCATGATTAAAAAAGTGATGTAAGTTCAGTCACGGAATTATGATAGCGGAATATTTGTATTCATGTAATGCTGTACGGGGGCGTAAGTTATGAGGAGACACTTGCCCGATTTTGATTGGAAAGATATCAGGCCTGAAAACGATATTGAAACACTTGGGTTGAGACTACAGGCTAGTACAAGAAATCATTTGTTTATTTCTTAAAAGATCAGCACAGCAAGATTTGTAAAAAAGATGGTCATAGTGAGATCACCGTGTGTGTAGTGGTAAAAAGGGACATTCAATTGACCGATAGATGAGAGTATATAAAGGGGAGGCATACGTAGTAATGTCTGTCACATTAGTGGACACAAGATAAACAAGGGAGTGTAAGAAAAGAAAAGAAAAAAAAAACAGGTAAAATGGTTGGGATGATGGATTGGGGAATTCCTGAGCAAGGCTGGAGGAAGGGGCCTTGGACACCAGAGGAGGATAAGTTGCTATTTGAACATGTTAGTTTGCATGGGGAGGGAAGATGGAGTTCTGTGGCTGACTCTTCAGGTACATACATTAACAACACAGTAGAGCCAACTATGTCAAGGTGTTGATTTAAATTTACTTTACCTAATTCGATTTGATTATTTCATCAGGGCTGAATAGGAGTGGCAAGAGTTGCAGATTAAGGTGGGTGAACTACTTAAGGCCTGGTCTTAAGAAAGGCCAATTAACACCTCAAGAGGAAGGCATCATCATCGAGCTGCATGCTTTGTGGGGGAACAAGTAAGTCCCCCCTTCCTCTCTCTCTCTCTCTCTCTCTATTTTTCTTTGTTTTGCTTAACTGTTTTGCTTGATAGTTAGGATGCTAAACATTTTTATTATTATTATATTACAGATGGTCTACTATTGCTAGATACTTGCCAGGGAGAACAGATAATGAGATCAAGAATTACTGGAGAACCCATTTTAAGAAGAAAGCAAAGCCATCATTAAAGCAACAAAAGTATAAAGCTGAAGCTTTCAGGCAAAGAAAACAGCAACTAGAAAATGATATGATCAATAAGATCACTCATGAAGAAGAGAACAATGAAAAAATAGCCACCGAGCAACAAGCCAAGCAAGAGATGGTTTTCACTTACCCAATTAACACCATTGAGCAGCAGTGTTGGCCTGCAATGTGTCAAGATGTTGCATCCTGTTGGACGGACACACTAGCAGAAGATGGCTTCTGGGGTGGTCTCTTATGGAATTTTGAGGATGATGCTCAGCAAGGCGGGCCCAATGGATTCTTCCAGGACCAAGTTGTAGCCGTATGAACCACCTGAAACTGAAAATACTTTAGCTCATTCTAATAACTTGTTCAGTAGATGGACATCTTCAAACAAGGCTGCAGATGGGTTGAATACAAAGTAGTGTAGTTTCCATGAACATGATCACTTAGAGTTTGTACTGATTACATGACCACTTTTTCCATCTATTGCAAAAGAAAAAGTGTCCGTCTCGTCCTCCAAAAATTGTTGCTGATACTGAACTCATTTTTCCTTTTCAGTAATAAAGAACAATTTTTCCAATGCTCAAGATAGAGAAAGAACCATCCTTTTTTGAATTTAAGAAAATTTCTTGCCCTTTGCAAAATAAAATGAGATGGTGCTTACTTGCTGAATCACACCAACGATTACAAGGACAGAACTAGCTCGTTGGGACCACGCATCAAACAGTTTCTGGGCATCATTTCTAACTATCGTTATGGATTCTAACGAAATTAAACAGGTGATTAGGTTTCAACAATGCATTACATTGGCTAAAATTGTACAGGAAGTAAATACCTAAAAGTTTGTAGTTCTTTTGATTCAACAATGGAACTTCATTCAACCAAACAAAAAAAAAAAAAAAAAAAAAACTGCAGATGAACACAAAGGCATTATATACTACAGTATAGTCGTCCAGAAAACTAGAAAAAAAAAATCCCTTCAGAATCAGTGTTTAGATTCAAGGATGTGAACTTCAATCACTTTGAAAGAGCAAATATAAATTTAGCTTTGTATTCAATAAAGTGAAGTTTAATTACCCAAAAGAAAAAGGAATTTCTTCAAATGGGAAAATGGTCGTGCTAAATTCTTCAAAGAAATTACCCAAATATAAAAATGATCACTCTTCTTTCAGGAAAATAGCATCGACAATTAATTAGAAGAAAAATAATAATAAAAAACGTTAAAAATAATTGGCCTATGCAGGTCTCGAACCTGCGACCTTCGCGTTATTAGCACGACGCTCTAACCAGCTGAGCTAATAGGCCGATTTGAAGGTGATCTCTATATACATATTAAGTATCTTAACATTTGTGATGAAGATGATCTGGATAGATTGCGGCGGGTGGTAACGGAGGGGAAAGAGAGGTGGAGGAAAATGTTGGAAAACATAACAGCAAGTGAAGTAGCTGGTTATGGAGTCGGCGCTCTCCTCCTTTGCGCCACCATTGCCGCCCCTAAGATTGATTCCTTCTTCTCCGCTTCTCAGCGCAGGTAATTTTACTAAATCCCCATTTCTCTTTCTTTTTCCCTTACCCAATCCTGATTAATTGCCTTCTATATTATTCCAATTATCGCTCAATTTTTGAATGCGTGAGAGGGATTGAAATTGATACAACACAAACATATGGTAATTGGGGAACACCCAAAATTAAGTCTTGAATCTCAATGACTGTCAATGCTGATTTATATCTCTGAACTGGAAATTTAAACCCTTTCTTGGCCCATAGTTGTTTCTGTGTGATTTAAATGCTCCCTCCATCCCAAAACAAACTTCCCATGGAATGTTAAGAATGGGAATTAAGGAAAGATGTCGGAAAAGTAGGTAGCGTGAGTCGGAAGGAGAGAGAAAGTTGGGTAGTGTATAGTAAGTGGATAGTTGTTGTGAGTGTGAAGGGGAGAGAAAGTAGCGGAATCTTTTCCTTTTTGTGTAAGTGGGAGTTTCCAATGACACCTAAAATGACAAAGTTTGTTTTGGGACGGAGGGAGTATGTGTGTAGGATCATCAAATCTTTTCCATCCTTGTTTGTGCATTCGATTCTCATTGATGTCTTCCTATCAAATTTACCCCTTTTAAGCTAAACAAAACTTCAGTTGAAAAATGAAAGTCGTGACGGAAATTCATATTGCCTCAAAATTAATGGTACTAAATAAACTCCAAGTCTGACTACCGTGGAAATTACCTTTCTTTCTTGAGTTCTTTTGTTTTATCAGAGTGGCACTCGCTATTGGGCGGAGACTGTGTATTTAAGTCAAATAAATGTGTGACGATGGCATGTAAATGTACAGCTTTGACCCCACGAGAATGGGAAGGAATGATTGTGATGGAGATGTGTCTATAGCCTATTTTGAAAGCCTCTAGTCTGATTTAGCCCCCCTTCCACTTAAGTGATGAACTAAAAGCATGCAAATGGGGATCATGCCTCTTGACTTAATGTTGAACTGGTAATGTCAGATTATACTCCCTCCATCCCAAAATGATCTTCGTGTTTGACTATTCAAACTTTTTAAGGATATGCACACTTGTTTCACTAGTCATGTTTTGTTTATGCAATTTGAAACCTAAATTGTAGAAATGTGTAGAACTTTTTGGGACAAAGAGAAATGACAAATGAGAAGATCATTTTTGGACGGAGGGAGTAGTAAGTTCGGATTCATGAATGTCTGAACAGCCATGGCTCTCTACAATAAGACTCTAGGAGGGGAACTTGTGTAATCAATTGTCCATGTTTTAGTATACATAATTGTGTAATTTGCAAGAACTGTCTTTTATTCTGTCAACTCTTAAACCGTCTTGATCTCAAAGTCATAGATGGAATATGACTGACATGCAGAAGAAGAAAATCTAGGAAAGTTCTCAGAGTTCTAGGTGGGGGGGGGGGGGGGGGGGGAGTACTCTGTGGTGTCTTAGGCAGGCAACATTTTTGGAAATGCTAGCAAGAGAGCTAGACCGAGTACTTCAAGATATGGGGCATGCTTTCGAGCCGTTACCCCTTTATTCAGTGTTGATTTATCTGACATTCTCCACTCCTCCATACTGTTAGTCTTCTAAGATATGTTACCTTAAGCATGAGAATGGCCTTCAAGCCTTCTAACCGACAGGTCTTCAAGGAAGTTGCTTTCATGTACGGTTCTGACTGTTTGGCCTTTTTTTACCGTGCATGGACTGCATTAATTTACTACTATCATTTTTGCCTTCGGTCATCGAAATTACACCACCCCCCTCCCCGGGGGTGGAGCTTTCACTTGGCAATTACAGTGTTTACCCTGATCAAAAATGTAGTATAATGTGTACACATTGGAAAAATACTGGTAGGTTGACAAAGTGCTTCAATTCCAGACTGATCGTATGGTTTAGAAAGAAAAGATCACTCGTTCAGATTCTCATACAAAGAAGCAATTAAAGCTAAGGTGATGTAGTGGAGAGAATCAATGCTCACCTGCTCTTTCATGCTGAAGGGCAACCCCTCTCTGCGTCACGTAAGGAAAATTCTGGAAAAAAGAACTTGATAGAAGATTTTCTTTTTTCCTGATGTGGTTACTTTAAGAAACAAGGAACTAATGCTGCTAGTGAACTGTACATGTTTGCTGCACATACTCTTTCTACTAATTTTGAAGTCAAGAACGTATCTGCGGATTCTGCATGAGAGTTTCTTTCCGCACACTCATAAAAACAACTGAAGTAATAAGTTGCCTAGATGTACTCCCTCTGTCCCAAAATGATCTTCATAATTTTTTGGTTGTTATTGTGAATGAACTTTGAGCAATAATTTTAGGTACATTTAGTTGTCCTAATAAAAATCTAAAACTTGCTATCGATAGTATTGTTGATGGTGTATCAATAACAAGTTTTAGATTTTTATTAGTATAATTAGATCAAAGTAAAATTATTACTCAAAGTTCCTTCGCAATAACAGCGAAAAAAGTATGAAGGTCATTTTGGGACGGAGGGAGTAATATTTATCGGGTCAAGTAGGAGTAGGATATGTTTTATGAAAGCTGTCCAATGTGCATATACTTATCATCAATCCTTTGAATTAGCAGTTCACTAGGTATGTGCAAGAGATGTGGGGACCTGAAGCGAATAGCTTGCTCAAATTGTAAGGGGTCAGGATCAATCAAAGAAGGCGGAGCTCTTAGTTTTGGGGTGATGGAAGAGCCCTCCTTTAGGACTAAATCAAAAACGAAACGGTTGTCATGCAAGAAATGTCAAGCCAGGGGATATTTCCAGTGCCCTGAATGCTCCAAACTACCTCAAGCTTGATCAATTCAGGTTGTAAGATTTCTTCATTTAAACATTTGCTATTGGAAATTCATATACAAGTTTGAAGTAGCAGGAGAATGCTGTTTATTTCTTGTCTATTACCCTTTAATATCTGGTTCTATATTTCAGTTGTGCTCCGAAAGTACCTTCTTATCTGTCTCCTCTGCCCTCTTAAATAATTTAAGAAGTAAGACTTTTCTGGGATAAACCAAAAAGGGAAGTTTGACTCGGCAATGGGACAAATAACATGGAAGTTTGACTCTTTTTGGGACGGTTGACCATGAAATCTTCGAAGCCATGTAGAAAACATCTGTGTGTAGCCTTTTCAATCAAATATTCTTGCGTCAGGGGCTCAACCCAATAATGTCATACTCCTTGTTGATCTTTGTGGAGCAAGTGAGATCCAAATATCATACTCCCTCGCTCTCAAAATAATTTCCACATTTGACTATTCAAACTTTTTAAGGATATGAACACTTGTTTCACTAGTCATATTTCGTTTATGTACTTTTAAGCCTAAATTGTAGAAATGAGATTTTTTTTTTAGGACAATGATAATGGCAAACAGTAAGATCATTCGGGGACGGAGGGAGTATTGGAGTATAATCTTCTTTGTGCGCAAACGCTCTTTGGGTTCCTTTCCTAGGGACAGTTTGCGGTCGTGGTAGAAGAAGTGGATTCTTAGTCAGATATTGATGTGGACCTGAAATGTTTTGATCAGGTTCTTTCTGTTTGTTCTTGTACACTATAAGAACAAAATCCTTTTGTTACTTTGGTCTGTTATCACCTTCTATTTTATCAGTGTTGTTATGTGTTTCTGTCTCTTGGTCTGCTCTAGTGGAGATCCATTGTAGGACATTATTACACAACTCCTTTTTTCTTTGAGTGAAAGCACTGACTGAGGTGTTGAGAATGTTGTAGTGGTGTAAGTTGGGATTTTGGGGCTGTTTGCAGTCTGACGTTAGAGAAGTAACGTCAAATCAACGGCCGAGATCAAGCTCGAGCTGATGGAATGGTCGCATGAGCCGATCAAAATATCCCCAAACACCCTCTTTATATGGAACGTCGAGATTGGAAATTTGGAATAATGGTCTAGATTGAGTGAATGTCGGATTCTTGTATAGTCTTACTGCACACGCCCCAATTGTAAATTGCCCTTAAAAAAAAGAAGAAAAAAAAGGCCAAAAGCCAACGAGATGGATTGGGAAACCGGACCCGGAACCGCTTCACCCAAGTTAGCTCTACCCCTCCACCCAACGGCTCCGATCAAGGCCACATAGGCGAGCGGTTTGGGTGTGCGGCTAAGATGATTTCAATTATTTGTGAGTCCCACCAAGTTCGGACGCATTTCAACCATTGGGTGGAGTTTAAAATAAGGTGGCTCCAATCGGAACCATTGGGTGGAGCTAACTAGTTCAAAATCGGAAACCATTAGGTGAAAGCTAAAGCAACTTGTTTTACTGTGCTGTCTCAATGTTGTACAGTGTTCAACATCGTCCTCACACACTGTCAACCTTCATTGGATTAGAGGTGTTTCACCCCGTCATATCCCTACACGTGCCCTTTCCACAGAACTTGTTTTACTGTGCTGCTTGCGATTGAGGATGTACGATCCAGCTGTTTGGCTTTTGCTTCTATTGGTCAGTATCGCCAGGCAATCTACATATCCTCCAATAATATCATGACACGTACCTTATTATCTATCTGGATTTTCATTGCACGCCCTTGCATAAATGTTGGTCGTAGGGAGACAAATTACAGCTTTGGCATCCAAACTGATTTTTCTTCAAATATTTAAACATCAAAATTAACAGAATCCTTGCAACTCAAAGATAGCAGTAGATTCCACTCCATCCATTTAATTAGGTGACAAACGGGATGGTCAAGCCTCACACTCGGTTAGATCCCTCCTCCATCCTCTTTATGGATGGACATTGTCAAAATAATAAAATAAAATAAAAATCCGCTCATACATAGAATCATTTAAATCTGAATCTTTCTCCTCCGAACTAATTTCAAATCAGAACTGCTTTTTTAATCAGTAGGAATTCTTGTGTGAGAAAGTCTCACACACATATGAGACGGGTCTCGATCCTTCTCACACTCACATATAAGACGGGTATCGATGAAAGAAAAAATGGACTTGAGGGGCAAACCATTTACTCTCGCAATGAGACCCATCTCATGTGTGAGATGGTCTCAAACACGTTTTTGTCTTTTATGATTGTTTCCGTTCCAAACTACTTTAGACTTAGGTGCGCATATATTACATATCAAATTGACAAAACAATCCTTATAATCGTTAATCATGACAAAAAATATAGAGACGACAAGTATAGAGAAATAAGATCAACCATGGTAACCAGAAATGACTGAAGGTGGAGGACTCACGTAAGCCTGTTTGTGACGTAAAGTAAACTATATTACGATGTAAAGTAACGTTATTACGACGTAAAGTTATAGTTATTACGATGTAAAATGAAAACAACCTTACATGTGAGAGGTGCAACCGCTACTTGTCAACAAGATGACGTACAAGGTGACACCACGTGCTCGACTAGGGATGGCCAAAACCGGTTTCCGGGCCCGGTTCCGGTTCGGAAACCGCCGGTTCGCCATATATGTGACCCTGAACCGGCCCGCGCTTACCCCGGTTCCGTTCCGGTTGGCACAATCCGGTTCCGGTTAGGCTCCGGTTCCGGTACGGTTCCGGTCCCCCCCTTTAAAATTATTGAAAAACAAGGGATTTTCGGTACGGTTCCGGTTCCGGTCCGGTTCGCCATTTATGTGACCCTGAACCGGCCCGGATGCCTTGCGGTTCCGGTTTGTCCGGTTCCGGTTTCCTCCCCGGTTTTGCTCCGGTTTCTGGCTTTTCCGGTCCGGTTCCGGTCCGGTTTTACGGTTCCGGTCCGGTTTGGCCATCCCTATGCTCGACCATCCACTTTCTTGCTAGAAGCCCGGTATTTCTCATTACATTTCAAGATTAGACTTATCTAAGGATCGTCAATCTTGTGGGGCATATTGAATTAAGAATATCATTGAATCTTCTCTATATTTACAATTGTATATTTTTATTTTTGCATTATTATTTTTTCCCAATATGTCTATTATTGTATTATTTACTTTCCTAATAAGATTACCATTGTATAATTACCTTATTTGATGTGCTTAAAATAGCTTGAGACCACCTCTTGTATAAATATGCTACTCTTGTAATTAATAATATTTTGAGTCTTTTATACAATTTTTTTCTTTCTTTGTATAACTGTCTTCGTCAATCTCTTTCTATTCTATTATAACGCACAGATAACCTGATGAAAAAATTGATATTGTGCGTTTTTAGAAGCCTCTACTTTGGTACTAACCCATTTTAAACCCTTAATGTCGAGATATATAATACTCGTATACTTAAAAAAGAAATATCGGATTTAAAATAAGGTGAGCTTTTTTTTTTTGAGCAAAAAATAAGGTGAGTTAAAAAGTAGGGGTGTGCATGGTATGGTTTTATGGTAAACCGATACCATACCAAAGTAATTCGGTTTATTGATATTAATACAATAAGGCTTCGGTTTTTTCTCTGTTTGGTAATTTGGTTTTTTCGGCTTGGTATGACAACGGTACGGTTTATTTCAGTTTTTTCCTAACTAAATGAAAAACTTGGTTATATGACATTCACCAAATGAAGATGGCAATAAAAATGATACTTGACATTCAATTAGACAATGAAAATACTAAGAGTAAAGTAAAATATTGACAAGGAAAGTTGGATTAATAATAAGAATAAAAGACCAAACTAATATTTCAAAATTAACAATTGATCATCAACTATACGAATCAAAGAACTTCGATCCATTTTCAAATGCATTTGTAAGATGAAATGAGTATATATACATACATACACTTCAGTCCTTTTTTATATACATTTACAAGATGAAATGAGTATATATACATACAAAATTACGTACCGTACGATTTTTATATTCGGTATATGAGTCAAATACCACACCATTACCAAACTATCAGTTTTTGTAAAACTAAAAACCAAATATATCGGTTTAGTCAGTTTTTCAGTGTTTTCGTGACAGTTTTTTCGGTTCGACGCGTTTTTTTTTTTTTTTTTTTTTTTTTTTTGTATGTGCGGTTTTTTCACATCCCTATAAGTCGCGCTGGAGGCATGCAGTGTGGGTTCGAAACTTGGTGGGAGCATCCGTGCTGAGCAACCGTAGGCACAACGGAGTTCTTTGGTGCCGAGCAACCGTAGGTACAACGGAGTTCTCCGGGCTCTTTTCCGGGGTCGAACCTTGTATTGTGTTACTAGTTGACATGTACTCTAAAACCTAGCTATTGAGGCACATCCGCGATTTGCCGGGTGGTAGGAAAGAGGGGCCGGAACTACCACCCCCAGGACTAAACCTGGGTATCAAAAAAAAAAAAAAAAAAAAAAACAATTTGAGACACCATATATGGGTGGGCTAAATATTCATTTTGATGTGAAGGAAGTGACATTTATAATACACCTTGGAGCCAATTGGACCCCCTACCAAAGTGCACCACGGTATGAGTAGGAAATGGTATGAGTAGAAAGCATCTAGCTGAGATCCCTTTCAACTCCCAAAAGAGAAGATAAAAAATAAATAAATCTTTGGTTGAATATAACTTGTTAATGAGTGATGCAATTAATTCATGTTAAATTTGACGAGCCAGTTACTCAAACACATATTATTACGGATTACGAACGAAGGAACTATTTTTCGGAAGCTTTATCACAAAATAAATATGAGTCGTTTCTTCTTTTGTAAAAATGCGTTCTATACCAACGATAGTGTAGAATATGTTTTTTATATACGACTTACATAAGAGTTGGAAAACGCGTTTTCGTAATTGTCTCCTCTAATATTATTA
>JAOWBW010002289.1:0-99086 GCA_026119855.1 Campanula takesimana
CCATTTTAACCATTGTGTGCTTGTGAAGCCAACCCAAGATCAAGTCATGTCAGTCAAGTCCGGATTGCCTCGCTTGAATTCTGTTGTCGCTGGTGTGCCCAACGAAGATTGATGTCTAGCCCCAAGAGATTTGTCGATTATGGGGCTTCAAAAGGCTTTTGATGCCGAGATGAGGGGTTGCTGATTGTAAAGCCCCTAGAATGCCTTTGATGCCAAATTTTGAGGGACTTGCATAGCTCCAAGATAAATCAGCTCTTGGCCCATTCGAGTAAATCGCCCTTTGTTGTTGTAGTGAGCAAGCCCCAAGAGGAGATCGTTGATGCCAAGCTTCGAGAGATTGCAAAGCCCCAAGTGTCGTGGGCTTGTAGATGGTGAGATGTGAAGACCTTTCATTGTAAAGCCCCAAATTACCTTGCGATTGGCTCGGCATTGAGAGCGGGTGTACGTTTGGTAGAATTCTTGATAGAGATCTCCTTCTTGCTCTTACTGGGGAGATGAATGGCCTCATTGTGGTCGATACCCAAATGGCTGAGGGCTTATGTCAAAGGATGCAGTAATATCTTGCGGTGCCGTCGAGGTCGCGGAGGATAAGGTCTTGGCGTGATAAAGTCTCAAATGAGTATGCTTGCTTGACTCTTCTTGAGTTGAACTAATGACGGATCTTCGGATGCAACTAGTGCTGTGGCCCAACTTTATCTGAGCTGCACCTTGTGCTTTTGATCTTGGAGAAGGGGGTGCTGAATTGCAGAAACATTGGGATTGGCCGTGGCATTTCCCGCTATAACCCTGTTTTGATTAGAGTTTAGCATATTGAATCTTTTTCCTTTTCTCTAAGACTTTCTTCATGATCTCGTTGAAAGTTCTAACAAAAATCATCAACTTCATTCATAACATCGGAGTCTTCATTTAAAACCAAGAGGCCTTTGAAGTGTTGAGAGACCCTTGAATCTTGATTGTTCTCATGGAGCCATAAGACTACTCCACATTGCACTTGCTCGAGTATTGTTGCCCAAAAGACTGTCGGTCGCGAAGCCCTAATACTGCCCTTTGCTTGAATTACTGTAATGCCGTAACCCAAAAGATTGTAGATTGCGAACCGTTGAGACCTTCGGTGCCGAATTGAGGAAGCTTCCAATGTTGCACATGACTTTGCTGGGGATACCGCTGGGGAGTTAATTTCTCTTTGCCGAGGGAGCCTTTGAGACTTGACCGTAGCCCTTAGAGTGCCATCATTGATTGCGAGAAAGGTCCACCCTTGATTGGGGAAACGAGCACGGGCACACGTGACAAGAGGGCTTTTTGACATCCCTTTTTGAGAGACTTTGAGGATAGTCTCACACATCTTTTTTCGAGCATAGCCTCTAGGGCGTATTGATTGTCAAGTGAAGCAAAAGAAGTCCTTGTCCTTGAGTCACATAGCCCCTAGGGCGTCACCATTTTTTGAGCAAAGCAAGAGTGACTCGTCCTCGTGTGAGGGAATAAACATGAGAGGATATGGCAAGAGCTACTCCATTTCTCGGGAGCCTTTCGGCGTACTTTAGAAGCACATACTTGAAGAAGCTTTGAAAACTGAGACACATGTTGTTGCTATTTGCTGCCCAAGCCAATTGACTAGCTAGAGATTATTGTGCAACCTCGTGCCCTTTTATGATGGGCTTGTTCTCGGATGGATCTTGGTAACCACGGGCTTTCTTTTCATGAACCCAAAAATGCGCACTGCTGGAGAATGATGCTGATAACCCAAGACAACCTTTGATGGTGCTATATCTTGTTGAGCCTTTTGCAATCCCAAAGTTGACTCGGTGGGGAATTGACTTGCTGAGGAGATTCAATGTAGAACTTATCTTCATTAGAGGCCGGGGATCTCCATTTCTCTTTCCCTTCTCTCTCTCACTCTCTCATTTTTTTATGACGCACCTGTTTTTTGCCTAGACCGCCCTTTCGGGTTTTCAATCTAGCGGGCATCTCTTTTCCGTCTTCATTTTTTACTCGATTAATGAGGAAGTGTGCATTGACTCTAGCTGAGGATGAGAGACATGTGATTTTGCGGTGAAAACCTTTTGTCACTAAAGATGAGTGACATTGACTCGACTAGGGAAGTGTGTCCTAGTATTGACATGTATTTTTTTTTTTATTGAATGAATGACTCACGAAGGCAAGTAAGTCATTAAGAGAGAGAGAAGGAAAGCCCCAATTTGATTGCAAGAAATTGGGAGTATGCAGAAAGAATAAAAGTCCTTAGACTCGAGATGTGGATATGCTTATTATAAACCACTCCTATTACCTAGATTTGATTGATCCCATAACCTTACTTTACTCTTTGTGGACTTTAGGATATATTGTAAGAAGTACTTGTACTTCATTTAGAACAGTCCACTTTCTAGTTTGATAGGTTTAGCAGATTAGGACCCTAAATTTTTCTAAGTCTGGAGAAATGAGGTAGGTCATATGTCTACCGCATGTAACCTACCGCACGACCAAGGTGCCGCATTCTCTAAGCTTGCCGCAGATAACCTTGCCGCATGGTTCCATCTACCGCGTGAATATCTACCGTATGGAACCATGGTTGAAGAAACTCAAGTTGGTTCAAACTTAACCATAGTCACACGTGTGTCCTTACCTTGGTTAGTTTAGAACGTTGCAAATTCAAATTTCAAATTTGAATACAACTTTCATTTTAGTACAGTTGGACCACCATGACTCTGCAACAAAAGGACAACTCAGACTGAGCTCCAATTAGAAATCAACAGCTCATTGTCTCCAAACTTGCCCTCCAAGAATTCAAACGGCTAGTTTCTCCTTCAAGGCTATAAATAGACCTTGAATTCTTCATTGAAGACAAGCTGAGATTCCAAGAGAGAAATTGCTGTTGAAATTCTTGGTGATTGAAGATCATACTCAAGATTTCCAGAATCCTTTGAATCTTCAAGCACTCAACTTCAAGTCTTCAACAAATCTCCAGCAACCTTCAAGATAAAATCTCAAGCTCTCACACAAGATTCATTAGGCTCTAAAATCATATAGATTTCAAAGAGCTCTGATTCTTACACACACACTCACCCCGATTGATCAATCACATAGATTGAATCATTAGGGATACACTGGTCAAAGTCTAGGATTTGAACTTCATAGAAATAGGTGTTGATTCATACTTCATCTCTGTAATCTGTACTCAAGAGAATTATACATCCTCCATTCAAAATCCAAGACTGACCATCTTGGTAAAGGACGTAGATCTTTAACAGATCGAACCTTTCCAAATCATTGTGTCATTTACTTGCTGCACTTTACCTTTCTGCAAATTTACTTTAAGTCTTGTCTCATCTTGTTCATATTGTTCTTCACTTGTTCATATTAATCTTGTTTGTCTTTTAGTGTTTAATTTTTCAGATTTAAGAACAATTGTGAATTGTGTTTGTTTGTCTACCTCATTGTCTTAGCTAAATTCTGACTAACTTATCATTTGCCTAAAACCTCTGAGACACAAGTTTTCAATCTCTCAACCTACCTCACCCCTATCTACCGCATATTTGCCTACCGCAAACTCACCTACCGCATTATCTGCCTACCGCATTATACTTGTCTAAAATCAACTCAACTTGTTTTTAACGAGAACTTCCGATGTGCATTTTTGTCGCGACCCCGGACCCCGCGGGCCCGGAACTCGCGAGCTGGACGTCGACTCTAAAACCAAAACTGAGAAATACCAGAGTTAAAAATTTCATTTGATACCAAAAGGTGATGATCCAAAGTTTTACAAACCAAGTTTGATAAAAACCAATTACAACTATCATAAACTTCCACAAGTTTATGCCCAACAAAATACAAATATACAATTCTTAATGATGTCAATTATGGTGACACTATCCCCAAAAGGTTATACATTTAAATAATGTAACCGATCCATAACAACCTGCCAAAATCTCAATCCTCTCGACGTCCTCCTCGATCCGCGAATCCTAATCCTTTTCCTCCTGGGGGGGTTAAGGAAAAACAAAGATGGAATAAACGGGGTGAGATAAAATCTCAGTAAGTTACTAATGCAACTACATGACATGCTAATATGCAATGACCAATAGCAATTAACATAAGACAGATAGCAGCGGAATAATAAGTGACATGCTGACAGACAGTAATATCCAATAATCAATCATATAAATAAACATATAACAACAAATGAGAGGCTCCCTATCGCCAACCGTCCCATACCGGTTGGAAATAACGACCATCTCATCATGCAACACATAAAGCTGAAATAAACACTCATAGGTGGATACATAGCCAAGGTTTCACCCAACGAAGAACAAATAAAGGTCGCTGCGCAGCTTCAATAATCAACAATCAACATCTTCATAGCAGCATGAAAGCTCGAAGAGAAAACCCCGGTACCGGAACCAATAACCATAAGAGTGTCACAAAGGACAAGGACCATGACACAAAGTCATGCCCGTTAGCTAGATACATTCACAAAGGAACGCTAACTTATCCTTTCCAAGGCCAATCTGGAGAAGGGGAATAGTAAGGGCAAAACAATGGTCAACATTATAATGGACTTGGCTTTGCCATTATAATCCTTCCCATCGCCCGATGCAACAAATATGCCAGCTGGGCTTTCAAATAAATGCTAAGTAATAAATACTAGCTTAATTAAACAGTTTAGGGTTCCAAAGTAGGGAACCATGCAAATAATCACCATAAAGATGCAACGGTTACTCATGAAGAGTTTAACAACAACAATAACAAGAGTTTCTCATGAAGAGCACAACAACGATAAACGGAGTTTCTCATAAAGAGCACAACAACGATAAACGGAATTGCTCATAAGGAGCTCAACAACAAAGACTATTAGAATACGATAATTCCATAAAGAGGAACCATACTAGATACATTCCAAAAGATGATACCCACAAGTTATTCATAAGAAACACAACCCAAACGGTCGCTCACAAATAGTATAACGACTATTACTAAGATGAATCTAAACGTTTACTCATGAAGATGTACTAAGACTATTAACTCCCTATATTTATATACCTAGATTCCAAATAGGAAGTCCGAATGAATACACCATAAAGAAGCTAATCAAAACCATAGGTACCCCAATCACCATATCACGCTTATATTCGTTCATAAACGAACCAATTCTCAACACCCCAAACGAACACAAAAGGTTACACTTATTAGAACATGATCACGAACATATCATAATGCCCAAACATATACTAAATGATCATCACAAAGATAAGTCCACCAACAATACCTCAATAAGATGTTCAAAACCCAATTAACCCTTAATTAATTTCCATCACAAAACTCATCACAAAGGACCCAATTCTATCACTAGAGTGTACTACAATGTTCACTAAGGTCAACTAGAAGGACACCCAAGATTTGGAACCAAAACGCATTCTTCAATCACACAAACCAACAAAATGAAAACTTTCAGAGGACTGTGCGGCCGCCCAAACGGGACTGTGCGGTCGCCAAACAGGCCCTCAACCAAGCACAAAAGCTTTCAGAAAGATGCGCGGTCGCCCATATGTTTTGGGCGGTCGCCCAATATTCTGGAATTGCCAGAAATCGGGAAGAAACAACATGGGTTCTTCCAATTTCAAACCCAAAACACATTTCACCCAAAATCCAACCTTCCAACTAGTATACTAATGTACCACACAACTAATAAGTCTAAAAGACTCATACAACAACATTTAACAACCCAAATCAAGAATCAAGCCCAACATTCATAAATCACCATTTTTAACCCAAAATCCAAATAAATTCCAAATAAATTCTAAACTCATCCAAACTTCAAATATAACACATCAAACATCATATAAACATGATATGAACATTTTAGCATCAAAATGGGGGGAAAGTAACTTACTTGGATTTTCTCAAAGTTGAAGGATTTCAAATATTTTTGGTTCTACGCGATCCTATCGACGATCTAAACACATTTCACGTTTTAAGAAATGAGAGATTATGAGAGGAAGATGAAGAAAATGAAGAGAGAAGGAGAGAAAGAAAAACTTACCACAATTGCTAGAGAAGAGAGGAGATGGCTGGAAAGTGGTGAGGAGAGAGTGAGGGAGAAGGTGAGGGAGGAGGGGGAAGTAGGGAAATTATTTCAAAATGTTGCACTTAGGGCCCCTCCCCTACACTAATCAAAATAAACCACTTCCCACTAATAATTAAGACCCAACAATACTACACTAGCACAAATGACCCAAATAAAATGCTAGGCATAATTATTATAACACATAAAATGCACACATAATGATTTAAATAATTAATAATTTAAATAATTAAATAAGCAAATAATTAAATAAAAATCATTTAATTACTAATAAAATAGAGCCTAGATTTCGGGTCGTGACATTCACTCTCCCTTAAAGAAAATTCGACCCGAATTTTAACGAGACTTACCCGAAAGACCAAATAGCTACGGTTACGATAGTTCCGCCATTTCTCAAATTCCTCAATTGTCCAATCTACCCCACTACAAGGTAACCTTAAATAATGCTTACGATAACACCACCTCTCGAACCGAATCATTACATCATTAACTTCATTACTAATCAAAATCCGTACTCAAATCGAAGAATTCAAATTATTTCCACACATAATTCTCGAGGTATCTCAAGCTTGCCTTATTCATAACCTTAACTACACCGCAAAGGTACTTCCATTTGTAAATCGCATACTTAGTATTATTCCCCAGAAATTCCAAACATTACCATCCCGAGCTTAATTAGCTTTTAAAATATGAAAGGCTAAAGAAATTTTTCCATCCCCATAATATTCACCAAAGGCTATATCTCTAAGGGTTCCCCTTATAGTGCTCTCGCTCTAGGTAGCACCTTAAACTAGAGGTGTAATATAAACCCAAAATTTTAATACAAAATGTTCACTTAAATCTACGCCATAATATCATCGTCATAAAACTCCAATCCTTGAAAGCCTAAAATAATTACGAATACGCAACAGTCCGAAAATGATCTAAATTTTATCTTCAAGGGATTTCCTCTAGCTCCCTTTTTAGTTAATAATCTGTGCTCATATACCCAAGGAAATCAACAAATTCTCAAATCCTCAATAGCTAACCCAAGTTAGTCTTTCACGCATTCATTTATTAACCTAATGATACTTAGGCTCAATAGTACTACCATCATAATAAACCAATTAGCTAGCAACGTTGCAACTGACCAAATACCAAATCGTAGTATTCTATAATATGCCCAAGTATTGATACTCCACTTCCTTCACATACTCTTGATCCAATTCGGGAAACGCCACCAAGAAGGGATTTAGAACCATAGAACCACTATCTAACCAAAATTTCAAATGCCTTTAACATAGATTGAGAAATTATTACTCTCCCAAAATGTACTTAGTCATTTCTAACTTAACACGCTTACCACCATTAATGATCATAACTCCTGCAACAAATCATCCATAACAAATCGTACACCTCTCCATACTAATCCATTCCGATGCATTCGCGGAGATGTACTAAAAGTGACCAAAATTTTCCTTAAGAGATCCTCATTGACTCCTCAACTCCTATAACTCACCGATACAATATGGATATTGATCTAAATATTAGCATTACAACCTTGTACCATAACAACTCAATTTAACCAAGCTTCTCCTCAAATACTGGGTACTATTCGGAAGAAAACGAAAATCTTACGAATGATATATACCCCCAACAAATTGACCGAAACTAAATACTCGGATTTCAATTAAGAAAAGATAGGTATACTCTACCCAAAGGAACGGTCTCAAACAGTTTTAAGAAACTAGGAATGGAGAATATAACATCCCCTACAACAATAGATTAAAGCATAGTGACATCAAAATCTTGCAATAGCAACATGGCTAATTTAGCAGGTGAGACATAACCATACTTAAGCACATCATAAGCACATAAGACTTCATCAGATACCCTAAACTCCTCCATAGGAGTAGACACCTACAACACATAAGTCAAAGACTCAGAAGAAACAAATGCAACTAATGCATAGAAACACATAAATGCGATGATCCTAAAATGCACGCGCTCGCTCTCACGACGCAAAATAATGCCTCCTGAAATTTATCCGTTACCTGGTGAGTGCTGATTGGTCGCAAATACTACCCGAAACCTTAGGGTTCCCCGAAGCATCTCTTTTCTGACCCGGTGAAGTACTGGTTCCTGTTCCTGATGATTGAACCTTAAACCTCGGACAGTCTTTTTTGAAGTGACCCAGTTGACCACAATTGATACATTTTCTTGTTTCTTCCAACACTTATCCTCCAAAGGCCTTCCCTCTGACAGTAAGTGCAAAGCCACCTACCTTGTTTCCCTTTTTTCCCCGGAGTAGTACCCGGATTCCCTAGCGCGGTTTGTCCCTTAAACTGAGATGGCGCTCCCAAATTACCTCGGTTATCTGAACGGTGATGTGGTTGAGATTTTTGCATGGCTTACTTGTTTACCCGCATTTGCAACCTCGGTCTTCCACTTATGCTCCCCAATATCTTGCTCGATTAAGTATGCCCGGTCTACCGCATCCTGAAATGTCACAATCCTCTGGGCTATAAGCTGAGTCCGAATAGAAGTCTTCAAACCCCGGATGAATCTCGTAGCTTTCTGCTCCTCGGTCCGCACAAGATAGTCACCACACCTGGCTAATTCTGTGAACTTAGTTAAGTACTGTGCTACTGACATCACGCCTTGCTCCAAGCTGAGGAACTCGATCTCTTTCCGGTTTTGATTCACTAGAGAGATAAATGATCCTTGAATTTCCTCACGAACCACTCCCAAGGATATGGTATAAGAGTCGCATCCCAACTGGTCTTCAGTGCCTTCCACCAATGTTCCGCAGCCCCACGAGCTTATAAGCTGAAAACAGAACCCTATCCTCACCAGTGCAACCAAAGACCTCGTAGATTTTCTCCATTGATTCTATCCATAGCTCGGCCTTCTTCACATCAGGCTCACCGTCGTACTCCCTTGGTTTCAACTTCAAGAACTGCTCCAACCATATCGCGGAGGTGCTACATGTTCCTCTCTCGGCCCTTGGTCATGAATTGCTTTCACGGCCGCTTCAAACCTGTCCTGAAACATTGCACGGTTTTCTTCCCGTAGACCATTGATTCTGAGCCCCACTAGAACTTTCACCCGATCTTCTTCTAGCCATCACAAACAATTACCTGCATAAAATACTCATCGTTACTCACTTCGAACCCATCTACCCTCCTAGGTCATTCTAGTCCACCTATACTTATACATAGAGCTAAACCATAGCTCTGATACCAACTGTCGCGACCCCGGACCCCGCGGGCCCGGAACTCGCGAGCTGGACGTCGACTCTAAAACCAAAACTGAGAAATACCAGAGTTAAAAATTCATTTGATACCAAAAGGTGATGATCCAAAGTTTTACAAACCAATTTTGATAAAAACCAATTACAACTATCATAAACTTCCACAAGTTTATGCCCAACAAAATACAAATATACAATTCTTAATGACGTCAATAATGGTGACACTATCCCAAAAGGTATACATTTAAATAATGTAAACCGATCCATAACAACCTGCCCCAAAATCTCAATCCTCTCGACGTCCTCCTCGATCCGCGAATCCTAATCCTTTTCCTCCTGGGGGGGGGGGTAAGGAAAAACAAAGATGGAAATAAACGGGGTGAGATAAAATCTCAGTAAGTTACTAATGCAACTACATGACATGCTAATATGCAATGACCAATAGCAATTAACATAAGACAGAAAGCAGCGGAATAATAAGTGACATGCTGACAGATAGTAATATCCAATAATCAATCATATAAATAAACATATAACAACAAATGAGAGGCTCCCTATCGCCAACCGTCCCATACCGGTTGGAAATAACGACCATCTCATCATGCAACACATAAAGCTGAAATAAACACTCATAGGTGGATACATAGCCAAGGTTTCACCCACTGAAGAACCAAATAAAGGTCGCTGCGCAGCTTCAATAATCAACAATCAACATCTTCATAGCAGCATGAAAGCTCGAAGAGAAAACCCGGTACCGGAACCAATAACCATAAGAGTGTCACAAAGGACAAGGACCATGACACAAAGTCATGCCCGTTAGCTAGATACATTCACAAAGGAACGCTAACTTATCCTTCCAAGCCAATCTGGAGAAGGGGTATAGTAAGGGCAAAACAATGGTCAACATTATAATGGACTTGGCTTTGCCATTATAATCCTTCCCATCGCCCGATGCAACAAATATGCCAGCTGGGCTTTCAAATAAATGCTAAGTAATAAATACTAGCTTAATTAAACAGTTTAGGGTTCCAAAGTAGGGAACCATGCCAAATAATCACCATAAAGATGCAACGGTTACTCATGAAGAGTTTAACAACAACAATAACAAGAGTTTTCATGAAGAGCACAACAACGATAAACGGAATTTTCATAAAGAGCACAACAACGATAAACGGAATTGCTCATAAGGAGCTCAACAACAAAGACTATTAGAATACGATAATTCCATAAAGAGGAACCATACTAGATACATTCCAAAAGATGATACCCACAAGTTATTCATAAGAAACACAACCCAAACGGTCGCTCACAAATAGTATAACGACTATTACTAAGATGAATCTAAACGTTTACTCATGAAGATGTACTAAGACTATCAACTCCCTATATTTATACACCTAGAATTCCAAATAGGAAGTCCGAATGAATACACCATAAAGAAGCTAATCAAAACCATAGGTACCCAATCACCATATCACGCTTTATATTCGTTCATAAACGAACCAATTCTCAACACCCCAAACGAACACAAAAGGTTACACTTATTAGAACATGATCACGAACATATCATAAGATGCCCAAACATATACTAAATGATCATCACAAAGATAAGTCAAACCAACAATACCTCAATAAGATGTTCAAAAACCCAATTAACCCTTAATTAATTTCCATCACAAACTTCATCACAAAGGACCCAATTCTATCACTAGAGTGTTCTACAATGTTCACTAAGGTCAACTAGAAGGACACCCAAGATTTGGACCAAAACGCATTCTTCAATCACACAAACCTACAAAATGAAAACTTTCAGAGGACTGTGTGGCCGCCCAAACGGGACTGTGCGGTCGCCCAACAAGGCCCTCAACCAAGCACAAAAGCTTTCAGAAAGATGCGCGGTCGCCCATATGTTTTTGGGCGGTCGCCCAATATTCTGGAATTGCCAGAAATCGGGAAGAACAATATGGGTTCTTCCAATTTCAAACCCAAAACACATTTCACCCAAAATCCAACCTTCCAACTAGTATACTAATGTACCAACACAACTAATAAGTCTAAAAGACTCATACAACAACATTTAATAACCCAAATCAAGAATCAAGCCCAACATTCATAAATCACCATTTTTAACCCAAATCCAAATAAATTCCAATAAATTCTAAACTCATCCAAACTTCAAATATAACACATCAAACATCATATAAACATGATATGAACATTTTAGCATCAAAATGGGGGAAAAGTAACTTACTTGGATTTTCTCAAAGTTGAAGGATTTCAAATATTTTTGGTTCTACGCGATCCTATCGACGATCTAAACACATTTCACGTTTTAAGAAATGAGAGATTATGAGAGGAAGATGAAGAAAATGAAGAGAGAAGGAGAGAAAGAAAAACTTACCACAATTGTTAGAGAGAGAGGGAGATGGCTGGAAAGTGGTGAGGAGAGAGTGAGGGAGAAGGTGAGGGAGGAGGGGGAAGTAGGGAAATTATTTCAAAATGTTGCACTTAGGGCCCCTCCCCTACACTACTCAAAATAAACCACTTCCCACTAATAATTAATACCCAACAATACTACACTAGCACAAATGACCCAAATAAAATGCTAGGCATAATTATTATAACACATAAAATGCACACATAATGATTTAAATAATTAATAATTTAAATAATTAAATAAGCAAATAATTAAATAAAAATCATTTAATTACTAATAAAATAGAGCCTAGATTTCGGGTCGTGACAATTTTATACTTGACCGCGTAGTTTTTATCTACCGCAAAATTCAAGTGTAAGCATAAAGGTTGAATTTTGGAAAAGGGTTAAAATTTTAAATAGGCTATTCACCCCCCCCCCCCCTCTAGCCTCTTTTCATACCCTGTTGTGTCTCTGGGACCAACAAGTGGTATCAGAGCAAACACCTTATAAAAACTTCTGTTTTCAAGCTAACAGCTTGGGTGCCGATTCGAAATGGCAAGTCAGAAAACTATGGCAACGGTTAACTTCACTCACGTTCCAGCGTTCGACGAAGATAATTTTTGGTTGGAAGCACAGCATTCTAACTCAGTTCTACTCCATGGACGAGCAACTTGGTGATTGTCTTACCATTGGACCATACTTCCCAATGAAAGCTAATCCGGATCCAGAAACCAAGGTGCAAATCCGACTATCAAGAAACCAAAAGCTGAATGGACCGATGAAGAGAAAAGACTGGTTGGAATGGATGTGAAAGCAAAAAGTATACTTCTAAGCACCTTGAGTACGTCACAGCGTCGACAGATCATGGAATGTTCTACTGCAAAAGAACTTTGGGATGCAATTGAAGATTACATCGAAGGAGATCAAGCTTGCAAGGAAAGAAAAAAGTTTGCAATTCAAAGAAGATTCAACAACTTTGCTAAGATCCCCGGTGAATCACTTAGAGCCACTTACGATCGTTATTGTGAGATCGTGAGTACTTATACAGCACTCGGAAAGAAGCTTACAAGAAAGAAATTAATGTTAATATTCTTGCCGCTCTTGGTTCACAATATCTACACAAAGGAAACACTCTTGAAGATACCAAGCTACTAGATGACATGTCTCTTAGAATCCTCTATGCCAACCTCAAAGTCTTTGATATCAAGCCTAACAACATTGCTGAAATGGAAGGAAAAACAAAGAGCTTATCGTTGGTTGCTCAAAAGGAAGAAGTGATCGAGGAAGAAGATCCAAAAATCTCCACATCAGATTTACTTGATATGGATGATGATGATTTGCTATGTTCGTGAAAAGATTCCAAAAGTTCAGAAAGACAGCAAGACCCGGATCAACAAGCAAAGCTCCAACAAGGTTTTCAAGGAGCAGCCTTCAAAGAAGAAAGAGAACTTCAACTTCTCCAAGAAAAAAACAAAGACTTGTGTTGTTTTAATTGCAGGAAACCAGGTCACTTCGCATCAGAATGTCCAATTCCCAAGTATGAGTATATGAAGAAGAGAAGTAACTTTACTCCAAGGTATTCAAAGCAAAAGGGAATGATGGCTGAAGAAGACTCTACCTCAAAAGAGTTAGCTACTTGGATAGAGTCAGACTCTGATGAAAGTGATGAGGATTCTGAAGAAGGTCACATTTGTTTGGTCGTTCAGTCCGATGATGAGGATGATAATAAAAGTCGTCGCTCACCAAATGCAAACCTAAACGGATAAGTTATACGGCGATGAACTTGCTGAAAAAGGATTCCTAACTCCGGTTCAAAAGAATGGTGATCTTCTATTTTCAAGATGTGATGTTAGTGCAGCAAAGAAGGCTCTACTAAACCCCAAAGTGAAGGAAGTTCTGTCTACCACACCTCAAGTCAAGTTTGACATTTCCCCCGATGAACAAGAAAATATGTTTGCAAAAGCCGAACAGGTAATTAGTAAGTTTTCTGGCATGAAGGATGCTTTAGCACTTTCAACTGAAGAAAATTTCCCAACTTAAGACGGAGAAATCTCTACTAAGATCTGAACTCACCTCCTTAAGGAGCATATCAAGAGCATGACTCCTCTTACTGATCGAAACCGTTTCTTAGAAGAACAAAATGCTATATTTAAAGTTAAAAATGATGAATTGGTCGCTGAGATAAATGACTTGAAAAAGATCACTAATGAGTGGACCAATCTCGTGTCACTATGGAACAAATCTTAGAATCCCAAAAGCCTAGTGGTGATAAGGAAGGCTTAGGATTTCAAACTAATGACAACTTTAAATGTGCATCTTGTTGTGAAAGAGATGAGAATTTACCCAGCAAACTTTGGAAGGGTCGAAGGCTAAACATCATGTTTCAAAGGGTGTAGGACAAGAACCAAAGAAGAAACTAGAGTTCAACTATGTCTACCCAAAGAAACAACTGGCAAGGCAAAGATGAAAGGTATTGCCATGGATGAACCTACCGCAGAGGCTCCTCTAGCAAAGTAGATGGCGCCCCCTACCGCATTATCCTGCCGCGAGGTCAATCGACCGCACCAAGGAAGATGGCGACCGCAAGGAAAAACCATCGACCGCAAGTGGTGGCAAGGCAGCAAAGTTCAAAAGGATGAATTTTGTTAAGGAGACCTCATCCATACCAGTAAATGATGTTGTGCTCAAGACTTCAACGAAGTTTGTTAAAACTCAGTCGGGTGGCTTCCACCATTGTTCCGTGTGTGATGGTTATGGTCATAAGGATGCTGAATGTCTTTTGAGATTCACACCCAATCCCAGAAAGAGTAACCCTCCTTCTGTGAGGCAGGTGTGGGTCGTCAAAAGTTGCTAACCCTTTGGACCAAAAGAATAAAAAGGGGACCTTGTTCTTAAATGTTTATTTTATAGGTTCTCTGCTTAATGGCTGGACTCTCCAAGGATAGATCAAGTTTATGGTATCTCGATAGTGGCTGTTCAAGGCACATGATCGGAGATATCAACTTATTGGAAGATGTCCATGAAGAAAAAGGGCCATCAGTAACCTTCGGAGATAATAACAAAGAATGACTGTAGGATATGGAGTCATTCGTAAAGGAAAAATCACCATCCAAGAAGTCTCTCTAGTTATTGGACTACAACACAATCTACTCTCAATATCTCAGTTCTGCGACAAAGGATTGCAATGCCACTTTACTTCAAATTTCTGTCTCATCAAAGATGGCATATCCGGCGTCACTTTGCTCAAAGGGATTCGTAAGAAAAATGTTTATGTTGTTGATTTTAATTCATCTTGCATTTCTTCTAATCTCTGTTTTGTAGCAAAGAATGTTAGTAAAAATAGTTGGCTGTGGCATAAAAGACTAAGTCACTTAAACTTCAAGTATCTCTCCAAGATTGGTAGAGAAAATCTAGTTCGTGGTCTACCCAAAGTAGCTGATCACCACGATGAGAAGTGCACAGCATGTCAACTAGGCAACAACCAAAAGCGTCTTTCTCCAGCAAGGCGACACCTTCAACTTCTAGATGTTTGCAACTACTTCATATAGATCTGTTTGGACCTGTTTCTACCGCAAGTATTGGAGGAAATAGATATTCCTTAGTTGTGGTAGATGACTACTCAAGATATACGTGGGTCGAGATGATGAGCTCCAAAGATGATTGTTATGACATTTTGACCGCACTCTTTAGACAGCTCCAAACACAAAAAGAAGATGACATCGTTAGTGTTCGATCCGACAACGGTACAGAATTCAAGAACAACGGTGTTGCTCAATACTGTGATGATCATGGTATTGACCACAACTTCTCTGCTGCTGGAGTTCCACAACAAAACGGTGTAGTGGAAAGAAAGAATAGAACGTTGATAGAGGACGGAAAGACAATGATTGCTGAAGCAAAGCTACCTCAATACTTTTGGGCTGAAGCCGTCAACACAGCATGCTTCACTCAAAATAGATCCCTCATCAACAAGACCTACAACAAAACTCCTTATGAACTTTGGAGAGGAAGAACCCCCAACATAGCATACTTCAAGATATTTGGATGCAAATGCTTCATACTCTACAACGGTAAAGAACATCGAGGTAAATTTGCTCCTAAAGCCGATGAAGGTATATTTATTGGGTATGCTAAACACTCAAAAGCTTTTCGTGTATTTAATAAAACCACTCTTAAGATAGTTGAATCCGTCCATGTTACTTTTGATGAACATTCTCTCCTTGAGCCACATATGGCTCCAAATGTTGCTGATGATTTTGTTGAGATAAATGAGACAGGCACAACTCAACCACAAAATCAATCAACTCAAGGAAACCCATCTACCTCAACTGCACCTCCACCTACCTCATATGAAGCACCAGAAGCTACCCATCTGCTGCTACCTCAAATGGAGTTGAAGTTGAGACACCCATAAATATTAAAGAACCTATCCCTCAAATTACTTATGATTGGGATGGCTCAAATGATGTACCAATAGAAGACTTACAACCACCATCAACTCAACCAGACTTACCTCAAGAAGTTCGTGAGGTTAGAGATCACCCAATTCAGAATATCATTGGTGATTTGCATTCTGGTGTTAGAACAAGAAGATCAAACTATGATGCACTTACCGCATTCATATCTCAAGTTGAACCTAAGAAAGTTGATGAAGCACTCCAGGACTCAAGTTGGGTTGTGGCTATGCAAGAAGAGCTCAACCAATTTGAAAGATGTAAAGTTTGGACCTTGGTTCCAAGGCCACAAGATCAAGGAGTGATTGGTACAAAGTGGGTGTTCCGAAACAAGATGGACGAGAATGGAAGCATCACAAGGAACAAAGCTAGGTTGGTTGCACAAGGATATAGACAAGAAGAAGGCATTGATTATTATGAAATATTTGCCCCCGTTGCAAGACTCGAAGCTATAAGGATATTCTTAGCTTATGCCTCTTACAAAAGATTCAAGCTATATCAAATGGATGTGAAGAGTGCATTTCTCAACGGAGAACTTCAAGAAACCGTCTTTGTTGCTCAACCGCCCGGATTTGAAGATCCCAAATTCCAAATCATGTCTACAAACTCCGTAAAGCCTTGTATGGACTCAAACAAGCTCCACGAGCATGGTATGATACTCTATCTAAGTTTCTCCTTGAAAAGGGATTCAAGCGTGGTAAGATCGACACAACTTTATTCATTGCTAAATATAATGATCATACTTTACTTGTTCAAATATATGTAGATGATATTATTTTTGGTTCTACTAATGAATTGTTGTGTAAGCGTTTTGAGAAACTCATGAAAAGCAAATTTGAGATGAGCATGATGGGAGAATTGACATTCTTCCTTGGACTTCAAATTAAACAATGTGCTGAAGGCATCTTCCTCAACCAGCTAAGTACACAAGAGATCTTATCAAGAAATTTGGACTTGAAAATGCAAAGGCATACGACACTCCTATGGCTACTGGTAACAAGCTAGATAAAGACTTAAAAGGTAAGAAGGTTGATCAAACCTTATATCGAGGTATGATTGGCTCTCTCCTATACTTAACTGCTAGTAGGCCAGATATCATGTTTAGTGTTTGCGTTTGTGCTCGTTATCAAGCTGATCCTCGAGAAGCACATCTTATTGCTGTTTAAACGAATTATTCGATATCTATCTGGGACTATTAACCTTGGACTTTGGTACTCCAAAGATTCAACTTTTGATCTTATAGGTTACTCAGATGCAGATTATGCAACATGTACCATTGACAGGAAAAGCACGAGTGGAACTTGTCATTTCCTTGGAAATCGACTAGTTTCATGGGCAAGCAAGAAACAAGCCTCAGTCTCTGTATCTACCAAAGAAGCTGAATATATAGCTGCTGGAAGCTGCTGCTGCCAAGTGCTGTGGATGAAGCAACAATTGGTTGACTACGGAATCAAAGAAGAAAATTGTCCAATCTTTTGTGACAATACCTCTACCATTGCTGTCTCCAACAACCCTGTCATGCATTCCAAGACCAAACACATTGATATCAAATACCATTTTCTCAAGGATCATGTTGAAAAAGGTAATATCCACCTAGAGTATGTGAGTACTGATGATCAAATTGCAGACATTCTCACTAAAGCTCTCGATTCCAAGAGATTTAGGTATCTAAGAGGAGAAATGGGTATGCTTGAACTTTACTTGTCCATACAAATTTCTCGTACTAATGTTTGTCAAAAGTTCAAAATCAAGATAGGTACACGGCAGACATATCACGGTCAAGCAAATACCATTGATTTTTCAATTCCTCAAATTGACCGCACCTCCAGTTTGCCGCATCATTCAAATGTTGCCGCACACTTCACACTGCCGCGTAAAATCTTGTTACCTCATTGTAATACTTCATCTCAAAAGCTAAACCAAGCAAGGTAAGACCTCAATCGACCGCACATGTCACGGTCGACCTCATAGTTACCGCACAAGGACCCCAGGTAAGTTACTCAAACTTAAAGATATTTAGGATGTTTTGGTCATATCTACCTCAAGGATATAAAGGTAACTTTCTATTTTCCCTCGTTTTTAATAAATTCAAATCTTTTAGGGCATTAAATTTTCAGCATTTAATTTTTATTCCTTAAAAATATCTAAGCCGTCATTGGCTAGTCCGATGTGACCCTCTGCAACCTTGCATTTAATGAAAACTAGACCCTAGGTCACATCCGCCCTTTTTGTAGAGTTAACCCCCTCCCATCATCCCACCACTCTGACATCTGAAAACCACCTTCCATCAAAACCGTTCCACCTCCTTCTCTCTCCACCACTCTGCTCATATTACCTTTTCAGAAAATTCAAAACCTTTCTCTCTCTCTCTAAACTTCTCTCTAAAACCGCCTTCCTTATTCTCATTCTTACAATATATAAATGACTTCTAAACACCCATCTAAGAAGACTTCGAAATCTGTTGAAACAAGAGACGAACCTCAAATTCAATCCACTCCTCCCGTCGTTGTTATGGTATGAATTTTCAATTTCTCATTTTTTTCGTATTCTAGGTAGAAAACTCGACAACCCTTCATATTCCTTGAAATCTCTCTTCAATCTCGTAAGTTAGTGATATGAAAATCTTGCATTGATTGTTTATTCTTGGTTCTAGTTCATATATTTGTAGATTTCATAGTACTTTATCCAGTTTTTGGTTGAATTCATTTTAGCCAAATGGGTTTTGAATTTTCGACATTCAAACACTTTCCCCTTTTAATTTCTGAGTTTGATGTTGTTTAGTTCATGAAATTGATGCGTTTTTATTAATCTATAGGCATTTCCGATTCTTCCCAGGTCATTTTCATTTGTTTTAGTCATCTTTCTGGGAGTCTGGGTAACTGTGCTTATGATGTTCATCGTGTTCATCAAAATGTTCTTCGTGTTCTTGACATAGTTCATATTTTTGATCCATCTTTTCATACCCTCGTTTGTTATTTAATGTTTATAAAATGTTCACATTTTGATTCACTTTTTGCAACACTTTGTTGTTTGCGGTAACCTTGGTATTTCCATCCTCTCCTTACGTATTTCTTCCCTACCGTGCCTCACTTGACCGCACCACCATTGCTTTAACTCTTGTCAAGTGACCGCACGATCTACCTTGTTCTCAACTTTACTTTGTTTGTTTCAGGATCTAAATCACTTTATTCCTGGCATAGTTCTAGATCTTGAAGATCTTAAAAAGGATGCCATTGGCCGCAACATTCTGGCTAGGCTCAACAAGTCCGGCATCTTACCGTTTCTTTACGCTTCAACAAGACTTCCATCTACCTGCGTTTGTTGATGAATTCTTCACCTCTGCTGTTGAGATGGAAAGTGCTGATGAGCCTGATTCTAATCCTAAGTTTATCAAAGCCTCTGTCATGGGCATCCCTCTATCCTTTGATGCTAGCGACTTAGCTCATGCCCTTGGCATTAAAATGAGTAGAGATGGACCAGAAACTATTTCACGGTCAGAAACCCTAAGCCTTGCCAAGAAGCTTGCTGGCACGGCAGATATTCTGAGAATTCAGCGAAAGGATGTAGGTGAGGTTATGTACCACATTGGGCATCTGGTGGATCATGCATTGCTTTGCAAGACTGGCAATCATGCTAATTTTAACAACACCCAATGGATGATATGTGCTGCTATCTATCTGGGAAAGAAGTTGAATTGGGGCCAAATTATCTATGATGTTTGAAGGCAAACATCCTATCATATAAGGATGCGCGCAGATGAAGGCGAAAACAAGTACCGGACGAACAGTAGGTTGATTTCCTACTTGATGGGTCTAACCCTCCGAATCAAAGATCTGTATGAGAAAAACAAGAACTACAAGGTGCCTATCTCCACCACAAAAGACTTCTGCCGTAAGTCGATGAGAGGCAATTACCGCAACAATTTTGGTGATGAGATGTACAGGAATTATCTTCTCAAAGATCCAATTGAGAGCTATGAACCACCAAAATACTCTAAGCGTGGATTGGGTAATTTGGGTGATAGGATCATGTCTGATGAGGATGCTGCCGCATTTGAGAAGGAGCGAAAGAAGGCTGCCGCAGAGAAGGCCAAGTCTAAAGGTATTGCAATCTCCTCTCCTCCCACCTCTGTCAAAGGTAAAGAAAAGGTGAGGATCTGGTAAGGAAGCCAAAGCCAGTCTCCAAATGAATCAAGATTGCTTCTACCGTTCCATCAAAGTCTGCCGCACCTAAACCTTCTGTGCCTCCTACCGCACCATCAAGATCCCCTTCACCTTCACTTTCACCCCCTCCGAAATCAAAACCTTCCAAGCCTCTCTCTACCGCACCAAAACAACCTTATGTTGTCCCTCAACCTACCGTTCCCTCCAAATCCAAATCATCCTCCAAACATGCATCTAGTCAGGGGGGAGAGACATGTTGAGAAGGTTAAAACATTCAAAAAGAGATCTCAAACTCCAAGTCCTATCAAGATCTCTAAAAAGGCGAAGGTCTCCAAGCAACCATCCCCAGAAATTCCATCTCCAGTCTTCACCTCTGATGAAGATATTACAGTGGCTCCTCCAAATATCTCGAAGAATTTTGTGTTGGATGCTCAGCTAGATGATATGGAAGAAGTCTCTCACTCTGAAGGCAATGATGAGTCTGCCGCAGATGAGAGTGAGAAAACTGAAGATGAAAATGTTGATCTCTCTGAGGCTGATGATGCCGCACCCCAACCAAACCCATTGAAAAGGGTCTTGTGGATGAAAGCTCTGAAGAAGAGAATGGAAGCTCTGCGCAAGTGAAAAGTCTGCCGCAGAAAAATCCATGGATGTTGAAAATGTTGAAGAAGATATTGCTCCTGAAAAGATGAGTTCTTTTGTTGTTATTGAAGATATTGATGATGATGAGCCAATATCACCAAGGGTTACTGTTTCTGAGCAACACGTTGAAGTTCCTCCGACTCAGCTCCTGAAACCTGCCATGCCAACCCCTTCGACCGCCAACCTGAAGCTGCCGCATCATCCACTGCTGAGCTCCTTGCCGCAGTTAAACTTTTAACTCAGATGCAGGCAGACACCCAATCACAGGTTGAATCTCTAGTGTCTAGTATGGTGGCACTTCGAGAAGAGGTTATTAAGTTGAAAACTGATCAAGCCGCTTTGAAGCGAGATGTTGCCGCACTTCCCTCGAAATGATTTCGACCATTAAGGGGAGAGTGTTGTAATAACAAAGGCTGTGAGGACATCATCGGCAGAACAACTAGCACCTCTACCGCTCCTCCACCTCCTACCGCAGCTGATACTCCTTCCCTCACTCTTGCCGCGCTCAAAGATGCGCTCAGAAAACAAACTGATTACATTAGTAATAGTGTTGTTAGTGGGGTTGAGGGGGCAAGCAAAGAGCTTTCAAAGTCAATGAATGATGATAAACTCGAAATTAAGGATGAGCTGGGCAAAGAGCTGAAGAAGTTGAAATCTTCTCTAAAGGAGGAAATCATGGTTCAAACAAATACCGCACTTCTTACGGTTGCTGAAAAGTTTACTCCCAAGATTGCCGCGATGACTGAAGCGATGAAGGTTCAAACCAACCGTATTGAGATCAACAACGTCAGAATTGAAGGACAATCTACCAAGATTGACCTCCTATCCAACCGCATCAATACGGTAATGAACAGGCTTAATCGACAAGGCGTGATTCAAGCTGCGCAGGAAGCTTTTCAACCTCCTGAAGCAGGTCACGGCAATGTTCAAGCTCACGGTGAAGAGGAAGAAGAAGATGGAGTCACTGCTCCAGTCATGATTCCAGGATTGAATATCCCAGCTTACCGCTTTCCTCTTGCCGCAAAATTCATTGAAGACCTCATTGATGTTGACCGCATTTGATCTGACCGCATGTGGTCATGAAAATTTGATGTTTAAAACAATCTTACTTTTATTCTGGGTTTGTAACTTAAAACAACATTTCTATTTTGTGATCCTTATACTCCTATGCTTTAATGATTATTACTTGGAGTATGCTATTGTGTTTGATGCATTTCTATTCCTCAGTATTCACTTATTTTGAAAATGTCTCAAATATTATTTCTATCTTCTAGGATTAATAATTTGTTTTTCTTTTTAGGACGATAGAAATCTATGACATTGGCTTAGAGTGTGCATTGACTTGGGACATGATATTTAATAAAATATTTATTCTTGAAAACATGTTTTTACCAAGTACAATGAATTAGCCTTTGTTATAGTAGGTAATGGTCTCAATCAAATAGGGGGAGATTGTTGGATATGCTTATTATAAACCACTCCTATTACCTAGATTTGATTGATCCCATAACCTTACTTTACTCTTTGTGGACTTTAGGATATATTGTAAGAAGTACTTGTACTTCATTTAGAACAGTCCACTTTCTAGTTTGATAGGTTTAGCAGATTAGGACCCTAAATTTTTCTAAGTCTGGAGAAATGAGGTAGGTCATATGTCTACCGCATGTAACCTACCGCATGACTAAGGTGCCGCATTCTCTAAGCTTGCCGCAGATAACCTTGCCGCATAGTTCCATCCTACCGCGTGAATATCTACCGCATGGAACCATGGTTGAAGAAACTCAAGTTGGTTCAAACTTAACCATAGTCACACGTGTGTCCTTACCTTGGTTAGTTTAGAACGTTGCAAATTCAAATTTCAAATTTGAATACAACTGTCATTTTAGTACAGTTGGACCACCATGACTCTGCAACAAAAGGACAACTCAGACTGAGCTCCAATTAGAAATCAACAGCTCATTGTCCTCCAAACTTGCCCTCCAAGAATTCAAACGGCTAGTTTCTCCTTCAAGGCTATAAATAGACCTTGAATTCTTCATTGAAGACAAGCTGAGATTCCAAGAGAGAAATTGCTGTTGAAATTCTTGGTGATTGAAGATCATACTCAAGATTTCCAGAATCCTTTGAATCTTCAAGCACTCAACCTTCAAGTCTTCAACAAATCTCCAGCAACCTTCAAGATCAAATCTCAAGCCTCTCAACACAAGATTCATTAGGCTCTAAAATCATATAGATTTCAAAGAGCTCTTGATTCTTACACACACACTCACCCCGATTGATCAATCACATAGATTGAATCATTAGGGATACACTGGTCTAAGTCTAGGATTTGAACTTCATAGAAATAGGTGTTGATTCATACTTCATCTCTGTAATCTGTACTCAAGAGAATTAATACATCCTCCATTCAAAATCCAAGACTGACCATCTTGGTAAAGGACGTAGATCTTTTAACAGATCGAACCTTTCCAAATCATTGTGTCATTTACTTGCTGCACTTTACCTTTCTGCAAATTTACTTTAAGTCTTGTTCATCTTGTTCATATTGTTCTTCACTTGTTCATATTAATCTTGTTTGTCTTTTAGTGTTTAATTTTTCAGATTTAAGAACAATTGTGAATTGTGTTTGTTTGTCTACCTCATTGTCTTAGCTAAATTCTGACTAACTTATCATTTGCCTAAAACCTCTGAGACACAAGTTTTCAATCTCTCAACCTACCTCACCCCTATCTACCGCATATTTGCCTACCGCAAACCCACCTACCGCATTATCTGCCTACCGCATTATACTTGTCTAAAATCAACTCAACTTGTTTTTAACGAAAACTTCCGCTGTGCATTTTATACTTGACCGCGTAGTTTTTATCTACCGCAAAATTCAAGTGTAAGCATAAAGGTTGAATTTTGAAAAAGGGTTGAAATTTTAAATAGGCTATTCACCCCCCCTCTAGCCTCTTTTCATACCCTTGTTGTGTCTCTGGGACCAACACTCGACAAGGAACGCGAAATGATTCCAAATCTAAGAAAGTTGTTCAACCTTTTTGGTGATTAATTCATTGGCAAATGAATCGTACAAATATGTCTTGACAAGTTCGAGATGAAGGCCGATCACCATAACGCGCTAGGACTAAACATTTCTTCTTTCTTGCATGAGACCGGACCCGAAGGTTGCCTACGTTCCTCCAGTGTAGAGGCTTAGGTCACCGTAGTTCTTGTGGATTCTCCATTCTTCGTGATGGAATTGTTGCTTCGTAGCTTCGTCCTTTGTTGGTGGATGATGATGTTGATCTTCTTTGATTGAGTGGGATTTTTTTTTTTTTTTTTTTTTTTTTTTTTGTGCTCTAACTTTTGCCTAGGTTGATTTGATGATTTCAACCTAGCGAGCTTTTATTTTTATTTTTATTTTTTTTAATCCCCTTTTGAAACATTGCTTGATTTTTCTCCATGGTTGTTGCTTCACCTTTGATGTCTTGGCTTTGTCTTCGTCGTTGATGATGTTGCCTTCGTCACAATGTTTAGCCCCTTGGCGTTCAAGTGATGGCCTTCATTCCAAAACTCGTTTAGACATCTTTTCATCATTTTGCCAAGAATTAGATTGAACAACTTGGAAGAGTGTATTAGGACAAGAACGACTTTTATTTGATAAGAAGACTCGACACTTAACATGGGACGAGAGAAAACATTAATGCACACAAAAGAGGACTTTTGACTCTTTTTTTTTTTTTTTTTTTATTCCTACTACTAGGTAGAGAAAGAGAAACGGAGATTGTTGTTGTAGTCCCCATTGTCGTTGTAGTCTCCTTGTGGCATGATTTCTTGTAGAAGCCCCATTTCGAAACCAAATCATTCTTCTTTGATGAGTTCTTGCATGTTGGCACTCTCTAAAGGTTGCTCTTCACCCACAGTAAATTCGCCGTTGTCGAACAAATCTTGGATGATGTTTCGGAGAAGGAAGCACCCTTCGGTAGTATGGCCACTATGCTTGTGGTAGCCGCACCATTCACCATGTGCATGATTCTTCGGTATCGTCTTCGGCTTGTACCCCTCTAAAGGCTTGACCTTTCCACTTGCCACCAAAGTTTCAAATGCTTCGGCTTGGGTTACTCCTAGTAGAGGAGTGAAAACTCGGTTGTTGGCGGTACCTTTGTAGCTTTTGAGGGACGGGCCACTTGAGCATGCTTTACCCTTAAACTTTGCTTTGCCGTCGGTGAGCTCTTGCAAACGGGCTTTGAGTTCGGAAACCTCTTCCTCGTGAATTCTTCTTTCATAATCAAGACGAGCCTTGAGTTCGAAAACCTCTTCTTTGTGAATCCTCTTGTCGATATCGAAACGGGCTTGCCACAAATTGTCTTTACGGCGGGCATCCTCGACAATCCTATCCATTTGTTCCCCATTGATTTCATTATGTTGAGTAACCCTTCGTTGGACACGAAATCATTTCCATCGTTGTTGTTGTTGCCGTTGGAAGCCATTGGACCTATTGGAAGAGCACGGTTGATCTTAGATTGGCCCCACAAACACCTTTTGGATAAATGAATTAACCCACAAACAAAGAAAAAGACTCAACCACATAAGGAAAAACGACTCTTTTTTTTTTTTTTTTTTTTTTATTTACAAAGTCGGAAGGACGTGGTCCTTTTTGGGGTTTCTAGGAAAAATAGTGGAATCGTCACACTAGTATATAGACCTTCTCGCGGTCCCATATACTCATCGGATTCCACCACGCTTGTGATATCTACATGTGACGGGATTAAACTAAATTAATGTAGTAAATCATACATGCGGGGACGGATTTTTTATTTTCGTCCAAGATGGCCACTTTTGGGGACGGAGTTTTATTTCGTCCATTGCAACAAATTGGCATGTATGATTTGAATACATTAGTTTAGGGAAATCTCGGTACATGAAAACCGACTTGAGTCACGGAGTGTTAGACCCTAGACTAGAATTGTGTGGCTTGTGCTCGGCTTGAATATGAGGCTCAAAGGTCACCCCCGGCATGTAGTCATGAACTACGCCACGGGCTGAGGTTTACCGCTTCGAAAGAGCCACGGTCGGGTGGAGCTTGAAACTTTCTAGGACGGGCCTCGATGGGTTTGGGGTTGAACATTGTGCGACTCGATAGTGAGCAATTGATAAGAATATGTGCATGTAGTGTGAGGTCTAACATGTGACAAAATATTTTTTTTTTTTCAAAAGAAATAAATAATAAAAAAAAAGCAAATAAGCACATAATTACAACTTTCGAATCACCCGTGTGACCGATGAAAATAAACAGAAATTAAAAGAAATTGTATGCAGGCCCGGTGCCCACACACTGTCATTCTGTTCTGTTTCTGTGCACTGTTCTGTTCCGGGAATGTGCCCAGAAGCACGCGCATTGTGTTGCCTATGCGGAAGGCGCGCGCGTGAGAGGAAGCAGGGCAGAGGCGCCCGCTTCTGGGTGAGAACCTGCAAATCAGTGGGTTCAAGGGATTGCCTTGACCCTTAATTAAGAAAACTTTCCCCTGCAGAATTTGTTAGCACAGAAACATGGAATTGAAGGACAAGAAAGGAGGCGGGCGATTCTGGTAATAAGGGTCGGACGCGCGCGCTTTAGGCCAAGAAGGCCGGAGGCGCGCGCTTCCTACCCTTTTTACCAGAATGCCCAGAAAACAGAATAAAAGAACACCAAAAATGAAAACGCAAGTTTGACCCTCTATCGTCCCCAGCGGAGTCGCCACTGTAGATACCCCGGGGAACCACGGCTTGGCTAGAGCGGTGAATTATCCTAGGATGTCTAACTTGTTTTAGATTGTTTAGAGTCGCCACCTATGTTTTTAAAGGAACATAAGAAAAACCTAGAAATAGCCTAATTTATGTACAAAACCAGAGATTCGGGAGAGAAGGGTTCGGGGGTTAGGTGACGGAGTGGGAAGTACTTAAACACCCACTCCGCCCCGCTTACGCGGGTCATGCTACTATTGGTGTTCTAATATTTACATGTCCTTCAATTAATTAAATAGAAATGTGCTAACAATTGTGATGAGAAGAAAAGGGGAAATAAAGGGGAAATAAAATAGAATTGTTTTATTTATTTAATGATAAAGATTACATGTAACGAGTAATGTTAAAGAATTACATTAAGAGATGAAGAGAAATTAACATGGTGAATTAAAGTTAAACTTAAAATGTAGGGAGATAACCTTAACTAACTTCAATATGTGAAGTAGTCATGTTGGTCATGTTACCTTGAGAAAGAGGACTTGGAACCTTGACTTGAAAGTGTTATTGTTGTAATGAAATTGTTGTAAAACAATTTTGTGTAGAGTCTTGTTACTAAGAACTCTTGTTGGGAGAATTTGTGTATAATGTAGTTGGTGAATCAAGGTTGGAGTCCAAAAAAAAAGTCCTTTTCCAAGGTAGGAGATGATGGTTTTTATAGGTAAAAAAAGAGAGGGAAATGATGGAGGGAAATTGGTCATCCATGTGAAATGGAATGAGCCAATCACAAATAAGATAAATGAATAAAAGAAAAATAAAGCAAATAAAAGAAATCAAATAATAAATGAAAAAAATATTAGTTTTTGGGAAAAGGCTTAGAATTTGGGATTGGGAGTTAATGAGAAAAGGGGGGATGAATGTGGATGTAAAAAGATGGTTTTTGTGATCAAGAAAAGATGTTTGTAAATAAGAAAAGGGAGAAATAAGGTGCAATCCGTTACTGCCAAAGTGGGAAGCGCGCGGGTCCGGCTTTTGGGGCGGGACGCGCGCGCGGCTCACTGGCAGTGCCGGAAGCGCCCGCGGGTGAAAAATGACAGAATGACAGAATGACCCTAAAAGTTAACTCTGTTATGCAGTTTAGTCCAAAACTAACGGAATCAGTTAGGAACTTAACCGAAGTAACAGAAATCAACAAAAATAAGTTAAATAAAAATACTTTGTATGCAATCGGGGTGAGAGGTCCAAGGCGGGGTGTCTACACTACCCAACTTGGATCACTTAGAGCTTCATCTACTTTCTTCGGCTCCATCTGAGATAACAGTGCGGTTGAGAACAAACTGTGGTTATCTCTATGGGTTAAGATTCCTCTTGTTTGAACACCAGAACTGATAGGACCTATAACATTGGTTGTTGGATGGTCTCTATGCTCATTAATTTCTGGAGGGAGATCTTCTTGAACCACTATTTCTTGAAGATTTTCTAGAGGAGGCTCTTCTTGATAATCATTGAAATCTTCATTGAAGGTGATGATTGGAAATGGATCAACGGTTTGAATGGGATCAGAAGAGTGCGGTTCTACAGCAACACCTTCGGTTTGATTTGGAGCGGCTGGAGAACCTGATGGAACGGTTTGAGTAGGTTGGTCCTTTGCGGTTTCATGATTAGGGTAAGATGTACCTGTCTCAAAACCACTAAAATCATCAGCAACATTTGGAGCCATATGTGGCTCAAGAATATCATGTTCATCAAATGTAACATGGACTGACTCTACAATTTTTAATGAAGTCTTATTAAAACAACTAAAAGCTTTAGAATGTTTAGAGTAACCAACAAAAATACCTTCATCGGCTTTAGCATCAAATTTACCTCGATGCTCCCTGCCATTATACAAGATGTAGCATTTGCATCCAAATATTTTAAAGAAGGCAATGTTGGGTGATCTGCCTCTCCACAATTCATAAGGAGTCTTGTTGTGAACTTTGATGATGAGGGAGCGGTTCTGGGTGAAACATGCGGTATTGACAGCTTTGGCCCAGAAGTACTTGGGAAGCTTGGCTTCTGCAATCATGGTCTTCCCTGCTTCAATCAAAGTTCTGTTCTTCCTTTCCACTACTCCATTCTGTTGTGGAACCCCATCGGTAGAGAAATTATGATCAATACCATTATCATCAAAATATTGGGTAACACCATTGTTTGTAAATTCGGTTTCATTATCTGAACGCACAGCAACGATGTCATCCAATTTCTGAGTTTGGAGCTGTCTAAAGAGAGCAGTTACGATGCCATAGGTATCATTGCCATCATTTCCACCCATGTATATCTTGAATAATCATCAACCACCACTAGTGTATAGCGGTTTCCTCCTATACTTGTGTTGGGACAGGTCCAAATAAATCCATGCGAAGCAGTTGCAAACGGCGATTCATTGAAGATGCGATTTTACTTGGAAATGACTGTTTGGGCTGCTTACCAAGCTGGCATGCTTTACATTTCTTATCATGATGATCAGCCACTTTGGGTAGTCCTTTGACAAGACCGTCCCTTTACAGTTTTGCTAGATACTTGAAGTTCAAGTGGCTGAGCCGCTTATGCCATAACCAGCTGCTTTCACTTATATTTTTGGCTACAAAACAGAGGTCAGCAATAAAAAAAATATTACTCAAATCTATCATATATACATCACCTGTTCTGTTGCCAGTCAGTAGAGTAACTCCAGAAGTTGCATCTTTGATTAAACAATTAGTTGAAGTAAAGTTGCAGTTCATTCCTTTGTCACAAAACTGAGATATGGAGAGAAGGTTGTGCTTGAGTCCTTCTACTAGTGACACATTTTCAATGGTCACCTTTCCACGTTTGATTGCTCCATATCCTATTGTTTCTCCTTTCTTGTTATTTCCAAACACTACTGGGGGGGCCTCTCATACTGATGAAATCATAAAGAAGTTCATTATCTCCGGTCATGTGTCGTGAGCAACCACTATCCAAGTACCAAAGATCCTTATTCTTCTTTGCGGTTCCAGCCATAAAGCATAAGATCTGAAAAATAAACATTAAAGATTTTGGTCCCCCTTATTCTTTTGGGTCCTAGGGTTAGCAGCTTTTTGGGACCCACACCTGTTTGACCTTAGGATTTTTACGTCCCTTGGCATTGGGTGTGAAACTTAAAAGACAATGACCATCACCATGACCATAATCCGCACAAATAGCACAATGAATAAATCCAGGTTTTGGTTGCGGTTTTACAAACCCTTTACTGACCTTCGGTTTCTCATGTTTTAATGGGTCAGTGGTTTTGGCTTTAACAAAGACTACCTTCTTGAGCTCAACCTTCCTCTTAGGTGCGGCTTTAGGGAATATGATAGGAATTTCCTTAAACCGAGTAGGAGCGATTTCATCACTCAATACTTCCTTGGTTGCCTCAGCCGCTGTGGATTTCTCTTTCCACTTTGAATCTCTCCCAGTCTGGTTTTTAGGATACTCAAAAAAATAATTTTGCCTTTTAATTTCTTGTTTTGAGCCTTTTTTACCGGCATGATTAACCTTAGGAATTTCTTTGGTTTGTTCAGTTGGTTTCACACCACCTTCGGCACAGAGACAAGGACACTTACACCCATCATCGGTTTTAAACCCAAATCCACTTTTATCTGAAGTAGGAATTTGTGAATTTAGGATTTGTTCCACGGTGACACCAGACTTAGTCCATACATCGGTCACTTTTTAAAGGTCATCCATTTGTACTGTATGCTCATGGATTTGGGTGAGAAGTACCTCGGTTCTGTCCTTCAGATAGCGGTTTTCATCCACAATAGTAGATATCCCAGCAATTTGGAGCTTGAGGTTTTCAATTTCCTCCTTGTGGGATTTACATTCACGTGGGATTCTTCAAGTTCCACAGCCATTAGTTTATATGCCTTTTTAAGCACAGTGTGTTGTTGACATATAATATTAGCACGTTCTAGTACCTGGTCATCATGGCTTTGGTCTGCTTGAACCTCAGGAGTGTAGTTTGGTGTTGTAGCAGCTTTGCTTAATCTAGCCTCAGGAGTCTTAGGTGAAACTGACTTCATTTTTTGATTTGGCAGTGGAAGGCTTTCGTCAATTTCAATTCTTTCTTCAAATCCCATAAGGCAGAGATTTGCAGTTTCTTCATCATAACTTTTATCTGAGTCTGAACCCATTCATGTCAGCAGTTGATCTCCTTGGTCAGCTACCATTCCTCTTCTTTTCACGAAATTCTTGTTGAATGGTTTCTTTGCTGGCGCGGCTTCATAACGCGGTTTGGGACAACTTAAAGCAAAGTGACCTGGCTGTCTGCAGTTATAACAGACCAAGTCATCCCTTGTCTTGGGATCTGCAGTTTAGTTGAATCTGGTTGGAGGGACAAACTTTGCAGGGCCTTTGGATGGAAATTGAGATCTATTTTTTTTCCTGAACTTGGTGTATTTCTTCACATACAAAGCAAATTCTTCATCATCCATTTCATCAAAATCAACTTGAGTAGAACTTGAGGTGACACGCCCCAAGTCCTGGGATTCCCTAATAGAACCTCGAACCTGGTGCGCGTGACTAACAAGAAACGAGAAACTGAATGACACCTGATTATATCAAACTGGCATCATATATACTCAAGAGGAACGAGCTAAGATAGCTCACAACGAGTTCTATACCAAGAAATTTAAACCAAATGTGGTTATACACAGAGGAAAACATGCCTAGCACATACGCTGGCATTACAAGAACACTATACAAGTCTACCCAATATACTGAGTCTAAACAAATGATACCAAATCGTCCTCACCAAAACTGGAAAGGATAACAATCCCCAAATAAGAACAACCTGCCAAGTAGGCCCCTGCTAAGTCGAGCCTCACAACGTATTACCACTTGCTTTCCTGGGGGGGAACAAATAAACAAGGAACGGGGTGAGATAAATCTCAGTAAGTTACTAGATACAAGTACATAGCATGTTATCATGTAATCATGCAAATCAAGAAGATTATCAAGTAATCATGCTCAAGATGTCATCAAGTAACAAGTATATGAGAGGCTAAGCCAACTCATCAAGTAACTAGCACATAAGGCTAAACTAACACGTTAAAAGGATATTCCAACCTTATTCCTCCCAAGTAAACCATTTTTGTCGTTGCTTATTGCAGTTGATAAATCACGATCAATCAAGTTGTTGTTGTGCAGTACAAGAGGACCCGGTAACCAGTGTCACTAACAAGAACAAGATTCACGAGGTGTTCACGAGTTTAGAATTCACTTAAGTCAAGCGTATTGCTCCAACCAAGGAAGCTATGCCCTTACTATGGCCTGTAGTAAGAGGTCAAGCGCAAATACATAGGGACCTGATTATCACTTAAGCCCCAGCTCTCGCGATAAGCGTGAACCTATATATTTCCGAACAAGCAAGGTGACCAGCTGGACTCAAACAAGAATGCACAAGTAGATGTTTACTTGAACTACAAGATTATAGAACTAAGTCCAAAAGTAGTGGACTAGCTCTTCAGGAACCATGTAATCATGCTCACCAAATACAAGTACACGTATGCAATATTTGCGAATACAAATCAGTATAACAATGTCACGTAATGTGTCCACGTAACACAATCAAGCCAAATTAGAGTCTATTAAGAACAGACCCCCAACCAAGTAGTAGGGTACATCATTCTATGTCACTTTGTCATATGCCATATTTGCACGTACATATTCATATAACCTTTAACACACTAATGTGTCTATCACGATACCCTTACTTCCAAGTAGAGCCCAACATCTTAGACTCTAAGCACGTAGTCGAATAGGTCGTATTGTACCTAGTCACAATCATATCTCGCGTATATTTATCGCTAATCATCGAATACATTTTCGAACACATATTGTGTTCTATAATCATTGTTGTTGACTTAAATCGTAGGATTCCTAGTTATATGAATTATCTTCGTATTAAACTAGTCCATCATTCTTTAGGAACTCAACTCAGGAACAAGATATTTTCTTTATACTTTATATACATCATTGAGTATATGCACGATTAAAACTAATCACTAGCACATTAGTGCTTGTTCATAGCACTTTCAATACACACGTATTAGATTCAAGTATGTCTTAGAGTTGTTCATTCTCTATCTAGTTCCACAATCCAATTCTTTGGTTATTCATACCATGTATCAAGTAGTCAACAAGCCACATTCTATCAAGTAGCTATATGCAAGATTTGCACATAAACACCAAGGATAGTTCTAACACGTTAGTGCTTGTTCATAGCACTTTCAAGTTCATTACCATACACATGTATTGGTTTCAAGTCATGTACAAGATTTTATCATCTTACATTCAAGTTATCAATCCAATTGTTTGGATGTTCAAGACATGTACAAGAATTAATTATCTTATACACAAGTTATTATTTCAATCTTTGGATATTCAAGTCATGTACAAGATTTAATTGTCTTATACTTCAAGTTCAAGCTAAGTAGATGAGTTATACATCTCATACTTACAAGTTCTTAATCCTATACTTTGGATGTTCAAGCTCAAGACATTGTTCTAGTGCCCCTAAGGTACACAAACATTGGTATCAAGACACATATAACACATTAGTGCTTGTTCATAGCACTTTCAAGACATATAAAAGAGTTCTTACTTTGATATTCAAGTTCTCTATTCAAATCATTGAATATTCATGTTCAAGACCAAGTTCTAATGCCCCAAAAGGTACATATACACTTGCTAGGACATCTTATATTAAGGCTATATAACTTAATTAGGATTACTTCCAACTTATACAATCTTTAAACAAACTTTTTATTTTTCAGGGCAAGTGTGCGGCCGCGCAAAAGTACATGGGCGGTCACCCAAAACAAGACATTTCAAGAGTAAAATCTTCCAGATAAATAGGCGGTCGCCCGGCCAAATATGGGCGGTCGCCCAAGGTACAAAATTTCGAAATTTTATTTCTTTCCCAGGTTTACAATTGTCCGTCCCAAGCGTAGGAGTATACTTTTACTAACTCATAGGCCATACCCAGGACATACAAACATGTTCCAAACATAACTTTCAAGTTTATTTCATCAATTTTACCATCCCACAATTAATAGGATAATTTTCTTTTATTCCATTTAAATATTTCACCGTCCCAAAAGTATAAGTATAATTTTCTAATATACTAATATAATCATTTAGGGATACTTCCATTCATTTCCCCGTACCACAAATAACGGTACAATTTTTCTAATAATATTTAAATCAAGTTAATATTTTACCGTCTCACGAGTAGGAGTATAATTTTCTTAAAACTTACAAACCCATTTAGGTGTAAGGATGCTTCCTTTCTTTACACACAGTAGAACAATACTCCCTTCGTCCCAGTTTTACAAGTATCACAAAATTCATTCAAATCACGAAATTAACAAGCACAAGTACCAAGAAAAACATATAGGCATGTTATTACAAGTAAGGGGGAGCTAGTGACTTACCTAGTCCGAAATCAAATTCACCCAAACTAATTCCTGTTCGGCAGGAAATGCTCTACTCACCGCCCTGATCATTTATGCGAAGTTAGATTTTCGAACAGAGGCATAATTAAGCAAGAGAGATCGAGAATGGGTAAACCCTAACTTTCTTTTATGAAACAGAGAGAAAGTACGAGAATTGTTTGGGATAACCATCATTTGAGAAAGGCAACCCCATTTTTATCCTTTTAACTTTCAAGAAATTGCACCTAGGCCCTCCAAGTTTTACTTTGAGCAAAAAGGCCCTTCAAGTTTCAATTTGAGCATTTTAGCCCCTAAACTTTATTTTTTCACAAATGACCCTAATGTTCCAACTTTGAACACTTAGGACCTAAACTTGCTCAATTAGTTAAATAATAAACTCAAATAAAATAGCATATAAATATGCAAGTCAAGAATTTAACAGGAATTAGGACGGGCGTTACATCCTCCCCTCCTTAAAGAAAATTCGTCCTCGAATTTTACTGATCGAAATTATAACACATATAAATAACAAATAGAACTCAAGAATAGCAAGAATATGGTATACCACACCATATTATCAATTACATGCGAGTATTATTCTCACATAACCTTCTCGATACCGTGACTTTCCCATGAAACTTTCACAAGAAGTATTCGTGCTCAAGACAAGAATCAAGTATCCATACAAGCAATTACCCATATATTAAGTAATTCGTGTGATGGAATTTCCGCTAAATCGCAAACTCATACAATAGCCACAAGGAAATCCACTTCACATGCTCGCAACATATGATCAAGAAGCAACCTCGGTTAAATATCCAAATTGCTCAGAAAAATTATCATAATCAAGATGTAAAACAAGGTGTAGAACAAGAATCTCTGTCATATATTATATCCATAGGTATCCCATGTAATCAAGATGTATCGATCATAACATCATAACACATAAAGTCAAGCAGATTTGATTAATCAATCCACTATAACCAATATCATCGGGACTTATCTATTAAATGATAATCCTTCCACGAAATCCATCGCAATATATTCATATATTCACAAATCTCGAAGGATTATAACAAATCAAACGATCTCTGATATTCTGATTTCAAATAATCGCAATTCAAGGATTTAGTTGAATACTCAGAAATTTTCTCCCATTCAGTACCGTCAATCATGAAATACAAGTCTTTATGTTCCATGAATCTGCTAATACAATAGCCGTAGGATCACAATCAGTTTCAAGTCATGAGTAGAATTATTTTATTCATAAAGATTCAATCTCCTCGAAGCATATACAAGTACGTTACCATTTTGAATTAAGACACGTTTTATCTCTTGTTCGAGCTTCATTATGCATAATGAATTTATCATATCCACTATATTGGTGAATCTTGACACATTCACGAGAAAATAGTAACACTGGTCATATCCTTCAAATAACCATCATACTAGTCGAATCCACTAGGCAAGGTCAAATACTGAAGTTATGGTCATCCATCATTTCAATATTTAAAAAATTGGCTTCACGTTTATCAATCCATCAGAAAGTGTAGCTTTATGTCTCAAATAGTTAATGATAGAGCTACCTTCGAAATTCATTAATGAATCTCTAACAAGATCAAGAAAATCTCAAGAACATGCGTACCTCGGTTGTTTCCACTTGTACATGTCAATAAAGATACTTACTTCAGGCATCCACTTCAAGGTAATAGATCCTCTAACTCTTGCTAGTTTTTGGAAACAATTGTTTCTCTCGAGAAATTTCAATACAATCAATTCTCAGTCTGCGACTTGGTATACACCAATAGGTCATTAATCAATTCATCGCAAAGAGAGCTAATTATGGTTTGAAGATATCATTCATCAAATCCATCAATACTGCTAGATCATATATCCATCGAAATAGCATAATCACGAATTCATAACAAGCATACCTGATATGAGAAGATGTCTTCAATATATCGTTATAGTTGACTTTCCAAATAATGGTAGCCACTTATCAATCAAACACTGAATAGACCACTGATTAACTTCAGGGATCAAATAATTCATCCATACACGATAACAAGTACTGGTTCATTATAGTCACCTGGTTGAACTCTTTGCATTCAATATGAAATCACAAAGTACCATATCTCTTCATGCCAATCAATACAGATGCACCCCATGCAGATATACTAAGCTGGGTAAATCCTCTATCAAGAAATTTCTCAAGTTGAATCTTCGACTCTTTTACTCAACCGATGTCATGAACATTGATTTAGATATCAGCACTATATTTGTACTATAGTAACTCAAGATAACCCAAGGTTCTCATCATGTATCATGTACTACTCAGTAGAAATTATATCTGAGATCTCACAAAGAATGATGTATCCATTCTTCAATTTTGGTGTAGACATTCTTCCATCAACCACATATGCTAAATATTAAGCACAACCTTGATAACCATTTTCGAGCTTTCAATGCAGAACATGAATGTCATATATAGATCTATCATGCTCATATAAATAGTCAAGCATACTAGCATAGAAATATTTACCATTTATTGTGGCAAACAAGAAAGGCCTAACACATAAAAAGCCAAGCCATAACACGTATCACATCAATGCCCTATTCAGGTGACATGACCAAGTTAACATATAACGTATAGGGTGTTATCACTCACACTTCTATCAAGCTCTTATAAATAACGATATCAATCATGTAGTCTCTTACTAGAGAATACACTTTCACGTAAATCAAGAAATGAGGACAAGCATGCATATATAGCAAGAAACAATGTCCACTGCAAAAGATAGATACGCCTAAGTCTTTAAAGACTCGCGCTCTCGATTCTCAAACCATCTAGTGGGGAACACTATCAACACTATCAACACCAGTCCTATGCCTGGTATAACAACAAGTAACGAAGCACTCGACGTCGGTAGCACACCCAAGACTAACCCAACCTAGGCCATAGACCCTATCCAGGCTTAGAGCTAAACCATAGCTCTGATACCAACCTGACACGCCCCAAGTCCCAGGATTCCCTAATAGAACCTCGAACCTGGTGCGCGTGACTAACAAAAAACGAGAAACTGAATGACACCTGATTATATCAAACTGACATCATATATACTCAAGAGGAACGAGCTAAGATAGCTCACAACGAGTTCTATACCAAGAAATTTAAACCAAATGTGGTTATACACAGAGGAAAACATGCCTAGCACATACGCTGGCATTACAAGAACACTATACAAGTCTACCCAATATACTGAGTCTAAACAACTGATACCAAATCGTCCTCACCAAAACTGGAAAGGATAACAATCCCCAAACAAGAACAACCTGCCAAGTAGGCCCCTGCTAAGTCGAGCCTCACAACATATTACCACTTGCTTTCCTGGGGGGGGGAAACAAATAAACAAGGAACGGGGTGAGATAAATCTCAGTAAGTTACTAGATACAAGTACATAGCATGTTATCATGTAATCATGCAAATCAAGAAGATTATCAAGTAATCATGCTCAAGATGTCATCAAGTAACAAGTATATGAGAGGCTAAGCCAACTCATCAAGTAACTAGCACATAAGGCTAAACTAACACGTTACAAAGGATATTCCAACCTTATTCCTCCCAAGTAAACCATTTTTGTCGTTGCTTATTGCAGTTGACAAATCACGATCAATCAAGTTGCTATTGTGCAGTACACAAGAGGACCCGGTAACCAGTGTCACTAACAAGAACAAGATTCACGAGGTGTTCACGAGTTTAGCATTCACTTAAGTCAGGTACATTGCTCCAACCAAGGAAGCTATGCCCTTACTATGGCCTGTAGTAAGGGGTCAAGCGCAAATACATAGGGACCCGATTATCACTTAAGCCCCAGCTCTCGCGATAAGCGTGAACCTATATATTTCCGAACAAGCAAGGTGACCAGCTGGACTCAAACAAGAATGAACAAGTAGATGTTTACTTGAACTACAAGATTATAGAACTAAGTCCAAAAGTAGTGGACTAGCTCTTCAGGAACCATGTAATCATGCTCACCAAATACAAGTACACGTATGCAATATTTGCGAATACAAATCAGTATAACAATGGCACGTAATATGTCCACGTAACACAATCAATCCAAATTAGAGTCTATTAAGAACAGACCCCCAACCAAGTAGTAGGGTACATCACTTTGTCATATGCCATATTTGCACGTACATATTCATATAACCTTTAACATACTAATGTGTCTATCACGATACCCTTACTTCCAAGTAGATCCCAACATCTTAGACTCTAAGCACGTAGTCGAATAGGTCGTATTGTACCTAGTCACAATCATATCTCGCGTATATTTATCGCTAATCATCGAATACATTTTCCAACACATATTGTGTTCTATAATCATTGTTGTTGACTTAAATCGTAGGATTCCTAGTTATATGAATTATCTTCGTATTAAACTAGTCCATCATTCTTTAGGAACTCAACTCAGGAACAAGATATTTTCTTTATACTTTATATACTTCATTGAGTATATGCACGATTAAAACTAATTACTAGCACATTAGTGCTTGTTCATAGCACTTTCAATACACACGTATTAGATTCAAGTATGTCTTAGAGTTGTTCATTCTCTATCTAGTTCCACAATCCAATTCTTTGGTTATTCATACCATGTATCAAGTAGTCAACAAGCCACATTCTATCAAGTAGCTATATGCAAGATTTGTTCATACACACCAAGGATAGTTCTAACACGTTAGTGCTTATTCATAGCACTTTCAAGTTCATTACCATACACATGTATTGGTTTCAAGTCATGTACAAGATTTTATCATCTTACATTCAAGTTATCAATCCAATTGTTTGGATGTTCAAGACATGTACAAGAATTAATTATCTTATACACAAGTTATTATTTCAATCTTTGGATATTCAAGTCATGTACAAGATTTAATTGTCTTATACTTCAAGTTCAAGCTAAGTAGATGAGTTATACATCTCATACTTACAAGTTCTTAATCCTATACTTTGGATGTTCAAGCTCAAGATATTGTTCTAGTGCCCCTAACGTACACAAACATTGGTATCAAGACACATATAACACATTAGTGCTTGTTCATAGCACTTTCAAGACATATAAAAGTGTTCTTACTTTGATATTAAAGTTCTCTATTCAAATCATTGAATATTCATGTTCAAGACCAAGTTCTAATGCCCCAAAAGGTATGTATACACTTGCTAGGACATCTTATATTAAGGCTATATACCTTAACTAGGATTACTTCCAACTTATACAAACTTTAAACAAACTTTTTATTTTTCAGGGCAGGTGTGTGGCCGCGCAAAAGTACATGGGCGGTCGTCCAAAACAAGACATTTCAAGAGTAAAATCTTCCAGATAAATGGGCGGTCGCCCGGCCAAATATGGGCGGTCGCCCAAGGTACAAAATTTCAAAATTTTATTTCTTTCCCAGGTTTACAATTGTCCGTCCCAAGCGTAGGAGTATACTTTTACTAACTCATAGGCCATACCCAGGACATACAAACATGTTCCAAACATAACTTTCAAGTTTATTTCATCAATTTTACCGTCCCACAATTAATAGGATAATTTTCTTTTATTCCATATAAATATTTCACCGTCCCAAAAGTATAAGTATAATTTTCTAATATACTAATATAATCATTTAGGGATACTTCCATTCATTTCTCCGTACCACAAATAATGGTACAATTTTTCTAATAATATTTAAATCAAGTTAATATTTTACCATCTCACGAGTAGGAGTATAATTTTCTTAAAACTTACAAACCCATTTAGGTGTAAGGATACTTCCTTTCTTTACACACAGTAGAACAATACTCCCTTCGTCCCAGTTTTACAAGTATCACAAAATTCATTCAAATCACGAAATTAACAAGCACAAGTATCAAGAAAAACATATAGGCATGTTATTACAAGTAAGGGGGAGCTAGTGACTTACCTAGTCCGAAATCAAATTCACCCAAACTAATTTCTGTTCGGCAGGAAATGCTCTACTCACCGCCCTGATCATTTATGCCAAGTCGGATTTTCGAACAGAGGCATAATTAAGCAAGAGAGATCGAGAATAGGGTAAACCCTAACTTTCTTTTATGAAACAAAGAGAAGTACGAGAATTGTTTGGGATAACCATCATCTGAGAAAGGCAACCCCGTTTTTATCCTTTTAACTTTCAAGAAATTGCACCTAGGCCCTCCAAGTTTTACTTTGAGCAAAAAGGCCCTTCAAGTTTCAATTTGAGCATTTTAGCCCCTAAACTTTATTTTTTCACAAATGACCCTAATGTTCCAACTTTGAACACTTAGGACCTAAACTTGCTCAATTAGTTAAATAATTAACTCAAATAAAATAGCATATAAATATGCAAGTCAAGAATTTAACAGGAATTAGGACGGGCGTTACATGAGGATTGTGATACTACACTCTGAGCATAAGAACTTTAAAGAGGAGTGTAGGGTTGATGAGACTGCCGATAAGATTGATATGGTTGAGGATATGGTTGATGTGATTGAGGATAGGATTGGTGCGACTACTGGAAATACTCAGGAGGTGCGGTTTGAGGATTGTATCTAGGAACATTTTGGTCAGGAGGAGCGATTTGCAAGTGGAGGTGAGGAGCGGTTTGATGATGGTCTGGATTGTAGACAGGAGATGAGGTATTGTTGAATGCAGCTAGAGAGAGTGTCTTAAATCTGCTTTCGGTTTCATGGACCTCTTCAAGCTTGAATTCAAAAACCTTCAGCATGGCATACAAGTGTCGAAGATCAAGAGCTTCCAAGTCCTTGTTGTCTTCAATGTTAGTAGTTTTGATCAGCCATTTGCTAACAAGTGCTTGCATGAATCTCATGTTTAAATCTGTATTAGAATAGACATGTCCAAGAGAAAAACACACATTAACAATATCAATAAACCTATCATAGCATTGTCTAAGATATTCCTTAGGATCTTTAACAAAATAGTCAAAGAGTCTTCTCTGTTGATAGAGGCGGTTCTTCTTGGTATCTGAATATCCTTCCAGAAAGTCAACTATAGCATCCCAGGTAGCCTTTGCGGTTGTGCAGTGAAGCACCTTAGAATGAGTCCTCAAATCAATAGCTGACACTAGCATGGACATAGCTCTTCCATCAAAATCCACATTGATGCGGTCTGCATCAGTCCACTCACTTTCTAACTTCTTAACTTCAGCTTCTTTTCCTGCGGTTCCTGCACGTGGATTAGCTTTCATAGGAACATATGGTCCATCAGTAACCGCGGTCCACAGTCTACGATCACATGAAATCATGTGTTTCATCATCCTATCTTTCCAAAAGATAAAACTATCTTCATCCAAAATCGGTAAGTGATTTGAGTTGGATGTCTGCATCATATTGGTGTTTTTGTTTGCCATTGGATCAGCACCCAAGCGGTTAAGCTTGTAAAAACAAGTTTGGTGGATATGCTCTGATACCACTTGTTGGTCCCAGAAGGCAACAAGGGTATAGAACCGCTAGAGGGGGAGGGGGTGAATAGCGGTCCAAAACTTTTTCCAAAATACCCTTAAAATCAACCGAGTACTTATCAGTTTGGCCAACTGCGGTTTAAAGCACAAGAACCGAACTGATAAAATGCACAGCGGAGTTTGCGGTTTGGCCAAATAGGATAGTTAAAAAGTTTGGGCGGTTTGACTCAGGTTGAAAAAACACTATGATGCAACTGAATAGTTAAACTTAAAGTTCAAAGGAAAACACAATTCATCTTTCAAGTCATTTCGTATAAGGAGACAAGTTAAAGACCACAAACAAGAAACATAAATAACAAGACAGAAAATAAAGATCAAACACACAAATTGAAGAGGTTCGTTCTTAAATGAACTACGTCCTCTACCTAGATGGTTAGTCTAGGATTTTCTAATAGCTATGAGACTTGTATTAATTTAGAGGGGGTTTTACAAGATGAATCTAAACTCTAAACAATAAGTCTAACCTAAGCTATAATAACAACCGGTGTTTTCGAAGTATATAATCTATGTGATCATATTAATTAGGTGTGTGTGTGGAAAGAAATCAAATGCTCTAAGTATCTAAATGATGGTTGAGCAAATGGAAATCTTTCGGTGTAAAGACTGAGTATGAAAGGTTGTTAGGCTTGAAGCTTTGATGAAGAAATCTGGGTTTGCTAAGGAGATGGTTTAAAGATATGAATATCTGGGTTTGAATCTTCAAAGCAAACTTGAACACTTGGGAATAAATCTTTTGAAGCTCAGCAACCTTCATTGTTGAGGAATGAAGGCTATTTATAGGCAATGCACCCTTATGACCGTTGGGTAAAGATTTGATTCAAATCTCCGGGTACAATTTGCTATCGAAATCCTATTGGATGAGCTGTCATTTTCGTCCTTTGTTTTGTCTTGTAGTCCTAGGTAGTTGTAACACCACTACCTGACATCCGTCCTTTGTTGCAGAAAGGACTAACGGTAAATAATTCAAATTGCTTGGACAAGACCGACATTCCTTGCAGTAACTCCAAGTTAACTTAGAGTTGTTTTGACATGACATAATATCATTCCTTTACGGTTGAAGAGGGACTGTTTGTCTAAGGAATAAATGACATCTCTTTAATTCTTCAATAACTGCACTGCGGTTTCCACCAGGCATAGTAGCGGTTTGAAGGATGAACTTGATGTGCGGTTTCATCAAAGCCACATATTGCGATTTGATGAGGGACTTAGGGTTCCATGCTGGCGGCTCAAAGATGACGGCTTGAGACACTAAACTGCGAGGAGTAAAACCGAACTATACTCAGCCTAGACAAATAAAAATCTAGAAATGGACTTATCTAAAAATTGAAGTAAAACTTCATTACATGCGGTCCTAAAGTCCATAAAGAGACACGTGGCATGGATCAATCAAATTAAGGTGGGCGTACTAACAATGAATCCTAATAGTAATATTTTTTCAAAAACCCAGATTTACCCTAAGTCCCTCATATACCAACTGGGGAAAACCCTACATACAGTCCCGTCATATCTCTTCTTCTTTCTCAACTCCATTGCGCAAACCCTTTGCATCTCTTCCGTTCTCAACTCCGTTTGCAACCAAAGCCAAAAACACAATCTATTGTCATCTCAGGGAAGAGGTACGTATTTAATTGTGCAGATTTATTCAGTTTTAGACTATTACAGTAGAAAATAGCCAATCTTTTCCATTGCCAATGTGTCAAAAACAGTCTGCTACTCGTATTTGAACTATAGAAAACAATAGGATGTTTACTCCTGCCGTTCCAAAATCAACTAAAATCAGTTTCACATACAATATTTATGTAATAACCGGCCCCCTCCCCCTTTTATTATTATTTTGGACTCTTTTATTTATTATTTGGGGCCAAGTCATTAATGATAAGTATTGGGCTTTAGTTACTAAGTCAAAATAGAAAAAACCAAGTCATTATTTTAATTGGAGAAGGAGTCCTTTTGGGAGTAAAAAACTCTTTTAGTATATAAACCCCTCTAGAATATCACAGTCTCTCTAATTGTGAAAAAGGAAAAGAAAATCTGAGAAAGAGAGAGAGAGAGAGACGGCAGAGGGAGAAAGAGAGAAGCCGTAGAGAGAGAGAGAGAGAGGGCGGAGAGAGGAAGAAGAGGAGTCCGGGTTGTTCATCGAAGGTACTCCCAATCGCCCTAATCTATTCTCTTTCGTTGCATCATTGAGAATTAATGTTTTAAGAACCCTAAGAATAATAATTGATCAACTAGGGTTTGGTTGTTTAGGGTTTTAAGAAGGAAGACGATGGTTTGTGTGTGTGTGTGCGCGTGTTGTGCAGTGTGTGTGTGTATGCGTGTTGTGCAGTGTGTGCGCGCTGTGTGTGTGTTTGTGGTGTGCAGCGTGTGTGTGTGTGCGGCGTGCGCAGTGTGTGTGTGTTGTGTGTGCGCGTGTGTGTGTTTATGTGTGTGCTGCAAAAGGTGAATCAAGTGTGTGTAATTGAATTTTGAAAACAGTGATAGGAGTTGAAGATATAAAACCCTAGGGGTAATTTAGGTGAAACCCTAGGGGTACTTTGGTAAATTTAAAGTGGTAACCTGTGAAACCCTAGAATGATAGTTAACCCTAGAAGAGTTAAAAGGGGATTAACTCATAGGTTAATAAGACAAAGTAAAATATTTTGGGACGAAAGTAAATAGTGGTTACTTTTGTCTAAGAGTATTATTTTGCATGATTGTAGTTTTGCAAAGAGAAGTACGCAAGCCAAGGTAAGGGACTACGTTCCTAGTAATTTGAGTTTCATCCTTTGAAATAGGATCCTCATATTCTTTCTAAAGTGTAGCTATAAAGTGGCCGGTAGTATTTGAACTCCTACGTTATGAATGCCTTTTGGAATGATCTTACCCTTGATATGTGCTTGTTCAATGGGTATCTAAAGTGAATTGAATTTGTATTATGTGTTCTTGTACCTTTGAACACTATGTGGAATATTGTTGTATCACTACTACATTTCCGAGCTAATGCAACATTAAGATTTGTTGCAGTAGAAGCCATTTCATGTTGCATTAGCTCTAATGCAACGCCAGAAAGCCCTTGCATACTCGAGCGTTGTTTCATGTCTAATGCAATGAAGAATGGAGTCTAATGCAACGGCTCATGTTTGCCGCTGCATTAAATTAGAATCTAGTGCAACGGCTTTACTTTGCCGTTGCACTAAACATGAATATCATGATGCAACGGTTTGGCAAAATAAAGCAGCGGCTCACTACTAATGCAACGCCATTATCAAACCTACCTATAGCTACATCATAGACACCTAATGCAACAACAACAAATGTAATAATAATGGTAATAATAATAGTAATAATAATAGTAATAATAATATATTAATGCTTCTAAGAACAATAGTTGATCAATTTAATAAAAGTTAGTACTGCACTCATAGAACAAATTAAATTAAAACATACTATTATTTATTGAAAACTATCAAAATTGTCAAAATACATTAACTTAAAATATCAAAAAAAAATCTACTAGAATGGATCACTTTACAAACTATATTACAGGACACCGAATCACAAACATAGACCGGCTTCTCACATTCTTCTCGGCTTCGGTCGCAATATCTTTCACCCCCTCATCCCAACAGCCTACCACCACCACCTTGACGCCGCCATCATCGCCATAGTCCAGAAAGCCGTCATCATCGCCATAACCCAGAGAGCCGCCATCATTATCATCAATAGCCCAGACAGCCACCGTCGACCATCACTAACAACACTTTGCATTCTGCAATTGAATAGGGAAAAAAATCATTAAAAGAGGTACATTAAAATTAACCAAGAACACTCTCTAAATCAACACACAAAATCACACCAACACCAAAAACATTAGAACATCACACATGAACACACAAGCACAAAAAGCACAAACCCAGATCTGCAATAGATCAAAAAAGCACAAACCAGATCTGCAACAGATCTGCAATAGATCAAAAAAATCATTCAAAGAGGTAAATTAAAATTAACCAAGAACACTCTCTGTAAATTCAGCGAATTTGTGGAAGCCTTTGAAGGATTCAGAAATCGAAGTTCTGGAACGACGAATTGGGACCTGAAGTGACCGATTTCGGCCTGAGCATGGTGACGGAGCAGGTACGGCAAGACGGAATGTTGCACACATTTTGTGGTACGCCGGCGTACGTTGCGCCGGAGATTCTGGCAAAGAAAGGATACGACGGCGTACGAGGATCACCGTCGATGAGATCGTCTCCGATCCTTGTTTTAAAAAAGGATACAAAGAGATTAAGGAGTGGTAAGGGACGTTGGGAAGGGTAAATGATGGCGGGGAGATGGTGGAAGGATGATGGAAGTGGGAGGGGTGGCAGCTGTGAGTGTGGGACTGGGATGAGAGAAATGGAGAAGAGAGAGTTTAGGGTTTCTATGAAGAAAAAGAAATGAAAATGAGCTGGTTGGTATAGTGGGTTTGGGGGGTTAATTAGGATAAGTTAAGTGGGTGAGTATTTTTGGCCATTGATTTCAAGTGTAATGGAGGGTTGAGATGGGATCCAAGTAAAATTGATGGTCAAAATATGAGCCATTAGATTCAACTAAGATGTTACATTATAAATGGTTAAGATGGTGATCCATGTGAAAGTCAAGGATTTAATTAAAAAAAATGATATTTATTAGAATAATAGTAGTCATAAATTATAAAACAACTATTTACAATAATAATAATTGAACTTAAAAATAAATTATAATAATGATTATTACTATATACTCCCTCCGTCTCAGCTCACTTGACACATTTTGATTAAAACTGGTCAACTTAAGGTCGTTTTGATCAACACTTTATAGAAATATTTATGTTCCAAAAAAAAAAAAATTGTTATGGAGAGGATTTTTAATGGTGATCATTTTACATTTTTAAAATTTTTATTCGGATCATAAATATTTCTATAAAATATTGGTCAAACCTGTAAGTACCCCAATCTGAATTTGACCTACTTTAGAGAAATTCTTGGTACCATTTAGAGATAAACCAATGGGCTAGGAGCTCACTAGGATAAACCTAATATTACAGGACTGAACTGGAATTAAACTTAGAAAAATCCAGAAGCTCGCCAAGTCGAGTCGTATGGATGGTTTGGGTACTTGAGGGTTTGAGCCGTACGACTATGTTGGGCACCCTCAGTCCCTATAAATTGTACCCCATACTGATCATTTCAGGGGGGGGGGAAGAATATTGTTTAGATAGGGGAAACTCTGCAGAAATCGTGTTTGAGAGAGAAGTCACCCTTATAATTGAGTGAAGGAAAGGAAGATAGACTAGAACCATCATAGGTGAGGTCCCCTTCCCCCATATTCTCTTCATCTCAACTCTATTTTGCTTTGTTAACCACATTACTTATTCTTGTTTACATTCTTGTAAGACTTGTCCTCTCAAGCAAATTTACATTCTTGCAAGACTTGTCCATTTCAAGCATACATATATTATATTACTACAAGACTTGTCCATTTCAATCATATATATTTTATATATATACACATATAATGTGAACTAAATCATGAGCATGATTCAAGGTGCCCTTCATGCTTTTGTGTGAAAGAGGTTCAAACCTAAGGATGATCATGGTTTAATTTCTTGTTCTAAGTAGCTTAAAGATCTCTTTATCAAGATGAAATCTCATGTCTTTATGTTGGTATTACACAAACTAGGCCATGATGATCATGTTGGGGGATAAAGGCTCAATCTTTATCATCCCAACCTTGATCTAGCCAAAAATCCCTAAGATTGGGTCATAAAGATTGGATCTTTATGTTGCTCTTGTTGTCCCTCAAGGTTAATCTTTCATAAAAAGTCCATTTTGATGGTAAAGTTTCAATCTTTACTCATCAAATGGCACTTTTGGCCCACAGGGCATGTTCATCACCTTTCTCAAAACTTCCCCAATGATTGTCTTGATCACATCCAAAACCTTTGTTTTTGGTGTCTAATTTGTGATCAATGTTATAGGGATGATTAAATCCATGTTTTTGCTAAATAAAATAATTGAAAGTGATCATCACAGTCCAGTTTCAGCAAGAACACTCTGTTTTGCCTGAAACTGGACAATTTTCTGATAAACTGTCAAAAACCCCTGGAATGCTCTCCCTAGCCGTACGGCTACTTTGGCCGTGCATTTTCCAGTCTCTTCCCTTTTTGACTGGAATGTTTGCAAAATAACCCTTTTCTGTTAAATAATTAACTAGTTTTGTTAAAATGTCAGTTTCTCCAATTTTTTGAAATACACACACACATGCACGTTTATTAACTAACGTTAGGGAGACTCGGTCCTATCTGAGGCGACTTGGGTGACGTAAAACTCTTCCCAAGGCGTAACCTGACCTCCGAACGAATAGAATCTCTAACCTTTGCATTTGTTGGGTTAAATAATTAACAAATGTGGCGACTCCGTTATGTTTTGCGTGATAACCGTGTTTGGTATTTCGCCTTCTAAAACCTATCCATTCGTCACGGGGTGGGATCCTTACAGTGGCGACTCCGCTGGGGAGTAAAGTATTTGCAAACTTCTTTTTAGAAGATTTGAGGACACTTTTGTGTGGGTCAAACTCCCGTCCCCCGTTTTTGTTAACTTTTGTGTGTTGTTTTGTGTGTGCTGTGCTTCTGTTTGAACCTTCTGGAGTGGAAACTGTTCTGGAAATGCAATAAACTGGGGCTTGATGACCAGAAGTTGAAAAACTGCAAAAAATAATTGCCAGGATGCTATAGCCGTACGGCTATATTGGGTAGGGAACAGAATGTTTCAAAATTTAACAATTTTGTGCAAGGCAGAAACATTATGTGTCCCTTTTTGCTTCTGCTTATCCAGGTTCCAAATTTACAGATTTGTTTGTGCACATTACCTTCTTCTTTTTTAGCCAAAACTTGGTTTTAAAGCTTGGTTATGCAGAAGTCTTTTTGGACATAAAATTGGGTTTTCAAAGCCTCCTTGTGCATAACCCATTTTGTAAAAATTTTTGAATTCTTTTGTTGTGCACAACTTGTTTTGCAAATGGTTTTCAAAAGGATTGTTTCTTGTGAAGTTTTGATTTCAAAGAATTCTTTGGTTGTGCACAATTTGTTGTATGTACAAGTTTTGGCTTTGTTTGTTCATATGATTCTTGCTTGATCGCTTGTGTAAATAGCTTATTCATGCTTGTTCATGTGTTGATTATACATTGTTCATGATGTTAAGACGAATCGAAAATCTCTTTTTTAACTCAAAAGAGAACATAGAATGGCTTCACACTACGCGCACTTGATCTTGCACGTTCCAAATGCCCTTTAAACCCAGGATGGATGCCAGATACAGCTTGATTGGTGCTCTTGTGCCCTTCTAGCGCGCACGGGTCCATTCCACCTCCCCTTCCGAGCCTAGTCAACCACACTTGTCCGTGACACACAAATACCGTGACTTCAGTTGGTTTTTGGTCTAGCTCACGTTACTACGTCCCTAATACGTGCCTGAGATTAATTGTGGCCAAGTTAATGCCCGAGTCACGACTCCTTGTGAAAGCAAGTGTGACCATGGTCAACTTTGACCCGGTCCTTGACTTATGCATTAATATTGGCTATAATTAACCTAAGTCATGTGTTATGGATAGGGTGACACTGTGTTGTCGAGCCCTAATGAATGGTTCATACTAATCATCCTTAAGCCCATGGATAAGATTCGAGAGCCCTCATCAAAGATGAGGTTACACCGGAAGTCCCTTAAGTCCTTAAGACGAATCTCGATCTTAACCGGGGCTTAATCATGATTGGAATGGCTCACGCATTGAGAGTGTTGCGATAAACTAGACCCTAGGTTCGTTTATTTTGGTTGGTGGAAGCCGCTTGCCCTATAGGACCCTCGCCCAGGACAGTCTATCCTTGGGAGTGTGCAAGGCAGGTGAAAAACGAGGGGTCTATAGGCGTAGTGATGGCCTCCACTGATCCAGGATGTAGAATAGTTGCGAAAAAGAAGAGAAATATTTTCCAACTAATTAGGAATGAAATGTGTTTTAAGTAAACATGAACAATAAATTCTAAGCCTTTGAGCCGTTCACTAACGTTTGTTCGTGTGACAAGATTGCCTAATAACAATCAAAGGAATAAACAAAAATCCTTTTCTAAAAAGTGAAAATCGTTAAATTCATCCAAAATGCATGGCTTGGGCTTGTTCCCCCCCCCCAATGGTCAAACTCGTTTCCCCCATGAGTCAAAATCTTGTTTGTGTCGAGTCCCCGCCTTACTCAAAGCATGGCTTTTTGAAAACCCTTCCATGGTGCCCTTACGGCTTGTCGGTCCTTTTTGCTATAGGGAGAAATGGAAGCCCGATTTGAAACCATTTAAAGAGCTATGGGTGCCATATGTAGATACCCCCGGGGAACCGCGGCTTGGCTAGAGCGCGCGGGTCACCCTAGGATGTCCACTTGGTTTTAAGAGTCGCCACCCACGTTTTTGAGGAACGCAAGAAAACCTAAAGCACGTTTCTGAGGAACGCAAGAAAACCTAAAGAAAGCCGATTTTTGTACGAAAACCAGAGATTGGGGAGAGAAGGGTTCGGGGGTTAGGTTACGAAATGGGAAGTACTTAAACACCCATTTCGCCCGAGCAAAGTCGGTCTTGTTTGTTCATAATTCACTTTAAAGATAAATGTGTTCTTCCTATTTGAATGATGATAAAAAAGGGGTTTTATTGTTTAAAATGTAGGGACATAACTCCTAGGCCAATTCAATGTAATGAAAGGGCCATTGGTGTCATGTCCCAAATGGTTTTGGGGTGATTGCACATTTGATTAAAGAAGAAGAAGAATTAGAAGAAGAAGAAGAAGATTAAAGTTAAGACATTTTACCTATAATATCCTTCAAAGAGAACCTCTTGAAAAGCCTTGAAAAAGAGGTTGAATACTTGGAGAGAATATCTTTAGTAAACTGCCTAGAGTAAGATTCAAGGTGGGAAATTCTTAAGGTGCCAAAAGAGGTCAAAAGAGGGTCCAAAAGTCCTCCCTCCAATGATGGATTGGAGGGGTTTTTATAGTTGAAAAGGGGGAGTTTTTGGAGCCAAATGGAGTCTCCAAGAAATCTTTCCCGGGCAAAATCATGTATAATGAGCAAGGGAGAGATTCTTGGGCAGAATTTGTAACTGACGCACCCCAGAAGCGCGCGCATCCCACCTAGGCAGCGGAAGGCGCGCGCGTCTGGCCTCAAGGGGCGGAGGCGTGTGACTCTGAAAGGTAAAATCTGACAGAATGGACTAGAATGTTAGAACTGTTATTCAGTTAAGTCCCTGGACTTAACGGAGCCCGTCTGGAACTTAACCAAAGTAACAGAAACTAACAGAAAACACTTAAAAGAGGGAGAAACACAAAATCAAGTGTGCAATCGGGGTGAGTGGTCGAAGGCGGGGTGTCTATAGAGCCCCTCGGCGGCGTGGATTGCGAAGCAAACGCGCCGATGAAAGACAGACATCCGCCTAGGACATCACCAAGAAAAACGAAAAGACTCGATAAAAGCAGAAATTTGAAATTGCGAGGGATGGAGGTGCGCTCCCTGTGTGAGCGGCTTTGGTTGATAATAAAAGGTTCGGGGGCATAAAGCGGCCCACCGTGGCCGACAGCGGGACTTGTCTGGCTGATAGCGAGATCCATTTGCTGGGATGCGGGACCCGGAGGACCGTTTGCTTGAGTGCGGGACCCGGAGGACCGTTTGCTTGAGTGCGGGACCCGGAGGACCGTTTGCTTGGATGCGGGACCCGGAGGACCGTTTGCTGAAGTGCGGGACTCAGATGACCGTTCGCTAAAGTGCGGGTCCCGGAGGACCGTCTGCTGAAGTGCGGGACCCGGAGGAGCGTTTTCTTGGATGCGGGACCCGGAGGACCGTTTGCTTTGAATGCGGGACCCGGAGGACCGTTTGCTTGAATGCGGGACTCGGAGGACCGTTTGCTTGAATGGATGTAGATTTTGCTTGATGAGAAGGTGGTGATTTTTGTGGCTCACCCAGGACCAAGTTGTTGCCGTGAGTCGCACTTTGATGTTGACTGATTGACTTTGACTTTTGATGGGGTGCGGGCACAACTGACTGCGGAGTGGTTTCTGCTGGGGATGAATTGTAAAAACTGATTTTTTGAGAAAATAAAAGACACCCTACTTTGAGTGGGAGTTTCTATCTTATTTCAGTTCTTAGACATGCCTTAAGGGCGGACCAAATTAATGTGTGCCCAGCTAAGTGTTTGTTGTCATTGAACTCCTTTTCTGTGCTGGGATCTGGTTTCTTGCAGGTTGAAGGCGTTTGAATGCGCCTGGGCTTCCTTCTTGAACTGACAAGGGCATGTTCTGTTTCTGTCTGTTGTCAAACGCGCGCGCGCCTGGCTTTGGTCTCGAGGGGCGCGTGTGGCTGGAGTCGCTTGTCGGAGGCGCGCGCTTCTGGCTTGCTGAATTCCAGCCCCTTTCTTTTCTGAGCAGGGCACTCTAACAGCTATAAATTTAAACCATTTTCGATCAGAATGGTCACACAACAATATTCTGCATCTTTTCCCTTACTCTATACCTCAAAATTCTTGTAGCGATGGCCCCGATGACCTTTACTTTTGAAGTCAAAGTTTCCGTCCCCGAAGGCGATAAGTCCGTCCGCATTGCCCCAATTGCGAAGGCACGTCCTAGCGTCTTTGACCGTTTGGGAAGGCTAACTGAGAGTGTTGTTGCCGTTGATTCCGTGAAGCCGGTGGTCCACGTGAGGGATCATAGGCCCCGTTACTTGCCTAAGAAGAAGAAGGGTAAGGGAAATTCTTCTCATGTGTGGAAGCGTCCCATGGTTGTTCCCGCTAAGGTTCTGCTTAACAAAGGTAAAGGGAAGCCCGTTGATGAAGCTTCATCCCGTCCTAGTGTCTTCTTTCGTCTTGGTGGTCTCGAGAATGCTCCACCCCCATCCAAGAAGACTAAAGGCCGTCCCCAAAAGAAATGGGTCCCCAAACCGAAGAAAGATTAGATATTTCTTTGTACCCGTGAGATTGCAATTAGACCACTTTGTTAGGATTTAATGTCTTAAGTTTTTTAGTAGCTCGACAAAATCCGTTGTAATGGCTTGAATGATTTGAGATTTGAATAAAATTGCATTTTGTTAATTTGAGATGATTTGGGTATTTGTTTATGTTTTAGACCGCACCCGAAGGTTGCCTACGTTCCTCCAGTGTGGAGGCTCAGGTCTTCGTACTTCAAACAAATGAAGACCTTTTTTTTTTTTTTTGTGCACCCTGTTTTTTGCCTAGACCGCCCTTTCGGGTTTTCAATCTAGCGAGCTTCTTTTTTTTGCACGTGCTCTAATTTTTGCCTAGGCCGCCCTTGCGGGTATTCAACCTAGCGAGCTTTTTTTTTTTTTTTTTTTTTTTTGATGGTCTTCATTTATTAAGCGTAGAATCTCTTCAACTTGTCAAGGTTGACTTCTTTTGGCAGCTGGTCTCCATCTAAGTCCGTGAGTCGGACTGCACCGCCGCTTAGTATCTTCTTGACCACGTACGGACCGATCCATCGGGGTCCCCATTTTCCAAGGGGGTTCATGGCATTAGGAGGGTGTTGTCTTAGGACCAAATCTCCCACATTGATGTTTTGAGGCTTCACCTTTTTGTTGAAAGCCCTTGCCATTCTTTGTTGATAGGCTCTCGTACGTTCGAGTGCGCTTAGGATTTTCTCGTCGAGTAGAGCTAGCTGTTCATATCGACTTTGCATCCAATCGATTTCATTGACTTGGTTCTCGAGGAGGACCCATAGGGATGGGACTTCGAGCTCTATTGGGAGTACAGCTTCGGAACCATACACCAATGCATAAGGAATTTCTCCAGTTGCTGTTCGTATTGACGTGCGGTAGCCCCACAATGCTAGAGGTAGCTTTTCGGGCCAATCCCTTCCGGTGGAGGCCATTTTCTTCACAATGGTCTCGATTGTCTTATTAGCAGCTTCGACCGCGCCTTTTGCTTGAGGGCGGTATGGAGATGACTTGTGCTTGGTAATCTTGTATTCTATCAGGAGCGCGTCTATCTCTTTCTCAAAGTGAGAACCGTTGTCTGAGGTGATTTCATGAGGGACGCCGTACCGGCACATGATGTGGGTCTTCACAAATTCGGCCACTTTCTTGGCGTTGAGAACCCGGTAAGCCTGTGCTTCGACCCATTTTGTAAAATAGTCCACGGATACTAGGACAAAAGATTGTCCGTTGCTGCCAGTAGGGTAAACTTTGCCGATGATGTCTATGCCCCAACAAGAGAAAGGCCATGGCGTGGTCATGTTGTAAAGCTGTGAGGGCGGAGCGTGCTGTAGGTTGGCATGAAATTGGCATTTGGCGCACCTTTTGACTCTCTCGATGCAGTCTCTTTCCATGGTACTCCAATAATAACCCATGCGGAGTATCTTCTTGGTCAACATAAACCCGTTCATGTGGGGCTCATATTCACCTTCGTGGATCTCATGCATTATTTCTTGAGCTTCAGTCTCATTTATGCATAGGAGATTGATCCCTTCGTGGTGCCTTTTGTAGACTCGGTCTCCGATTAGTACATATCGAGAGGCTAGTCTTTGCAACGCCATTTGAGACTTCTTATTGCTATCCTCGGGATAAGTGCCATTCTTGAGGAAATTCATGATATCTGAATACCACGGGGAATTTGCCTGGACCTCGTTGACCTCGATACTCATGCAGTATGCCAGACTGTTTCTTCGGGAAATTTTAAAGGGTTTCACCATTTTACCCTCGGCCATTTCGACCAGTGAAGCGACGGTGGCTAGTGCATCAGCAAAACAGTTCTTGTCCCTTGGCAGGTAGTTGAAGGTGATTTCTTGAAACTGTTCAACCAACTCCTCGAGATGTTGACCATACCGTTGCAGAGTCGATTCTTGAATCTTCCACTTTCTAGATGTCTGATTGATGATGTGTAAGGAATCACCAAATACCTCTAAGCTAGTGACATTTCTCTCGAGGGCCGCTTCGAGCCCCGCTATGCATGCTTCGTACTCAGTGATGTTGTTGGTGGCTTCAAATTCGAGGCGGATAGCGATTGGAGTACACATCTCCTTTGGATCGACAAGTAACATCCCTATGCCATATCCATGCTTATTGGCCGCGCCATCGAAAAAAAGTTTCCACTTATCTTCCTATGTTGTAGCGCAAATTAAATGCTCGTCGGAGAACTGTAGGTCTTCCCCCTTCACTTCGTCACACGGAAATTCAGCAAGCTGATCACTGAACACTTTCCCCCTAATGGATTTGAGTGTGACGTAAGTGATATCATAGCCGGCGAGCATGAAATACCATTTGGCTATTCTTGTTGACATGAAAGGTTTCTCGAAGATGTAGCGGAGCGGGTCCACTTTTGCTACCAACTTGATTGGGAAGGCCTCCATGTAGTGCTTGAGCTTTTGAGTAACCCAAACCAATGCCGCACAAGACTTTTCTAAGACAGAGTAGTTCTTCTCAGCTCCTTTAAACCGGCGGCTGACAAAGTAGATAGCATTCTCTTTTGTGGAGTCTCGCTGTTCTTGTGATAACATAGCCCCTAAGGCTTCATCATTGATAGTGAGATAGAGCAAGAGAGGCTTCTCCTTGTGCGGTGGAACCAAAACTGGAGGGCATGTTAAGTAATGCTTCACTTGGTCGAAGGCTTCTTGGCAAGCATCGGTCCATTCTAGACCCACATTCTTCTTAAGTAGCTTGAAAATTGGTTCACACATGGAAGTGAGTTGGTGCACTAACCGACTGATGTATTGAAGTCTGCCCATAAAACCTTTGATTTCTTTCTGCATCTTTGGAGGAGGCATGTCAATGATTGCCTTGATCTTGGAGGGATCGGCTTCAATTCCCCTCTCAGTGACCATGTAACCGAGAACCTTTCCTCTGATGACCCAAAAGTGCACTTTGCGGGGTTGAGTCTCATGTTGTGTTGTCGGAGTCGTTCAAAGAACTTGCGAAGATCGATCAAATGTTGACCGTTGGTTCCCTTCGAATGGATGATCATGTCGTCTACATTGACCTCGATCTCTTTGTGAATCATGTCATGGAATAGATCGGTAACAACCCTTTGGTACGTAGCCCCAGCGTTCCTTAGCCCGAACGGCATGACTGTGTAGGAGAAAGTGCCCCATGGTGTTGTGAAAGCTGTCTTGTGTTGGTCCTCCTCAGACATGAAAATCTGATTGTAACCGGCAAAACCTTCCACAAACGAGCGGACTTCATAGTTGGCAATCGAATCGACGAGCATGTCGATGTTTGGTAGCGGAAAATCATCTTTCTGGGAAGCTTTGTTCAAATCCCGAAAGTCCACACAAACTCAAACCTTGCCGTTTTCCTTTCTGACTGTCACAATGTTGGCTAACCAAGTCAGATACTCAATGACTTTGATGAAACCCACACTGAGGAGCTTTTCATTCTCTTCTTTGACTTGTAGGGACCATTCTGGCTTGATCTTTCTGAGTTTCTGCTTTACTGGCTTGGCGTCCTCTCTGATCGGAATTCTGTGCTCTGCGACCTTTCTGTCCAAACCCGGCATATCTTTGTACGACCATGCGAATACATCCACAAATTCTTTGAGCAGTGCAGTCAATCTATCTCTGTCTTCCCCCTTGAAGAAGCTGCCTATCTTCGTTTCTTTTGGCTCTTCGTCGGTACCCAGATTAACAACATGCAATTTCTCATCAGCCCCTGGACCATTTTCACCACGACAACGAACCTGTTGAGCTAGTTCATTTAGGTATGTTATGTTTTCGTGGTCTATTTCATCATAATTTGAATCGTTATTAACTTGTTCATTAAGTTCGTTATTAGTTAATTCATCATTTATGATGTTTGCAATCTCGGGGTACTCAGAAATATCGAATTTTTCATTAGCAAAGAAAGGAAACACACGCTCGGCTATGGCCTCCATATCCTCTTGGGTGAGGGTATTAGAAACACTCTCGGACTCGAAAGTAAGTGTGAGCCGCTCTTCCTTTGTTGCTGTGCGGGGTATGAAACCCATTTCTTGGACTAAAAATTCCTCGGATACCATGGGCCCCTTCGTAGAATACCAGTTGTTGATTGGCTCGGAGCTTGGCTGGATCTTGCTGATAGATGGACTCTCCATTTCTGTGTTGTCGGAGATGGCGTTGACTTGACAATCGTCCATGATGGCAAATTTTTCGAACGTGGAGGCTAGATCGGATAGTTCTTCCCCCACAGTAATCTCTACCTCGGATTCCATAGTCACTTTCTTGCCCCACCACTCTCGGGATGACATTGGAGTAGGCTCCCTTTCTCGTGTCGGGATTTCGCAATCAGTGAAGATCTCGAGGCCGGGCTTTCTGACGCCCTTGTCGTTCACCCATGGCTCGGGAAAGATCATGTATAGAACATCTTCCCCTTGGTGAACAACGTGTTCAGTGTGTTGCGGTAAGGCCTCAAGTTGGGGATTTCATATTGTCGACCTTCTTTGCGAGCTCGGGTCTTTTGATTCTTGACTGCTTGCTCGTACTTTAAGTCATCTTCGGTAGGCTCGTATCCCAAACCAAACTTGTTTCTGACAAAAGGAATCTCTACGGGGTGCATTATCCCTTGTTGATGCTTCCCTAGGCCTAGACCGGGAAAGTGATTCATGTTCCTCATCATACGTAGGATTTTAGGATTACCGAGGGTCCATTGCCCATTTCCCCTTTCTTTGTCGATGGCGTTGATGCCGGAGAGAGTGGAATCTTCTATCCCGTGTTGAACTTGGTGAACGGGTTGTCCCCCATTTCTGTGGATGGTGACATTCTCGGCCATGACGGTGACTATCTCGTCCCCATTTCTGATCTTGACACATTGATGGAGAGTGGAAGGGACAGCATTGGAACTGTGGATCCAAGGTCGGCCCAAAAGTAAGTTGAACGAAGCTGGGATATCAAGTACTTGGAATGGGACGGACATGATCATGCTTCCAAATTCGATATCGACTTCTAGCATTCCCATGACTGTACGGGCAGTGCTGTCGTACCCTCTAATGACTTGGGTAGAAGGTTGTAAATCAGAGCTTTTGAGCCCCAGTATGCCCATGACTCGGCTAGGCATTAAGTTGAGTGTGGAACCACCGTCTACTAAAACTCTTGAAATGGGTCTCCCTCTTGCCTTTACTTTGAGGTAGATGGCTTCATTGTGATCGGACCCAAATGGTGGGAGGTCCATGTCGGCAAAAGTGATGACATTGCCGAAGTGAATATGACCTATCATTGCTGTGAGGTCTTCGGGGGTTGTGTCGGGAGAGACTGATGTGTCATCCAAGTTCTTGATGACGAGGTCTCGGTGCTTCTTTGATGATGCAATAAGGTCCCAGATGGATATGTTGGCTTGTGTCTTCTTGAGTTGTGTTAACAAAGGATCTTCGGGTATGTCGCATGCTTGCGATCTTGGAGAAGAGGTGTTGGTTGCTGTATTTGTGGGAATCGAGGCACTCGCTATTACCCGGCCACTACGGGTGAGCACATTCACGGACCCTTGTAGCTTCTTCTTCCTATTCTCTATGACTTCCCTCATAATCTCATCATAAGTCATAACATAACAAGAATTATCAAGTTTATTCATGCCATCGGAGCCCTCATTCACAATTGGGATCGAATGAGTGGTTCCTTCAAACTCTCCTACCTCTATTACATTGACACCACCTTCATTAGGGATTATGAATTCCTTCTTGTCTATAAGGTCTTGGATGGTGTTGCGGATGGAGAAGAAATCCTCGGTGAGGTGGCCGGTGCATTAATGGTAGTCACACCAGTTGTGGTGGGCATGGTTGGGACAGAGCGATTTTGGTTGCTTGTACCCTTGAAGAGGAGTGATTTGTCCCTTGGCCTTTAGAGCTTCATAGGCCTCAGTGATGGTCATGCCATTGAGAGGAGTATAGACGCGGTCGTTATGGAACCGCTTGTTGGGTTTCCAAGTAACATGCGCAGCGGAATATAGCAATTAAAATTTTAAGAAACCCAAAGCCATGGATCCGCTCATATGATTAAATCAAATACAACATAATCAATAAAGGATGAACTAACCCTTGATGGCTATCAAAGTTTTCTCTTGGTCTTTGGTGGAGATTTGAAGACTTGATCACGATCACAAAGCTTGAACACGAACTTTGAAGATGATGATTTTCACCCTCTAGCGGTATCCACACTTCGAACGAATATCAAAGGAGCTTCTTTGATCTTGGTTGCTAGACCAATATTATGAAACACACTTTCACAATATAATAAAGAACTATATGGAATTTATTTGTGAATTATTTTGTTCCTCAATCAATGATATCTTAGAACAAAATAAAATCTCTCTCTCAAACTCTTTGAGACTCACAAAAGCACTAGTCAATATGGTCTGGCCGAATTGGGGTTTTTATACACAATTAAGACCTATTCCAAATAGGAATCTTGTGCCAAAAACCTTTCCTAATCGAATTAGGAAATTTCCAGTCGGCATACCGGGCGCCCGCCTGGTAACCCCCGAGCGCCCGCTCATTTGGGCAGAAGGTCAAGGCCTTTTCCGGCTTATTCAGGCGCCCGCCTGGTTCAACCCAAGCGCCCGCTTGGTTGACCAGGAGGCCCAGAATAATTCCAGAAATTCCCTTGAGGTCCTTCGACCCTAAATTCCAATATAGTCCTCTTATTTAAGATTCGTTCTATTGTGTGTGACCCTCTAGGATTATACTAAGTTGGCAATGGGCTCAAACATGATCCCATAAGATATGATTAGGTTCTAGCAAACCGTCATACCTACCCAAATAGTATAACTAGAAACAAGTTCGCATTCCTTTAGAATATGTCACAATCCCTTTGTCCACGATGTCATTGAACACAAGTCATGGTCAAACAGGCAACTTGTTTTGTTCAATACTTTCTCGATTCCGAATATGTTGATAATTCAAATGTTATTGATCCAATCAATCCATTTGAGTCCGGCCGAACATTTCATCAACATCATTCCTTCGAGGGGCCCAAGCTTGACATCTCTCCGTGGAGGGACAAATCCATTTAACTTATTATTCTTCCCAACGGGAATTCGATTATGCCAATCATATCCTTTATAACTACTCGGTTAAAAGTAGCGTTTGAATATGTCAAACATAATGTTCATCAAGTGGAAGACTATAATAACTTCATGTCTAAGGATTCAATTGACATAACTAGTATGAGATATATGTTCGACATAGACCATGACATAAATCTCATACAGCGGGTCATGTCCAGTACCTTGTTCCAAACAAGTACCCATAAATCTAACATGATCATCCCATGATCATTTAGCCTTTATACTAGTGCTTAACAAGTACTAGGGACGGAGATTATTATAAGTAAACATGAACAAAAATAATAATCAAAACATCTCATTATTGATATGAAATAAATGATAACAATTACAACGTTTATTAAACGTGCCTAGGGCACCACTACCAACAATCTCCCACTTGCCCTAGGCCCAATCTCCCATGTATCTAATACCCATGGACCTAACATAACCATCATGTTTAGCTTGTGGAAGTCCCTTTGTTAGCGGGTCCGCAACATTGTCATCAGTAGGTACTCTGCATATATTTACGTCTCCCCTATCAACGATCTCTCGAATGATATGAAAACGCCTAAGTATGTGTTTGGATTTCTGATGTGCTCTTGGTTCCTTTGCTTGAGCAATAGCACCATTATTATCGCAATAAAGGTCTATTGGACTAGCAATACTAGGAACCACTTCAAGTTCGGTTATGAACTTCTTAATCCAAACAGCTTCCTTTGCAGCATCCGATGCAGCAATATACTCAGCTTCTGTTGTAGAATCAGCGGTTGTACTTTGCTTGGAACTCTTCCAGCTAACAGCTCCACCATTTAACATAAACTCAAAACCCGATTGCGATCGGCTATCATCTTTGTCGGTTTGGAAGCTTGCATCCGTGTAAGCATTTACAACGAGATCATCTTCCATTCCTCCATAGACCAAAAACGAGTCTTTAGTTCTTCTCAAGTACTTAAGAATCGCTTTTACAGCTATCCAGTGATTTTTGCCAGGGTCGGTTTGGTATCTACTTGTCATGCTCAAAGCATAAGATACATCCGGCCTAGTACAAATCATGGCATACATGATGGACCCAATTGCCGAAGCATATGGAACATCATTCATTTTCTCACGCTCATCGTTTGTCTTAGGACATTGAGTCTTACTTAGAGAAACTCCATGTAACACGGGCAAGGTGCCTCTCTTGGAATTTTCCATACGGAATCTTCTAATGACCTTGTCAATGTATGTACTTTGGCTTAAACCAAGTAGCCTCCTTGATCTATCTCTATAGATCTTAATGCCAAGAATATATGCGGCTTCACCCATATCTTTCATTGCGAAGCACTTTCCTAACCAAGTCTTCACAGACTGAAGTGTAGGAATGTCGTTTCCAATGAGCAATATGTCATCCACATATAAAATAAGGAATAGCACTATGCTCCCACTAATCTTCTTGTATACACAAGGCTCATCCTCGTTTTTGATGAAACCAAACTCTTTGACCGATTCATCAAAACGGAGATTCCAACTCCTTGAAGCTTGCTTCAATCCATAGATAGATCTCTGCAATTTGCATACTTTAGAATCTTGTTCAAAACCTTCTGGTTGTGTCATATACACATCCTCTTGAAGTTTTCCATTCAGGAAAGCGGTTTTGACGTCCATCTGCCATATTTCATTGTCATGATATGCAGCAATGGCAAGCAAAATTCTTATAGACTTGATCATTGCTACGGGTGAAAAGGTCTCATCATAGTCAATACCATGAACTTGCCTATAACCCTTCGCTACAAGCCTAGCTTTGTAATTATGCACCTTCCCATCCATGTCAGTCTTTTTCTTGAAGACCCATTTGCATCCTATGGTTTTTACACCTTCGGGTGCATCAATCAAATTCCAAACTTGATTGTCTTGAATGGATTGCAATTCGGATTCCATGGCTCCAAGCCACTTCTCCGAATCAGGAGAAGACATCGCCTCTTGGTAGGTTGATGGTTCATCATTCTCAATGATTTCTACCTCATTACTATCCGTTACAAGAAATCCATATCTCTCAGGCTCGGATCGTAACCTACTAGATCTGCGAGTTGCTTGTGTATTTTGAACAGGTTCCACAACTCCTTGTGGTTCTTGTTCTTGTTCCACTATTGGTTCAATGTTATTTTCTGGGTCTCGAATTTCTTCAAGATTTATTTTACTCCCACTGATTTCTTTGGAGAGAAACTCTTTTTCTAGAAAGACACCAGTTCGGGCAACAAACACTTTGTTGTCCTCACGGTTGTAAAAGTAATATCCTCTAGTTTCCTTAGGATATCCCACGAAAATACATTCATCAGATTTGTGTGCAAGTTTTTCTGAGACAAGTCTTTTGACAAAAGCTTCGCAACCCCAAATTTTCATGAAAGGCAGACAAGGCTTCTTTCCGCTCCACATCTCATATGGAGTCTTTTGAACCGATTTAGTTGGAACACGATTTAGTGTGAAAGCAGCGGTTTCTAGGGCGTAACCCCAAAAGGATATTGGAAGATCAACTTGACTCATCATTGATCGAACCATGTCTAACAAAGTCCGATTCCTCCTCTCGGACACACCATTCCATTGTGGTGTTTCGGGTGGAGTCAATTGTGAAACTATTCCACAATTCTTTAGATGATCATCAAATTCTTGACTCAAGTATTCTCCGCCTCGATCTGATCGAAGTGCCTTAATACTTTTGCCAAGTTGTTTTTCTACTTCATTTTGAAATATTCTAAATATCTCAAATGCTTCACTTTTATGTTTCATTAGGTAAACATACCTAAATCTACTATAATCATCAGTGAAGGTTATGAAGTATTGAAATCCTCCCCTAGCATTGCTACTTAATGGTCCGCATACATCGGAATGTATCAACCCCAATAAGTCGCTTGCCCTTTCACCCAACTTGGTAAAAGGTGTCTTAGTCATTTTTCCAAGAAGACACGACTCACAAGTATCATATGACTCGAGGTCACATGAACCTAAAAGTCCGTCCCCATGGAGTTTTGAGATACGCTTCTCATTAATATGACCAAGACAGCAATGCCATAAATAGGTATGATTTACATCATTAGGTTTAGATTTCTTATTTACATGATAGACATTGTCATTATTTTCATTCTTGACATCCAAGATATAAAGGCCATTAAATGAATTAGCAATACCATAAAGCACATCATTTAAATAAATAGAAAATTTCTTATTCTCAATAAGAAACTTAAAACCTTCATTATCCAAACAAGAAATTGAAATAATATTTCTGCTTAAATCCGGAACATAATAACAATTGTTTAAAACAAGAATTAATCCGGAAGGTAAAGTGACTTCATAAGTCCCTACGGCTAATGCAGCAACTCTTGCCCCATTCCCCACGCGTAGATCTACTTCACCTTCTTTAAGCAGTATCCTATTCTTTAGTCCCTGCACATTTAGACAAATGTGAGAACCACATCCGGTATCCAATACCCAAGAATCAGTGGTAGAAAGGAGAATATCTATCATATAGATACCTGAAGTTGACGCAGCCTTGCTGCTCTTCTTCTTCTTTTGCTCTTCCAAGAAAGCCTTGAAATTACGTTTCCAATGACCAATTTTTTGACAATGGAAACAGATTGCATCTTTTTGTGAATCGGGTTTTGCCTCAGAAGTCTTGGCAACCTTTGCCTTGCTTATTTTGGGTTTGACAACTTTCTTACCCTTTCCTTTGGCACTAGCCTTCTTCCCATCATGAACCAAGAGCACGGGAGAACCTTTCTCCACAATTTTCATCTCTGCAGTTTTGAGCATCCCATGCAACTCAGAGAGATTCTTATCCATTCCATGCATGTTATAATTCATCACAAACTGATTATAACTTTTAGGCAATGAATTAAGAATGAGATCCGTGGCTAGCTCCAATGGGATTGGATAGCCAAGTTTATCAAGGTTCTCTACATAACCTTTCATTTTAAGAAAGTGAGGACTCACTTGTTGCCCTTCATTCATTTTACTAGTAGTGAATGCAACAATGGTCTTGTACCTCTCTTGCCTAGCTTGCTCTTGAAACATGGTTCTCAACTCCACGCCTATCTCATAGGCTTCCAAATGTTCCAAACTTTGTTGGAGTTTTGAACACATAGCAGCAAGCATGAGACAACTTACATCTCTAGAATCATTACGATGTTTCTTGTAATTGTCCCTTTCTACCCTAGGGGCAGTAGGCGGTGGTTCAGCAGGGAGAGGCCCATCGAGAATGTACAACTTATCTTCTTGCCTAAGAACGATTCTTATGCTACGGATCCAATCCATAAAGTTAGTACCATTCTCTTCGAGCTTATCCTTCTCAAGGATCGATCGCAACGACATTGATTGAGTGTTATTTGTCATTATCTACAAATATGCAAAATTTCCAAAATTTAATAAGTACCGATTTTCATTAAAGAGATAAATAATGTATTTTTCAAACAAAATACTCCCATTAAATTATATAACCTTCTTATACATCCAATGTATAATATAATTTACTTGGGCTAAGATCCAACTTTAATTTAACTTTTGAGTCCACGGAGGCGGACCGCTCAAAAACTTAATTAATTAGGTAAACAATCATGTCAATCATATCCCATATGATTCTTAGATCCTTTTATGAGATTCTTTGAGAAATCCAATTTCAAAAAGCATGTTTAATCTCATATTTTGCCTAGGTCCAAAACTGTTTTGATGCCTAATTAAGTCCAACCATTTTAAACGTATATGAACCATTCAATTTAACGCACCTTGCGGAGGCAAGCCCACATTAAATTAATGAACCTCATCTTGCTCATACATGAATAAAATCAATGCACTTCGCGGAGGCGAACCCACATCAAAATCACCCATATATAAACAAGTGTTTTAATCATGGCATGGCAAAGAAGGACTTAAAACTTTCTTTGAAGGTTCATCACATATAGCATATAACACATTTATGAGCACATAATATAAACATGTTACACATCAAGTTTAGCCACTAAATTAATCCCATTAATTTAAGCATGATATTTATGTGTCATTAGTTTCTCTATAATTATGAGGATGAGACTAATTCAACTTTGGTTATTATCTCCAAATCAAGACAACAAGAAGTGCGGTCGAACTAAGCCATTAGGCAACCACAATCCCGCACTAATTCAAGAAACCAAGAAAGTAGTCCATGTGGCCGAAACTAAGCAATAGATGGTCTCGATGAACGTAGGCCAATTGCATTCACAATTCTACATGGATCTCCAATCATTGAATCAAGAACTTTGTTTCTCAATTTTAGCAATTATGAACTCTTCATAATTCTAACTTCGTTTTATCTTTGAAACTTTGATTGCGATCAATTTTGGGAAACACAATCTCGATGAACGCAGATTAGCCATCCAAAACTTGAACCAATCTAGGAATCACAAGACTAAAACAAATAGGAAAATCAAACCCCAAAATCCACACACAAACCAACTACCCAAAACCCATTCCAGATCAACAAGTCTGGACTGGTTCTGTTACTGGTTTTGTCGAATTTATCGAAAATTCCATATTCAGATTTTAACCAAAATCAGAACAAATTTTGACCACCGAGCGCCCGCCTGGTCATCAGCGAGCGGGCGCCTGAATGGCCAGAATGATACAGAATTTTTAAAGTTCGAAAATTTTGTCTCAAAATTATTTTTCCCCGATTATTAAAACTTTGATCAAATCAAAAATCAATAATCGAAATAATTCAGAATCCACCATAATATTTATTGCGATTGAATCGTGCGATTAAAGTTGCAAAACAATAAACCACATAAAATCACAAAACACATAAGCATCATATATTCCAATATTCATATCATTCTAGGCACATAAACAATTTATATACACATAACATGATCAAGGTATTGAAATAATCAATATGAACGGGGCTCTGATACCACTGTTGGGTTTCCAAGTAACATGCGCAGCGGAATATAGCAATTAAAATTTTAAGAAACCCAAAGCCATGGATCCGCTCATATGATTAAATCAAATACAACATAATCAATAAAGGATGAACTAACCCTTGATGGCTATCAAAGTTTTCTCTTGGTCTTTGGTGGAGATTTGAAGACTTGATCACGATCACAAAGCTTGAATACGAACTTTGAAGATGATGATTTTCACCCTCTAGTGGTATCCACACTTCGAACGAATATCAAAGGAGCTTCTTTGATCTTGGTTGCTAGACCAATATTATGAAACACACTTTCACAATATAATAAAGAACTATATGGAATTTATTTGTGAATTATTTTGTTCCTCAATCAATGATATCTTAGAACAAAATAAAATCTCTCTCTCAAACTCTTTGAGGCTCACAAAAGCACTAGTATAATCCTAGAGGGTCACACACAATAGAACAAATCTTTAAAAGGACAAAATTGGAATTTTTTAGAGTTTCTGGCTAGGCGGGCGACCGCCCAAGATGGACCGGGCGACGCCCAAAAATGGGCGACCGCACAGCCTTTCTTTGGGCGGCCGCACGGTGCTGTCGGGAGGCTGATTCCTAATTTGATTAGGAAACGAATTTTGGACGAATTTTGACACAAGTTTCCTATTTGGAATAGGTCCTACTTGTGTATAAAAGACCAAATTCGGCCAGCTCTCTTCCCTAATGATTTTGTGAGTCTCCAAAGAGTTTGAGAGAGTTTATTTTGTTCCAAGATATCTTTGATTGAAGAACAAAATAATACATAATTAAAATTCTATATAGTCATTATCAATTGTGAAAGTGTGTTTCATAATTGTTGGTCTAGCAACCAAGATCAAGAAGCTCCTTGATATTCGTTCGTGGTGTGGATACCGCTAGAGGGTGAAGCTCATCATCTTCAAAGTTCGTGTTCTTACTTTCTTCGTGATCAAGCTTCAAATCTCCACGAAGATCAAAGCTAGAATTCAAAGTCATCAACGGTTAGTTTCTCCTCTATTCATATTGTTGTATTTGATTTAATCATATGAACGGATCTATGGGGTTTGGGTTTCATAAATTTTAAATGCTAAATTCCGCTGCGCATGTTACATCGAAACCCAACAACAACTTATCCTAGGAAATGCTAGCATGCACTTGAATGTGTCAAAATGACTAGTCGAACCTAAGGTACAAGTAGTTTATGCATAAATCATGGGACAACGCAGTTTGATTTTAGAAAGCATAGCTAGGCATGTCCAAATGATGATATGAACACATGCCCATGTCCCTAGTGATTCCAATAACGTGAAAATGAAGCCAATTTTGTGGAATCGCACCTAGGAAGGCAAAAACCCCAAATTGCATGAACATGAACCCTAGGACTAGGGAGTGCACAAAATTGATAAAGATCGAGTGGGAAAGAAGGCGTACCACTCGGTCATGGCATAAATGAGCGGTAGGGGACTTATAGAACCCCACTTCCACGTCATTAAGGGCAATGGTGTAGCCCCAGAAATTGCGGACCATGTCGAGCCACCTATCCGCTCCTCTTGGGTAGCCCCTTCGCGCCTGAGCATCCATAAGTGAATTTTAAACAGTTTGGAGAAAGAAATCCGGAGAATTTTGATGATATTCCCTCTTGAAATCGCCTCTCTCTCTAGGATTTTCGGCTTGGATTTTGCAAAAATGCAGCAACCATCCGTATGGCTGCTGTTTTGAAAAAGAAGGAGACGCCTTCTTAAACCGTACGGTTGGTTTGGTGAGGATTTTCGGTTTGGATTTTGCCCACAATTTACACTCTGGCCCCTGACGCCTTGAACATGGTTCCCCCTAGGTTTCTGAAATAGAACTTAGGCCCTCTCCCTTTGGGAAATGTCTAAAATGCCCCTTTTGGCTCATGCGACTTGATTTGAACCTAGAAAGATTAGGTTCCCAATGAAAATGAAAATTGGGCAGTCCCTAGATGGACGTAAGACCAGGTTTGTGAAATTAACATGGCCGTACTTCGTAAGTCCAGTTAAGAATGTGAGAATTAGCATTAACCCGGCCACGCTTCGTAAGTCCAGGTTAAGGGTATGAATTTAACCCGTCCGAGCCTCGTAAGTCCAGGTTAAGAGTTTAAGTGAAATTAACCCGGCCGCACCTCGTAAGTCCAGGTTAAGAGTATGAACTTAACCTGGCCGCGCCTCGTAAGTCCAGGTTAAGAGTATTAATTTAACCCGGCCGCGCTTCGTAATTCCAGGTTAAGGGTATGAATTTAACCGGCCGCACCTCGTAAGTACAGGTTAAGAGTTTAAGTTAAGTTAACCCGGCCGCGCCTCGTAAGTCCAGGTTAAGGGTTAAGATTTTAAGTAAACTTAACCCGGCCGCGCTTCGTAAGTCCAGGTTAAGAGTATGAATTTAACCCGGCCGTGCTTCGTAAGTCCAGGTTAAGAGTATGAATTTAACCCGGCCGCGCCTCGTAAGCCCAGGTTAAGAGAAATTAACCTGGTCGCGCCTCGTAAGTCTAGGTTAACAGTATGAATTTAACCCAGCCGCGCCTCGTAAGTCCAGGTTAAGACTTTAAGTGAAATTAACCCGGCCGTGCCTCGTAAGTCCAGGATAAAAGTTTAAGTGAAATTATCCCGGCCGTAATTCGTAAGTCCAGGTTAAGAATTTGAATTTGTGAAGTTAACGTGGCTGCTCTTTGTAAGTCCAGTTAAAAATATGAAAAATTATCCTTTAGCCGTCCAATGTGACGTAAGACCATTAGGTTCTGTGAGATTATGTCCTTTGGCCGTCCAATGTGACGTAAGACCATTAGGTTCTGTGAGATTATGTCCTTTGGCGGTCCGGTGTGACGTAAGACCATTAGGTTCAGTGAGATATGTCCTTTGGCCGTCCGGCGTGACGTAAGACCATTAGGCACTGTGAGATTATGTCCTTTGGTGGTCCGGTGTGACGTATGACCATTAGGTTCAGTGAGATATGTCCTTTGGCAGTCCGGCGTGACATAAGACCATTAGGTTCTGTGGGATGTGTCCTTTGGCCATCCGGCGTGACGTAAGACCATTAGGTTTTGTGAGATTGTGTCCTTTGACCGTCCGGCGTGACGTAAGACCATTAGGTTTAGTGAAATTTTGTCCTTTGGCCGTCCGGCGTGACGTAAGACCATTAGGCCTTGGGAGATTTGTCCTTTGGCCGTCTAGCGTGACGTAAGACCATTAGGCTCTGTGAGATGTGTCCCTTGGCCGTCCGGCGTGACATAAGACCATTAGGTTCTGTGAGATTATGTCCTTTGGCCGTCCGGCGTGACGTAAGACCATTAGGTTTCGTGAGATTCGTCCTTGGCCGTCCGGCGTGAGGTAAGACCATTAGATTTCGGTTGACCCGACCGTGCTTCGTAAGTCTAGGATAGAAAGTGAAATCGGGAAAGTCTCGCCCGTACCTCGTAAGTCCAGGATGAAAGTTAAGATGTTATTGCCACGGCAGCCCTTAGTAGGGCGTAAGACCAGTATAGTCATGATTAGGTTAAGAAAACCTTTGTCCCCCGAGAGTGGCCAGGGTAGAGAATACCTATCGTTGTGACGGCAGCCCTTAGTATGGCGTAAGACCAGTATAGTCATGATTAGGTTAAGAAAACCTTTATCCCCCGAGAGTGGCCAGGGTAGAGAATACCTATCGTTGTGACGGCAGTCTGGAGAGATGTAAGACCAGTTTCTGTATTCAACCCTCCACCATGAGAAAAGTTGACCAAGTCGACCAATGTGTCCCGGCAGTCCTTAGTCGGACATAAGACCAGTTACCCTCAAGTCGACCCTCTCCGATAGATCCAAGTCGATCAAGTCTAGCCTCTGAGCCACGCCCATTATTTAAGCCTCTGAGCCATGCCAGCCCCCTTAGTCAACCCTCTCCGAATAGAGCCAAGTTGACCAAGTCCGGTCTTTGAGCCATGCCTGTTTAGGAAAGGATGAATGAATATCCACTTAAGGCCCATAGGTTTGAGTAGCCTTAAAATCTCTCGCCCAAACTATGTTAGGCTTGATTCCCTCGAATAGGGATACGTAGGAATCCTATACCTCTAGGTCCAGCCATAGAACAAATCGGCCAAGCCATCCTCCCATCAGATTGGGATGCTTATTTTGTCGACAACCCCGCTTTCTCCAAAAGCGACGTTGCCGAGGGGCTCTGTAAGTACCCCAATCTGAATTTGACCTACTTTAGAGGAATTCTTGGTACCATTTAGGGATAAACCAATGGGCCAGGACCTCACTAGGATAAACCTAATATTCCAGGACTGAACTGGAATTAAACTTAGAAAAATCCAGAAGCTCGCCAAGTCGAGTCGTACGGATGGTTTGGGTACTTGAGGGTTTGAGCCGTACCTCTATGTTAGGCACCCTCAGTCCCTATAAATTGAACCCCATGCTGATCATTTCAGGGGGGAAGAATATTTTTTAGATAGGGGAAACTCTGCAGAAATCGTGTCTGAGAGAGAAATCACCCTTATAATTGAGTGAAGGAAAGGAAGATAGACTAGAACCATCATAGGTGAGGTCCCCTTCCACCATCTTGTCTTCATCTCAACTCTATTTTGCTTTGTTAACCACATTACTTGTTCTTGTTTACATTCTTGTAAGACTTGTCCTCTCAAGCAAATTTACATTCTTGCAAGACTTGTCCATTTCAAGCATACATATATTATATTACTACAAGACTTGTCCATTTCAATCATATATATCTTATATATATATATATACATATAATGTGAACTAAATCATGAGCATGATTCAAGGTGCCCTTCATGCTTTTGTGTGAAAGAGGTTCAAACCTAAGGATGATCATGGTTTAATTTCTTGTTCTAAGTAGCTTAAAGATCTCTTTATCAAGATGAAAGCTCATGTCTTTATGTTGATGTAGACACCCCGCCTTGGACCTCTCACCCCGATTGCATACAAAGTATTTTTATTTAACTTATTTTTGTTGATTTCTGTTACTTCGGTTAAGTTCCTAACTGATTCCGTTAGTTTTGGACTAAACTGCATAACAGAGTTAACTTTTAGGGTCATTCTGTCATTCTGTCAGTTTTCACCCGCGGGCGCTTCCGGCACTGCCAGTGAGCCGCGCGCGCGTCCCGCCCTAAAAGCCGGACCCGCGCGCTTCCCACTTTGGCAGTAACGGATTGCACCTTATTTCCCTCCCTTTTCTTATTTACAAACATCTTTTCTTGATCACAAAAAACCATCTTTTTACATCCACATTCATCCCCCCTTTTCTCATTAACTCCCAATCCCAAATTCTAAGCCTTTTCATTAAAACAAAATATTTCCTTTTTATTTTATTTTATTTCTTTGATTTATTATTTTATTTATCTTATTTTTGATTGGTCAATTCCATTTCACATGGATGATCATCTTTTCCCTCCATCATTTCCCTCTCTTTTTTACCTATAAAAACCATCATCTCCTACCTTGGAAAGGGACCCAATTTTTGAGACTTGAACAAAAACTCTACACAAATCATCTCAACAATCTTTCTCTACAAAACACTACACAAAGTGTTTGCACAACATTTTCTCTACAACAACACCATTTTCAAGTCCAAGTTTGAAGTCCTCTTTCCTAAGGTACAACATCTCTTTTCGTCTCTTATTTTATTTGTCTAGTCTTACTAGTATGCAATCTCCATAAAAAGGGATACAACCAAAAGGCCACTTCACTATTGAAGTTTGACCAAGGTTACGTCCCAACATTCCAAACTTCATTTAATTTATATTTCATTTCTTAATGTAATCATTTAGCACTAGTCCAACATGTAACTATTTAGCATTAAATTAATAAAATCATTCTTTTCCCCTTTTTCTTTACATTATAATTGTTAGCATTGTTGATAAATTGAAGGACATGTAAATATTAGAACACCAATAGTAGCAAGACCCGCGTAAGCGGGGCGGAGTGGGTGTTTAAGTACTTCCCACTCCGTCACCTACCCGAACCCTTCTCTCCCGAATCTCTGGTTTTGTACATAAATTAGGCTATTTCTAGGTTTTTCTTATGTTCCTTTAAAAACATAGGTGGCGACTCTAAACAATCTAAAACAAGTTAGACATCCTAGGATAATTCACCGCTCTAGCCAAGCCGTGGTTCCCCGGGGTATCTACAGTTGGTATTACACAAACTAGGCCATGATGATCATGTTGGGGGATAAAGGCTCAATCTTTATCATCCCAACCTTGATCTAGCAAAAAATCCCTAAGATTGGGTCATAAATATTGGATCTTTATGTTGCTCTTGTTGTCCCTCAAGGTTAATCTTTCATAAAAAGTCCATTTTGATGGTAAAGTTTCAATCTTTACTCATCAAATGGCACTTTTGGCCCACAGGGCATGTTCATCACCTTTCTCAAAACTTCCCCAATGATTGTCTTGATCACATCCAAAACTTTGTTTTTGGTGTCTAATTTGTGATCAATGTTATAGGGATGATTAAATCCATGTTTTTGCTAAATAAAATAATTGAAAGTGATCATCACAGTCCAGTTTCAGCAAGAACACTCTGTTTTGCCTGAAACTGGACAATTTTCTGATAAACTGTCAAAAACCCCTGGAATGCTATCCCTAGCCGTACGGCTACTTTGGCCGTGCATTTTCCAGTCTCTTCCCTTTTTGACTGGAATGTTTGCAAAATAACCCTTTTCTGTTAAATAATTAACTAGTTTTGTTAAAATGTCAGTTTCTCCAATTTTTTGAAATACACACACACACATGCACGTTTATTAACTAACGTTAGGGAGACTCGGTCCTATCTGAGGCGACTTGGGTGACGTAAAACTCTTCCCAAGGCGTAACCTGACCTCCGAACGAATAGAATCTCTAACCTTTACATTTGTTGGGTTAAATAATTAACAAATGTGGCGACTCCGTTATGTTTTGCGTGATAACCGTGTTTGGTATTTCACCTTCTAAAACCTATCCATTCGTCACGGGGTGGGATCCTTACAGTGGCGACTCCACTGGGGAGTAAAGTATTTGCAAACTTCTTTTTAGAAGATTTGAGGACACTTTTTTGTGGGTCAAACTCCCGTCCCCCGTTTTGTTAACTTTTGTGTTTGTTTTGTGTGTGCTGTGCTTCTGTTTGAACCTTCTGGAGTGGAAACTGTTCTGGAAATGCAATAAACTGGGGCTTGATGACCAGAAGTTGAAAAACTGCAAAAAATAATTGCCAGGATGCTATAGCCGTACGGCTATATTGGGTAGGGAACAGAATGTTTCAAAATTTAACAATTTTGTGCAAGGCAGAAACATTATGTGTCCCTTTTTGCTTCTGCTTATCCAGGTTCCAAATTTACAGATTTGTTTGTGCACATTACCTTCTTCTTTTTTAGCCAAAACTTGGTTTTAAAGCTTGGTTATGCAGAAGTCTTTTTGGACATAAAATTGGGTTTTCAAAGCCTCCTTGTGCATAACCCATTTTGTAAAATTTTTTGAATTCTTTTGTTGTGCACAACTTGTTTTGCAAATGGTTTTCAAAAGGATTGTTTCTTGTGAAGTTTTGATTTCAAAGAATTCTTTGGTTGTGCACAATTTGTTGTATGTACAAGTTTTGGCTTTGTTTGTTCATATGATTCTTGCTTGATCGCTTGTGTAAATAGCTTATTCATGCTTGTTCATGTGTTGATTATACATTGTTCATGATGTTAAGACGAATCAAAAAATATCTTTTTTAACTCAAAAGAGAACATAGAATGGCTTCACACTACGCGCACTTGATCTTGCACGTTCCAAATGCCCTTTAAACCCAGGATGGATGCCAGATACAGCTTGATTGGTGCTCTTGTGCCCTTCTAGCGCGCACGGGTCCATTCCACCTCCCCTTCCGAGCCTAGTCAACCACACTTGTCCGTGACACACAAATACCGTGACTTCAGTTGGTTTTTGGTCTAGCTCACGTTACCACGTCCCTAATACGTGCCTGAGATTAATTGTGGCCAAGTTAATGCCCGAGTCACGACTCCTTGTGAAAGCAAGTGTGACCATGGTCAACTTTGACCCGGTCATTGACTTATGCATTAATATTGGCTATAATTAACCTAAGTCATGTGTTATGGATAGGGTGACACTGTGTTGTCGAGCCCTAATGAATGGTTCATACTAATCATCCTTAAGCCCATGGATAAGATTCGAGAGCCCTCATCAAAGATGAGGTTACACCGGAAGTCCCTTAAGTCCTTAAGATGAATCTCGATCTTAACCGGGGCTTAATCATGATTGGAATGGCTCACGCATTGAGAGTGTTGCGATAAACTAGACCCTAGGTTCGTTTATTTTGGTTGGTGGAAGCCGCTTGCCCTATAGGACCCTCGCCCAGGACAGTCTATCCTTGGGAGTGTGCAAGGCAGGTGAAAAACGAGGGGTCTATAGGTGTAGTGATGGCCTCCACTGATCCAGGATGTAGAATAGTTGCGAAAAACAAGAGAAATATTTTTCCAACCAATTAGGAATGAAATGTGTTTTAAGTAAACATGAACAATAAATGCTAAGCCTTTGAGCTGTTCACTAACGTTTGTTCGTGTGACAAGATTGCCTAATAACAATCAAAGGAATAAACAAAAAATCCTTTTCTAAAAAGTGAAAATCGTTAAATTCATCCAAAATGCATGGCTTGGGCTTGTTCCCCCCCCCCCAATAATTAACTAGTTTTGTTAAAATGTCAGTTTCTCCCATTTTTGAAATACACACACACACATGCACGTTTATTAACTAACGTTAGGGAGACTCGGTCCTATCTGAGGCGACTTGGGTGATGTAAAACTTTTCCCAAGGCGTAACCTGACCTCCGAACGAATAGAATCTCTAACCTTTGCATTTGTTGGGTTAAATAATTAACAAATGTGGCGACTCCGTTATGTTTTGCGTGATAACCATGTTTGGTATTTCGCCTTCCGAAACCTATCCATTCGTCACGGGGCGGGATCCTTACAAAACCGACTTAAGTTGACCAGTTTTGGTCAAAAGGTGTCAAGTTGACCAGTTTTGGTCAAAAGGTGTCAACCCTTATACTAGTTTAAAGACAAACTAAGAACGGTGATTATTATAGTGTTGGGTTTCGTGGTAACATGCGCAGCGGAATTAAGCATTTAAAATTTTCATGAAACCCAAAGCCATAGATCCGTTCATATGATTATATCAAATATACGCAATATGAATACTAGAATACTAACCCTTGATGCCTTTGATTTTGCAACATTAAATTCGATAGAGGCTTGAAATCTTGATCACGAATCAAAGCAAGAATCACGAACTATGAAGATGATAAGTTTCATCCTCTAGCGGTATCCACACCATGAACGAATATCAAGAACACTTGATCTTAGTTGCTAGACCAAATCATGAAACACGCTTTCATGATGCATAGAACTATATGGAATTATTATGTATATGATATTCTTGTTCTTCAATCTAGGGATATCTTAGAACAAGAAATAAACCCTCTCAAACCCTTGGAGGCACTCACAAATATAACATAATACATAGGGATGATTAGGGCAATTATAGGCTGTTTAAATGCTGTGTGACCTATTCCAAATAAGAAAAAGTGTCTAAACCGCAAGAAAACGGACTAGGAAATCTTTTCCCGAACGAACTAGGTCCGCCCGGGTCACAAGACCTGTCCGCCCGGATCATCATGGGTCCGGCCGGGTCCTTAACAAGGTCCGACCGGACCATGTTGCTTTCCAGATTTCCTCCTCTAAATTCCTAATATTCCTCAAAGGTCCTTTAACCCATAATTCCAATTAAGTCCTTTTAAGATTTGTTCTATTGTGTGTGACCCTCTAGGATTACACTAAGTTGGGAATGGACCCAAACATGAATCCATAAGATATGATTAGGTTCTAGCAAACCGTCATACCTACCCAAATAGTGTAACTAGATACAAGTTCACATTCCTTTAGAACATGTCACAATCCCTTTGTCCACGATGTCTTTGAACACAAGTCATGGTCAACAAGTCAACTTGTTTTGTTCAATACTTTTCTCGATCCCGAATATGTTTATAATCCAAATGACATTGATCCAATCAATCCATTTGATTTTGGCAAAAAATTTCATCAACATCATTCCTTCGAGGGGCCCAAGCTTGACATCTCTCCGAAGAGGGATAAATCCAACTCAGCTTATTATTCTTCCCTACGTGAATCCGATTATGCCAATCATACCCTTTATAACTTCCTGGTTAAAGGTAGCGTTTGAATATGTCAAACATAATCTTCATCAAGTGGAAGACTATAATAACTTCGTGTCTAAGGATTCAAATGACATAACTAATATGAGATCTATATATGACATTGACCATGACATAAATCTCATACTACGAGTCATGTCCAGTACCTTGTTTCAAATAAGTACCCATAAATCTAACATGATCATCCCATGATCATTTAGCCTTTATAATAGTGCATAACAAGCTCTAGGGACGGAGATTATTATAAGCAAACACGAGCAATAATAATAATCTTATCATCTCTTTATCATCATGAATAAAATGATAACTTATACAACGTTTAACTTGGGCACCAACACCAACAATCTCCCACTTGCCCTAGGCCCAATCACCAAGGTATCTAATACCCATGGACCTAACATGACCATCATGTTTATCTTATGGAACTCCCTTTGTTAGCGTATCCGCCACGTTATCATTTACTAAGTACTTTGCATATATATACGTCTCTCTTATCAACGATTTCTCGAACGATAAGAAAATGCCTAAGTATATGTTTGGATTTAGGATGTTCCCTTGGTTCATTTGCTTGATCAACAGCACCACATTATTACTAATAAGGTCTATTGGATTAGAAATGCTAGGAACCATCTCAAGTTCACCAATGAACTTCTTAATCCAAACCACTTCCTTTGCAGCATCCAATGCAGCATTATACTTAGATTTCGATGTAGAATTCATTGAGTGTACTCTACTTGGATTGATATCTACTAGTCATGCTCCAAGCATTAGATATATCCGGCTTAGTACTTATCATGGCATGGTGGATCCAATTATCGAAGCAAATGGCATCTCACAAATTTTCCATGCTCATCTTTTGTCTTAGGACATTGAGTCTTGCTTAGAGAAACTCCATGTATCATTGGCAACTGTCTTCTCTTAGAATTTTCCATGCGAAATCTTCTAATGACCTTGTCAATGTATGTACTTTGTCTTACACCAATTTAGCTTCTTCCTTGATCTATCTCTGTAGATCTTAATGCCAAGGACATATGCGGTTTCACCCATATCTTTCATTGCGAAGCACTTTCCTAACAAAGTCTTTACAAACTGACGTGTAGGAATGTCGTTTCCAATGAGCAATATGTCATCCACATATTTAAATAAGGAATAGCACTATGCTCCAACTAATCTTCTTGTATATACAAGGTTCATCTTCGTTCTTGATAAAGCAAAACTCTTTGATTCATCAAAACGGAGATTCCAACTCCCAGAGGCTTGCTTCAATCCATCCCATGGATTTCCACCACTTACATACTTTATTAGAATTTTCTTGACTATCAAAACCTTTAGGTTGTATTCAATACATCCTTAAGTGAGTTCCTGTTAAGGAACACTGTTTTGCCATCCTTTTGTCAAATTTCATATTCCAAATATGAAGATGTGACTATGATATTTCTAGTAAGTTCCTTGCTACCCATGTAAGTTTTCTCCAAGAAAACTTAATCTCATCCTTTGGTTTTTACACCTTAGGATAGAATGATCAAGTTCCAAACTTGATTATTACACATGGATTGCCTTTTAGATATTATGACTCCAAGTCATTAATCTAAATGTGGAGTGGACACTGCATTTTGATAGGTGGTAATCTGTCATTCTCAATGAGCTTTACCTCAATACATTCTATTTTGAAATATCCAATATTTCTTGTAATAGATTGTATCCTATCATGTATGCAAGTACTTGTGTATCTTGAATGGATTTTCACAAACCCTTGTGAAAGTTTGTTCAATTTCTATCTTAGGTTAAATGCTATTTTCTGGGTCTCGAACCATTCGAAGTATATTTTACTTCCCACTGGTTCATTTAAAGATAAGCGACTTATCTAGAAAAGTACCATCGTAAGCAACAAATCATTTGTTTCTTATTAGTAAAATAATATCCTCAAGTTTCCTTAGGATATCCCATGAAAATATATTTATTAGATTTAAATGTGAGTGTGTCCCAAACAACTCCTTTCCAAAAGGTCTCACGGTCTTAAATCCTTATGAAAGACAAACCGAGTTTTCTTTCATCTTTTAACCATTTTTGATGGAACTCAAATTAGTGTAATTATAGCGGTTTCCAATTCATAACCCCAAAACAAATAATGAAAGATCAATTTGACTTTATCATTTAATTAACCATATCCAATAAGGTTCTTATACTTCCATGTAGACACATCATTTAGAATGGTATTCTTAGTGAAGTTAATTGTGAAACCATTTCACAATCTTAACGATGACTGTCAAATTCTTGGTTTAATTATTCATCATCATGATTGAATCAGAATCTTTGAATAGTTTTACCAAGTCCCACCAAAATTCTCTTTTAGCATTGCTACTTAATGCACCATATACATGGACATGTATTAGGTCAAGTAAGATATTAGTCTTTTACTATTCATAGTAAAAAAATCTTGGTCCAAGTAACTAAGATTTGCATAAATCATGTGATTCCAAATCATATGACTTAAACACTCCCTCCCATGGAATTTTAGATATGCATTTCTCATTTATTAGATCAAAACAATAATGCATAAAGAATTTTAATTATTTATGTTATAGCCTTTATTACTTTGTTCTTCAAGATTTAGGATATAAGATTTATTTATATGATAACATAATAAAGTAAATCATAATAAATAAAGCACTTTTCTTATTCCAAATAAGAAATAAATATCCTTCATTATCTTATAACAAAATAATATTTTCTACTTCATTAGTAAAGTCACTTTACAAGTATTCTACGAACAATGTTGCAACCATTGCATCATTACCTTTCATAGGTCAAACTTTACTATAAGTAGTCTTTCAATTTACTAATTATTGCACATTTATACAAATTTGAGACCCATATCCGGTATCCAATACCTAATAATTAAAGTTAGAAAGATTAATTTATAACATAAATATCCCGAGTGGTAGTCCCACTACCATTCCTGTTGTTGATCGTCCAAAATTTTTGACTATAATTCTAAATGGTCAATCCAATTTCCACTTTACCAAATTGCATCAATTAGAGTTATAATTTTAACCACAATTATTTCCTTTAGGTTTGACAAGTCTGTCTTACCTTTCCTTAGGCATTTGACCCCTTTCCATCATGAACCATGAGCACTGGAGAACCATTCTCCACTATCTTCATCTCTGCAGTTTTCAGCATGTCATGCAACTCGGAGAGATTCTTATTTATTCCATGCATGTTATAGTTCATCACAAAGTGATTATAAAACTGACAGAAAACACTTAAAAGAGGGAGAAACACATAATCAAGTATGCAATCGGGGAGAGCGGTCCAAGGCGAGGTGTCTACAGATCCCTTCAGCGACGTGGATTGCAAAGCAAACGCGCCGACGAAAGAAAGACATCCGCCTAGGACATCAACAAGAAAAGAAAAGACTCGATAAAAGCAAGAATTGAAATTGCAAAGGATAGAGGTGGGCTCCCTGTGTGAGCGGCTTGGTTGTTAATAAAAGGTTCGGTGGCATGAAGCGGCCTACCGTGGCCGACAGCGGGACCTGTTTGCTGGTGGCGAGATCCGTTTGCTGGAACTGAGATCCGTTTGCTAGAAGCGGGATCCATTTGCTGGTAGCGAGATCTGTTTGCTGGATGCGGGACCTGTTTGCTGGTGGCGACATCCGTTTGCTGGAAGCGGGATCTAGAGGACCGTTTGCTTGACTGCGGGACCCAGAGGACCGTTTGCTCGAATAGCGGGTACCGAGGGACCGTCTTCTTGAATGCGGGTACCGAAGGACCGTCTGCTTGAATGCGGGACCCAGAGGCCCGTCTGCTTGAATAGCGGGTACTGAGGGACCGTCTGCTTGAATGCGGGACCTAGAGGACCGTCTGCTGGAATAGCGGGTACCGAGGGACCGTCTGTTGAATTGAACCCAGAGGGGACCATCTGCTGGAATAGCGGGTACCTGTAAGGATCCCGTCCTCGAGGCGAAACAAGCAAAGTTCGCACGAGGACAAAATGCCAAACACGGGTGGTTTTCACACAAACAACAAAACAGAGTCGCCACGTTAGTTTAATTTTTAACCCAAACTTAACGAAAAATGGTTAGAGAAAATGAGTTCGGAGGTCACGTTACACTTTGGGAAGAACTTGGACAAAGTTCACCCAAAGTGCCTCGGTAAACCGAGTCTCCCTAAGTTTGTTGACCAAAATGTGCAAGTGTGTGTGTGTGTGTGTTTAAAAATGGGGGAAACCAATCTTATTTTAGAAAATGATTTGGGATGAAATGTAGGCATATTAATGCCCTTTGTTCTTTTTAACATTTTTTTTAAAGAGGCAAAAATAGAATGTTCATCCAAGTAAAAATAAGGCATTTTGGGGACGGACTTTAATTAATCATGGTAAGGATTAATAAAGTCAAGAGGGACAACTTTTTCATCCTATGTACCAAATTCATGCCAAGATGAGAGCCAAGGCCATGAATTGGACAATCATTGGAGCAACAATACCTTTACTTGGACAAATCCCCAACTTGGAGGATCAAGAGATTGTGGCCAAACAAGAACAATATTAATAAGATATTTAACATCATGATTATATATAGCAATAATATAATAGCTTGAGAGGACAAGACTTGTAATATATATATATATTATATATATATATATATATATATATATAGTGCTTGATTATGGACAAGACTTGCAATATTGAATGACATTAATGTAAAACCCACTCACACTTGAATTAATGTAAAATTGCACAAAAACATAACAAGTCTTAGATTAATCCTTTGGTTTAGAACCCACACTCATGCATAAAACATGAAGGGCACCATGGATCTCAAGGCTTGGTTCCAAGTTGATAAAAGGCATTAAGTAAATGACATTAATGTAACAAATGCTCCTCTCCACTTGGTTCATCATTTTAATACACCATAAAGTGTAAGATGAGACCATTGGGATCAAGGGAGCATTTGGATCCCAATCATATAAAGATTACATTTTAAGCCAAATGATCAAAGATCATATCCCAAAAAAAGAAAATAGAATGAGATGAAGAAGAAGATTTTAATAAATAAAGATTTGATTTTTAAGCAGGCTTGGGGTAAATCATCAATTGATTGACCCAAGTTTGCTTTTTTCCTACTTGGAGATCATGGACTCCAAGATTTCACTCAACCATGATTTGTTCACCAATTTCACTAATCACTCAATTAATCACTCAATTGTAGAGAAGAAATTTGTGCATAGTAACTTTACTCTAGAATTCTTGTCCTAATGAGAGAGGATGACCTCTCTATTTATAGGAGGATTGGGGGGTTGTTTGTAAATTAATGTTCCATGTTAGCCCTTCAACTTTGGACTTGGGGACCAAGCAAATGGGGACATTTTCATTTTAGTCCTTTAATTATGGCCTTATGACTTGCTTAGGGTCTAAGCAAAATAAATATATTTTTTTGATCACAAAATGGGTCATCTTTGCTCACAAATGGGTTGAAATTGGATCATTTTGTATGCACAAAATGGAGCATTTTCGGGTATTAAACAAGCTAGGAATTAATCTTTCTAGAGGAGGGGTGTTGGTCACACAAATTGGGTGAAAGCCCAATCAAAATCGCCAAGAAATGACTGTGACCAGAGGGGATACAACCAAAGGTGAAGGACCAATGGGAGGCGATCATGTGGGGGGACATGTCGGGGGATGGACCAATCAGCGCAAGGCGGGTGGCTGGCTTGTCGGGGCGCGTGGGAGCACGCGGGGACAAGGCGGAGGCGTGTGACGAATCAGGAGAGGCCACATGGCGGATGTTGGCTGCGTTTTGAGAAAACGCATGTAGTAGGCGCGACCGTTCCTCCTCCTTGAGTGATTTTCTGAAAATTCCCATAAGGCCCTTTTGGCCTTGTGGGGAATAAAACTGAGGTCCTTGGTCCATTTTAATTCCCAGAAAGCCCTTCCCTTTTCAATATGCTCCAGAAATTCCCAGAAAGCCCCTAAACTTTCAGAATATTTTAATTAATGCCTAAAATACCCTTTAAACATTAAAATGACCCAATTAAATCCCAAAATTACCCCTTAATTCCAAAATTTGATTATTTGAGGATAGTAATCCGGATCGGGGTAGTTACAGAGCCCCTCGGCAACGGCGCTTTCGAAGAAGCGGGGTTGTCGATAAAAAGAGGAATCCCGATCCGGTGAGCTACCGAGATGGGAGAAATGGTGACCAAGGTGGTCAAGTGGCTGGACCCTTATCTTTAAAGGATTCCTACGTATCCCGTTTGCGGGGAATCAAGCCGGTCATAGTTCTGGGGTACGCGGGTTACTTAGATCCGCAAGGTGGCATGACTCTAGGGGTCAGAGCGAGACATGGTCAACTTGGCTCTATGGGAGAGGGTTGACTTGCTGGGGATACGGTCAACTTGACTCTATAGGAGAGGGTTGACTTACACGGGACAGATTTTTACCGGGCTTACGTCGGGACGGCCTATGGTGACTATTCTAAGTCCAAGCTTGACGGGGTCAACTCCATCTTCGGGGAGATTGACGGACAAAAAACTGGTCTTACGTCTCTCTAAGGACTGCCGGGACAAAGGCTCTAGCCTATAACGACTATTTCTAAGTCTAAGCTTCACCGGGTCAACTCCATCTTTGGGGAGATTGACGGGAAAAACTGGTCTTACGTCCCTCTAAGGACTGCAGGGACAAAGGCTCTAGCCTATAACGACTATTCTAAGTCATAGCTTGACCGGGGTCAACTCTATCTTTGGGGAGATTGACGGGAAAACTGGTCTAACTCCCTCTAAGGACTGCCGGGACAAAGGCTCTAGCCTATAACGACTATTCTAAGTCATAGCTAATGGGCTTACGTCGGGGACGGCCATAATAAGATTAAGCAAAAGACCATTTCAAATTCCAAATTTTAACTGGGCTTACGTCGAGGACGGCCAGCTTTGTGCTCCTGCTAGGCAACAACGGATCAAAGGTCAATGGGCTTACGTCTCTAAGGGACCGCCTAATTTTATCTCAAAGGGTCACTCGGGGGACCTAAATCTTTTCTCACATGGGGTCACACTAGGCTTTATCTCACAGGGGGGTCACTCGGGGGACCTAAACTTTATTTTACAAGGGGTCACTTAGGGGGGACCTAGAATTGTCTCAAAGGGGTCACTCAAGGGGCCTAAATCTTTTCTCACATGGGGTCACTCGAGGACCTAGGCTTTATCTCACAGGGGGGTCACTCGGGGGACCTAAACTTTATTTTACAAGGGTCACTTAGGGGACCTAGAATTGTCTCAAAAGGGGTCACTCAAGGGGCCTAAATCTTTTCTCACATGGGGTCACTCGAGGGACCTAGCTTTACTCAAAGGGGGGGGGTCACTCGGGGACCTAAACTTATTTTACAAGGGGTCACTTAGGGGACCTAGACTTGTCTCAAAAGGGTCAAAACATTCGAGTCAACTCCACCTTTGGGGAGTTTGACAAGGCAAACTGGTCTTACGTCCCACTAAGGACTGCCTAGCAACAATAGGTTTGACACTTACTCGGTCAACCTAACAGGATTGGTCAAGACTAGGTTCCAATGACTTACATCAAAGACCGCCTATCCTCTTCACAAATATTCTACAAAACATTCTTATTATAAACACACCCTCAAATGCCCAATGCAATTGGAAGGGGACGGGAAAAAACATTATTTTTATAAACACACCCTCAAATGCCCAATGCAATTTGGAAGGGGACGGAAAAAACATTATTTTTATAAACACACCCTCAAATGCCCAATGCAATTTGGAAGGGGACGGAAAAAAACATTCTTTTTTATAAACACGCCCTCAAATGCCCAATGCAATTTGGAAGGGGACGAAAAAAAAACATTCTTTTTATAAACACACCCTCAAATGCCCAATGCAATTTGGAAGGGGACGGAAAAAACATTCTTTTGGCCAAATATTGGAAATGCGCATTCCTAAAGGCAAATCTTTTAACGAAGCATTTTAGTCAAATTCGGATTTTAACTTAACCACGAGGTTCACTATGAATAAAGTCGTTCGAGGCTTTGTCCATTTATTAGGAGTGATCGGGGGTAGAGAACCCTCCGTCGTCGATGCCGGGGTAGCCCCATGTCCTTGCCGACGTGGATGTCGGGGGTAGACCCATGCCTTTGTCCGTGTTGATGTCGGGGTAGCCCCATGCCTTGGGTCGTTGTGGAGGTAGCCCCATGTCCTTTGAAGTGGGGTTAGGAACCCATCCCTTTTTCATGACGCACCCTTTCTTTTGCCTAGGCCGCCCTTGCGGGTTTTCAACCTAGCGGGCATCTCTTTTGCGTCTTTTATGGCACACCCTATTTTTTGCCTAGGCCGCCCTTATGGGTTTTCACCTAGCGGGCACCTTTTTTGGTGCCTTTCTTTTCCACTTTTTTTTATGAGTGATCCAGCCGACTCGATAGAACGGGGACTTAAGGTATCTTTGTGGAGGAAACATGCAAGGGCAGTTTATTTGGGAGAGAGTCCCTTTATGTTGGTGAGCTCTTTGAGCAATTTATCATGAAATGGAAGGAAGCCCTTACTTGACAGAATACAAGTGTTTAGCTCTTTCCTAAGATGTAGAGAAGAAGACTTGTGAGACATTTTGAAATTTGCCTTAGTTAATATCTTCAAATGATTGCTCGAATGGACCATGTTTGTCATTAGTCAAGATTATAGCAAGCAATTAGCCTTAACATGTATAAACGTTGTGATCAATAAGATTAAAGTTCGATCAACGGCAAGATCGAGAGGAGAAGGTGTTTATGGGAATTGGCCAAAGAAGGTGTGTTTGGGAGAAGTCGGTCATTGATGGGACCGTGGGGGAGAGGCTTGGCTACTTTGGGAAAGCCATGGTTTGACCGTTCTTTCTCATGCTGTGACCGGAACCGAAGGTTGCCTACATTCCCCTCAGTTTGAGGGAGCTCAGGTCGCCGTAGTTCGGCCTTGGCCGTCTTTTGCTGAAGTTGACTTTCTTTTGACGTTGTCTCGAAGGATGTTGTTGCTCTTTAGATGTAGATCCATCATTTGTGGTGAAACTCTTGGAACGGACCTTTTGGGGTGAATCCTCCTTGGTGAACTTTTCCTTTGCATATATTCATTTCCTTTTTCCTATTTTCAACTTTTTTTTTTTTTTTTTTTTTTTTTTTTGAGATGGGAAAAACATTAGCCCCAACTTGTAATCTCGGGCATTGGCTCCTTTGTAGCCCCTTGGCGGAATGCTTATCACTTTGGCTTTGACTTTGAAAATTCGGGAAGTCCTTTGCTTGGTCGTGCACGCCGATCACGGTTTGAGTCCTCGTGTTTGAGCAACAACATCCTCGCCTTTTCACTGTTTTGGGCCGCCTTGACGCGCATCAGGAGTTTGTCTCGGGAAGGTATATCGGGTTGTGTATTGGAAATGTGTATCGGGTAAGTGTATGAGGGAAGACTTGCATTAATGGTTTCTTCATGTCAATTTGATCACAACCTTTATTAACATCAAGATTAATTGTTTTGCATTTAGCATTTTTCAGTTGTGTTTAGGTCCATTCGTCCTTAATGATTCGTCATTGACTAGTATGCTTAGACAGTCAATTCATCATTTTAGGGACGTAGCAATCAATTGGTAATAACAAGCAAGACAATTTCAAGAGTAAATGTATATGCAAATAATGTCTCAAGTCTAGGGAGAAGAGAATGAAATGACTCTTTTATATAGATGACTTTGTACAAACATGTCCGAGTACGACCTTTGTAAAAAACAAAAGACACAGTCCGGGACGGACTTTTTGGTGAAAGTCTAGACCCTACGAGGCTGGAAGACTCAATTTTTTTTTTTTTTTTTTTTTTTTAGGGATGGCCCCTACGAAATGCGATGGTCCGTTTACTTGGAGGGGCTGTCGGCGGCATATTCCTATCTTCCGCGGGGAACTCGGGTTCCATGTCGTCGGGGAGATGTCGCGAGGTCTCCATTTGCTTGGCGTTGCAATTGCCGGACCATCTACTCATGAGTGGGGAGTTTGCATTGGCCATCTCCGTTCCGGTTGATTTCCTTTCAAAGTGCGTAGCCTTCGTGCGTGGCGCTCGGCGAAGGTACGGATCTCCATTTGATGTAGCCCGCTTTTGGGCTTTCGAAGCACGGGCCTCTCCTTGTAGACAGTGTTTCAACCTTTTGATTTATTGCTCATGTGGAAGGCTGTCCTCGGACGCCAATTTTGATGTTCCTTGGTCAATGTTTCCGATGGACAGAACCGCGAAGGACTTTAGCATATTAAACCTCGAGGTGAAATTATAACCGGATTTGAGAAAAATGCTTTATTAGCGGATTGACCTTTTAAAGCAAAACATTATCTTTTATTTTAAGAAAGCTTGATCTCTAATTTTTTTTTGAGAAAGTATTTTCATTTGAGTAAAAGACTCACACATTTTTTTCTCTTTTCTTCCTTTTTTTTTTTAAAATTAAGATTGACCGGGCCGAAGTTGCCTACGTTCCCCTCACTACGAAGGAGGGGATCCCACGCGATGAGAGGCTCAGGTCACCGTAGTTTGAATGGGTTTAAAACTTTAAGAAGAAAAAAAAGACGAACATGACTGACTTCTCGAGGATAACGAGGATCCATCCAAGGACTTGACTGGCTTTCTAGGGGACTATTCCTAGGAATTTAACGGGGATTTTCATGGGGACCTAGGGGACAACGGCCTAGGGCTTCGATGGGAATTTCCAATGGGGGACCTAGGGGACAACGGCCTAGGGTTTTAACAGAAATCTCAACGGGGACCTAGGGGACAACGGCCTAGGGTTTTGACGGGTGTTCCCAACGGGGGACCTAAGGGGACAACGGCCTAGGTTTTTAACAGAAATCTCAACGGGGACCTAGGGGACAACGGCCTAGGGTTTTGACGGGTGTTCCCTAGGGACAACGGCCTAGGTTTTTAACAGAAATCTCAACGGGGACCTAGGGGACAACGGCCTAGGGTTTTAACGGGGATCATCACGGGGGACCTAGGGGACAACGACCTAGGGTTTCATGGGAATCATAAGGGAGACCTAGGGACAACGGCCTAGGGTTTCACGGGAATCATAACGGGAGACCTAGGGGACAACGGCCTAGGGTTTCACGGGGATCACAACGGGAGACCTAGGGGACAACGGCCTAGGGTTTCACGGGAATCATATCGGGAGACCTAGGGGACAACGGCCTAGGGTTTCACGGGAATCATAACGGGAGACCTAGGGGACAACGGCCTAGGGTTTCACGGGAATCATAACGGGACCTTAGAGGATAACGAGGATCCATCCAAAGACTTAACAAAATTTGACGGAGGTATTGGAGGATAACGGGGATCCATCCAATGACTTAACAAAATTTGACGGAGGTATTGGAGGATAACGGGGATCCATCCAAAGACTTAACGAGGCGACACTTGTTAGCGAATGTAATGTTTCAAAGGCAAGGAGCAAAAACGGAGCAAGCTCATGCAATGTGCAATTATTCATTCATTCAAGTTTACTTAAAAAAGCTTACTTGATTTGATCCTAAATGGTTGGAAAAGATTCCTCTTCTTTTTCGCAACTATTCTAAATCCTGGATCAGTGGAGGCCGTCGCTACGCCTATAGACCCCTCGTTTTTCACCTGTATTGCACGCTCCCATGGACGGACTATCCCGGGCGAGGGTCCTATAGGGAACGCGGCTTCCACCGACCAAAAAGAAATGAACCTAGGGTCTAGTGCGTCGCAAGGTTCCCAATACGCGGGTCATCCTAATCATGATTAAGCCCCAGTCGGGATCGAGACTTTTTTCCGAAGGCTACACCGAAGGCTGCACCGATATTCTGACATGACCTCATTTTGATATGAGGTGTCTCAATCCTTGACCATGGGCTTAAGGATGATTAAAAATGACTTGCACATTAGGGCTTAACGACACGGTGTTACCCTATCCTTAGCATATGACCTTCGCTAATTGTGGTCGTCATTAACACGCGAGTTGAAGGCGGGTTAGCCCACGCTTGCATTACATCAAGGAGTCACAACTCTGGCATTAACTTGGCCACAATTAACCTTGGACACGTATTAAGGACGTGGTAACGTGGACTAGACCAAAAACCAACCATAGTCACGGTATTTGTGTGTCACGGACATGTGTGGTTGACTCGGCTCGGAAGGAAGGTGGGATGGACCCGTGCGCGCATCGAAGGGAACAAGAGCGCCCAACGAGCTGCATCGTTGCATCCATCCCGGGTTTGAAGGGCATTTGGAACGTGCAAGGTCAAGTGCGCGTAGTGTGACGCCTTTTCTATGTTCCTTTTTGAGTCAAAATAGGGATTTTTTTTTTTTGGTCCGTTTTAGCATTATGAGCGAGTATGGACAAGTATGAACAATCATGTACACATATGAACAAATATGGACAAATATGGACAAATATAGACAAGCAAGAAACAAGCAAGTAAGCAAGGCTACTTAACAAGTAAGAGTTACAATTTGTACATGGAAGGTTTGTGCACAACCAACGGTTCTTTGAAACCAATTTTTTTTTGCAAGAAGAACAACCTTTTGAAAGTCATTTGTACCAAAAAAGTTGTGCACAAACAAGAAGAATTTAAACAATCTTTTTTTAAAAGGGTTATGCACAATGAGGCTTTGAAAACCCAATTTTAATGTCCAAAAAAAAATGTGCATGACCAAGTTTTGGAAATTCATTTTTTTGCTAAAAAAAAAGAAGGCAAAAGTGCACAAGATAGAGTCTGGAAATTGGAACCTGGACATGAAGAAGCAGGACCACTTAGAATGTTTCTGCCTTGCACCAATTTGTTGATTTAAACATTCTGTGGGTCCGGCCAAAGTAGCCGTACGGCTAGATCATCCGTCCCATTATTTTTTGCAATTTTTCCATCTTCAGGTCATCCAGCCCCAGTTTATTGTATTTCCAAAACAGTTCCATTCCTTCGAGTCAAAACAGAAACACAAAACACACAAATTAGGCACAAAGTCAACAAACGGGGACGGGAGTTTGACCCACACATAAATGTCCCCAAAGCTTCTAAAAAGAAGTTTAAGAACATTTAATTCCCCAGCGGAGTCTCCACTGTAAGGATCCCGTCCTCGGGGCGAAACAAGCAAAGTTCGCACGAGGACAAAATGCCAAACACGGGTGGTTTTCACACAAACAACGGAGTCGACACGTTAGTTTAATTTTTAACCCAAACTTAACGAAAAATGGTTAGAGAAAATGAGTTTGGAGGTCACGTTACACTTTGGGAAGAACTTGGACAAAGTTACCCAAGTGCCTCGGTAAACCGAGTCTCCCTAAGTTTGTTGACCAAAATGTGCAAGTGTGTGTGTGTGTGTGTTTAAAAATGGGAAAAACCAATCTTATTTTAGAAAATGATTTTGGGGATGAAATGTAGGCATATTAATGCCCTTTGTTCTTTTTAACATTTTTTTTTAAAGAGGCAAAAATAGAATGTTCATCCAAGTAAAAATAAGGCATTTTGGGGACGGACTTTAATTAATCATGGTAAGGATTAATAAAGTCAAGAGGGACAACTTTTTCATCCTATGTACCAAATTCATGCCAAGATGAGAGCCAAGGCCATGAATTGGACAATCATTGGAGCAACAATACCTTTACTTGGACAAATCCCCAACTTGGAGGATCAAAGATTGTGGCCAAACAAGAACAATATTAATAAGATATTTAACAAATCATGATTATATATAGCAATAATATAATAGCTTGAGAGGACAAGACTTGTAATAGATATATATATATATATATATATATATATATATATATAGTGCTTGATTATGGACAAGACTTGCAATATTGAATGACATTAATGTAAAACCCACTCACACTTGCATTAATGTAAAATTGCACAAAAACATAACAAGTCTTAGATTAATCCTTTGGTTTAGAACCCACACTCATGCATAAAACATGAAGGGCACCATGGATCTCAAGCTTGGTTCCAAGTTGATAAAAGGCATTAAGTAAATGACATTAATGTAACAAATGCTCCTCTCCACTTGGTTCATCATTTTAATACACCATAAAGTGTAAGATGAGACCATTGGGATCAAGGGAGCATTTGGATCCCAATCATATAAAGATTACATTTTTAAGACAAATGATCAAAGATCATATCCCAAAAAAAGGAAAACAGAATGAGATGAAGAAGAAGATTTTAATAAAATAAAGATTTGATTTTTAAGCAAGCTTGGGGTAAATCATCAATTGATTGACCCAAGTTTTTTTTTCCTACTTGGAGATCATGGACTCCAAGATTTCACTCAACCATGGTTTGTTCACCAATTTCATTAATCACTCAATTAATCACTCAATTTGTAGAGAGAAAATTTGTGCATAGTAACTTTACTCTAGAATTCTTGTCCTAATGAGAGAGGATGACCTCTCTATTTATAGGAGGGATTGGGGGGTTGTTTGGAAATTAATGTTCCATGTTAGCCCTTCAACTTTGGACTTGGGGACCAAGCAAATGGGGACATTTTCATTTTAGTCCTTTAATTATGGCCTTATGACTTGCTTAGGGGCTAAGCAAAATAAATATATTTTTTTGATCACAAAATGGGTCATCTTTGCTCACAAAATGGGTTGAAATTGGATCATTTGTATGCACAAAATGGAGCATTTTCGGGTATTAAACAAGCTGGGAATTAATCTTTCTAGGAGGGGCTGTTGGTCACACAAATTGGGTGAAAGCCCAATCAAAAATTGCCAAGAAATGACTGTGACCAGAGGGGAGACAACCAAAGGTGAAGGACCAATGGGAGGCGAGCATGTGGGGGACATGTCGGGGGATGGACCAATCAGCGCAAGGCGGGTGGCTGGCTTGTCGGGGCGAGTGGGAACACGCGGGGGACAATGCGGAGGCGTGTGACGAATCAGGAGAGGCCACATGGCGGATGTCGGCTGCGTTTTGAGAAAACGCATGTAGTAGGCGCGACCGTTCCTCCTCCTTGAGTGATTTTCTGAAAATTCCCATAAGGCCCTTTTGGCCTTTGTGGGGAATAAAACTGAGGTCCTTGGTCCATTTTAATTCCCAGAAAGCCCTTCCGTTTTCCAATATGCTCCAGAAATTCCCAGAAAGCTCCTAAACTTTCAGAATATTTTAATTAATGCCTAAAATACCCTTTGAACATTAAAATGACCCAATTAAATCCCAAATTACCCCTTAATTCCAAATTTGATTATTTGAGGATAGTAATCCAGATCGGGGTACTTACAGTACCGAGGGACCGTCTGCTTGAATGCAGGACCTAGAGGACCGTCTGCTTGAATAGCGGGTACCGAGGGACCGTCTGTTTGAATTTGGGACCCAAAGGACCGTCTTCTGGAATAGCGGGTACCGAGGGACCGTCTACTCGAATGCGGGACCCAGAGGACCGTCTGCTGGAATGGATGTAGATTTTTGCTTGATGAGGAGGTGGTGATTTTGTGACTCACCTAGGACTATGTTGTTGCCGTGAGTCGCATTTTGATATTGACTGTTTGACTTTGACTTTTGGTGGGGTGCGGGCACAGTTGACTGAGGAGTGCTTTCTGCTGGGGATGAATTGTAAAAACTGATCTTTGAGAATTAAAGAAGGACACCCTAACTTTCTCTTTTTTTTTTTTAGTGAGAATTCCTGTCCTACTTTCAATTTTAGACATGCCTTAAGGGCGGACCAAATCAACGTGTGCCCAACTGGGTGCTCAAGGGCGGAGATGTTGAGTGTTTGCCTTGCTGTTGGGATTTTGAACTTGTTGTAGGCTGAAGGCATTTTGAAGTGCCTGGGTTGCCTTTTGAACTGACAAGGGCCGTTTATGAAGCACTTCTGACCTGGGACACGGGCGGTTCCTCTCTTGGAGATGGTCGTTATATTTCTGGAGTGTAGGATCTTGTACCTTCCATTTCTTGAGTGACTGATAGATTATAAGTTGTGAATCTCCTTACAATTCTAGTTCGGTCACATTTCTTTCTAAGGCTGCTTCAAGTCTCGTTATGCAAGCTTCGTACTCAGCTATATTTTTAGTGGCCTCAAAGTCAAGGCGGATTGCGAGTGGAGAGTAGAAATCTGAGGGATCTACTAGTAACATGCCAATGCCATACCCTCTTTTATTGGCTGCGCATGATGTCCTCATCAGCGAATCGCGGGTTTTCCCCCTTCACTTCAACACATGGAAATTCAGCTAAATGATCCGCGAAAACTCTTCCCTCACGGATTTCTCTGTGATGTAAGTGATATCGTACCCCGCGAGTATGAAGTACCACTTGGCTATCCTAGAGGAGACATGCGACTTCTCGAAGATATATTTCATTGGGTCCATTCGGGCAATCAGTTGTACAGGAAACGCCTCCATGTACGCTTTAGTCTCCCAGCTACCCAAACCAGTGCAGACACGACTTTTCTAATGTAGAGTAATTCAATTCAGCCCCTTGGAAGCGACGGCTGACAAAGTACACGGCATTCTCTTTCCTCGAATCGGGTTGCTCTTGTGCTAGTATAGCCCCTAATGCAGTGTCATTGACTGTGAGGTATAAGGCCAACGGCTTCTCTTTATGCGGTGGAAGAAACACTGGTGGATTTACTATGTATTCCTTGACCTTTTCGAAGGCTTCTTGGCACTCTTCTGTCCATTCTAGGGATGCATTCTTCTTAAGGAGTTTGAAGATGGGCTCGCACATCGTCGTGAGTTGATTAATGAAACGACTAATGTATTGAAGGCGACCCATGAATCCTTTGACTTCTTTTTGCGTCTTAGTTGAGGCATGTCAATGATGTCTTTGATTTTAGCGGGGTCTGCTTCTATACCACGCTCAGTGACCATGTACCCAAGGACCTTTCCTTTCACTACCCCAAATGTGCACTTGGCCGGATTAAGTCTCATTTTGTAGTGCCTCAACCTTTCAAAGAACTTCCTAAGGTCAAAAAGTGTTGTCTATCGGAGCCTTTGGAGTGTATGATCATATCGTCAACGTTCACCTCCATTTCTTTATGTATCATGTCATGGAACAACGCAGTTACAGCTCTCTGATAGGTGGCTCTGGCATTCTTGAGTTTGAATGGCATGAATGTATAACAGAACGTCCCCCAGGTGTGGTGAACGCTGTTTTGTGTTGGTCCTCCTCGGCCATGAGGATCTGGTTGTAACCGGTGAATCCATCTACGAATGAACAGACTTCGTATTTCGCGGTATTGTCAACGAGCATGTCTATGTTGGGAAGAGGAAAATCATCTTTCGGAGATGCTCTGTTGAGATCACGGAAATCAACACAGACTCGGACTTTTCCATTTGCCTTGGAAACTTGCACAGTATTAGCCAACCAGGTTGGATACTCTATCACCTTGATGAAACCAACACTCAGGAGTTTCTCTATCTCTTGTTTGACTTGTACCGACCACTCTGGCTTAATTCTGCGGAGTTTCTGCTTGACTGGCCTTGAATCAGGAAGCAGTGGTATCTTGTGCTCAACAATTGAATTGGCTAGCCCCGGCATATCTTTGTAGGACCAAGTGAACACATCTACGAATTCTCGGAGAAGCGCTATTAGGGCTTGTCGGTCTTCCCCCTTGAAGAAACTGCCAATCTCGGTCTCTTTCGGATCATTGTCCGTCCCCAGATTAATTGTTTGCATTTCTTGGCATCAATAGGACCATTTCCGCCACGAAGACCTACTTGATTATTAATTTATTTTAAGATTTGTTCGTTTTTCTTGAACTATCTCGTCGTATGACTCATTATTATCTAATTTGTTAGAGTTATTAGTTAATTCATCATTTAGGACGCTAGCAATCTCGGGATACTCAGAAAGATCTATTTTTTCATTAAGAAAGTAAGGGAATACATGTTCCGCGATGGCATCCAAGTCCTCTTGGGTGAGCTCATCGGTAGTGGTATCTGACTCTAAGGTAAGGTTACAAATTTTCTTTCTCTATGGGGATGGGGAGTACATCCTAATTCCTTGATCAGGAAGTCTTCACTTGCTATGGGTCCCCCAGTTGTATACCAATTCTGGATAGGCTCGTCGCTCTTCTCGATGAGCTTGGTATAGTCTCGGTTCGGAGCGTCCCCCTTGTCTAATGCATTGATCTGAGTGTCCTCTAGCTTGCAAAGGTTGATAAATTGGTGCAGTAGGTCTTCTCCCAACACAAAGTCCCACTCACTGAATGCCTCGGCCTTGGTACCCTTAATTCTCGAGGTAGCCACGAGAGCTGCATCGGTTCTGTTTCTAGTGAGTACATATCACAGTCACTGAATATATCAAAGCCCGGTTGGCGCTTCCCCTTATGATAAATCCATGGTTCAGGGAACATGAAGTATGGCATGTTTTCCCCCCCGCGTACAAAGTACCCGTTTAGAGTTTTTCGATAGGGAGGTGCCATTGGCGCGATGTATGAAGTCCAATCCCTTTCATCTTTAGGGATGTCCTTGAGTGGTGACACATACCCTAGACCATATTTTGGGGGGTATAGAACGACAGGTGGTGGTTGTCTTATCCCTTGTAAATGCTTGCCAAGTCCAAGACTGGGGAAGTACCCTTCCTTTAGCATTATGTTAAGTACTGGACGCGTTTGGAGAATGAATCGCCTAGAATAGTCATTTTCATTGTGCACCTCTACCATCTCTACACTACTTTGCTTTTTGGAAAAGTACGAAAGAGTGAGAAATTTAAAAGAAACTAACTATTACTAAAAATTGAATTTGATAGGAGGGCATGCTCTCACTCACAATGATTCTTAAGTGAGTAGGATCCCTTAAGGAATATAAAAAGAAACAACTAGTTTAAAAGGAAGGAAAGAGACGTCTAAGCCATGAAAATGAAGTAAAAACAAGTCTATTAAACAACTAACCAATGTAGTGGAAGAGGAGCTTGAGGTTTGGACCCCTCGTTCTTCAATACGAGGCCGGCTCCATTGCCTATTATCTGTAGAGTGCCTTGGTCGATAAGATCTTGGATCTTATCTCTTAGGTTGTTGCACTTGTCGGTGTGATGACCGCGGAACTGATGGTAGTAGCAATTGTAGATACCCCGGGGCGGGGGCCCACGGCTTTAGGCCAGAGCGCGCGGGTCACCCTAGGATGTCTAATTTTGTTTTTAGAGTCGCCACCCACGTTTTTAAGGAATGTAAGAAAACCTAATATTTATGAGCTAAGTTGATTTACGAAAACAGAGATTCTTTGGGATGAGGGGTTTGGGGGTTAGGTTACGAAATGGGAAGTACTTAAACACCCATTTCGCCCGAGCAATATCGGTCTTGTTTGTTCATAATTCACTTTAAAGATAGATGTGTTCTTCCTATTTGAATGATGATAAAAAGGGGTTTTTATAGTTTAGAATGTAGGGAGATAACTCCTAAGCCAATTCAATGTAATGAAAGGGCCATTGGTGTCATGTCCCAAATGGTTTTGGGTGATTGCACATTTGATTGAAGAAGAAGAAGAAGAAGAATTAGAAGAAGAAGAAGAAGAAGAAATAAAGAATAAAGTTAAGACATTTTACCTATAATATTCTTCAAAAAGAACCTCTTGAAAAAGTCTTGAAGAAGAGGTTGAATACTTAGAGAGAATATCTTTTGTAAATTGCCTAGAGCTTTGTTTAGAGAAAAGTCTAAGGTGGAAAAGTCCTTTGTGCCAAAAAGTCCCCTCTCCAATAATGGATTGGGGGGGGGGGTTTATAGTTAAAAATGTGTGTGTTTTGGAGCCAAACGGAGTCTCCAAGAACTCTTTCCCAGGCAAAATCATGTATAATGAGCAAGGGAGAGATTCTTGGGTAGAATCTGTAACTGACACACCCCAGAAGCGCGCGCATCCTACCTAGGCGGCGGAAGGCGCACGCGTATGGCCTCAAGGGGCAGAGGCGCGTGAATCTGAAAGGTAAATTTCGACATAATGGACTAGAAAGTTAGAACTGTTATTCAGTTTAGTCCCTGGACTTAACGGAGCCCGTCTAGAACTTAACCAAAGTAACAAAAACTAACAGAAAACACTTAAAAGGGGAGAAACACAAAACCAAGTGTGCAATTAGGGTGAGCGGTCCAAGGCGGGGGGTGTCTACAGAGCCCCTCGGCGGCGTGGATTGCAAGGCAAATGCGCCGACGAAGACGGACATCCGCCTAGGACATCACCAAGAAAAGGAAAAGACCGATAAAAGCAGGAATTTGAAATTGCAAGGGATAAGGTGTGTTCCCTGGTGAGCGGCTTGGTTGATCATAAAAGGTTCGGTGGCATGAAGTGGCCCACCATGGCCGACAGAAGGACCTGGGGGTCCGTTTGCTGGAATGCGGGATCCGTTTGCTGGAAGCGGGACTTGTTTGCTGGTAGCGAGATCCGTTTGCTGGAAGCGGGACCTGTCTGTTGGAATGCGGCACCTGGAGGACATTTGCTTAAGTGCGGGACCCGGAAGACCGTTTGCTTGAGTGCAGGACCCGAAGGACCGTTTGCTAGAATGCGGGACCCAGAGGCCGTTTGCTTGAATGCGGGACCCAGAGGACCGTTTGCTTGAATGCAGGACCCAGAGGACCGTTTGCTTGATAGATCTTGCTTGATAAGGAGGTGGTGATTTTGTGGCTCCCCAGGACCAAGTGGTTGCCGTGAGTCGTACTTTGATGTTGACTATTTGACTTTGACTTTTGGTGGGGTGCGGGCACAGTTGACTGCGGAGTGCTTTCTGCTGGGGATGAATTGTCAAACTGATCCTTGAGGATTAAAGAAGGACACCCTAAATTTTTTTTAACTGAGAATTCTTGTCCTACTTTCAATTTTAGACATGCCTTAAGGGCAGACCAAATTAATGTGTGCCCAACTGGGTGCTCAAGGATTGGAGCTGCATCTTGATTTGGGCGGAAATTCGTTGGATAGTTTTCCTGACAAGGCTACTGAATGATCCTGGCTTGGGAAGTGCGCGCCTCCCTTTGTAGGCGTGTAATGGCACACGCTTTTCGCACCGGTGACGGGTGGCGCGCGCGTTTTGTGGGGCGGAATTCCGGGCTTGACTTTTGCTGGCCAAAAGATCCCCCAACAGCTATAATATCAGCTTCTGGTCGACAATTTGATTTTAACAGCTCTCTCTGCCATTTTAAACACCGTTTTATTGCCCAATTTTTCTTGCAATCTTCTTTCCATGGCCTCTAACCTTTTCAATCTTGATGCCCAGGTTGTTAAGAGTTACGAGAAGGACTTGTCGACATTCGTGTAATCCTTTAAGACTCATCCCAAGAAGGCTTTCCTTAAAGATTTCGGCTTTCGAATTCTTTTTACTTTGCGGACATTGAAGCCGGATTGGGATTTGTTGAAGGCCGCTGCAGCCTTTTGGGATTGTGATAGCCATACTTTCAACTTTTCGGCTAATGAAATGGTGCCGACTGTCGATGATTTTGGGGCCATTCTTGGTATGACTTTGGCCGGTCGGATTGCCGTCCCTAAGTATCACCGCGTTGTTGTTGACTCTTGGGTTGACCTTATGAATCTCCCTGTTGGAGAGGTGAAGAAGATGATGCGCGGGATTATTGTTGACATATCTGAGCTTCCAATGTTTTTCAGCTTGCATTCGGAAGATGTCGCGGTTCAATCCTTTAAGAGAAATTCCATGGCTGTCTGTCTTTTCAGCGAGGTTCTGTTTGTCGCTCCTCTGGGTACTGCGGATGCGCAGTTGGCTGAGATTGTGTTGCAAGCGAAGGAGCAATGATTCAGTATAATCCCTCTCATAGTGGGGGAAACTTTGCATGGTCTGGACGAATTGCATCGTACGGGTGAGATGCGACGAGGAAGCCCCTTGCTTTTGACCATATGGCTTCGAGAGCATTTCAGGCTTTATACGTCAGATGGCGACCTCTCTCCTTTTGCTGTTCATAGGCGACGGTTGCTGACTAGAGATTTGACTGAAGAAAATTGGCAGAAGTTCTTCGCTTCCCGTGCTTCGGCTGATATTGAGTGGTGTGTCCCCTCTTCTTGGGGTCTCCGTCCTTACTCGTGAATGGACTTTGGGTTTCAATCATGTGGTCTTGCCTGGATTGAGAACTCTTCATTTTATCAACCAGAACGGGTTTTGAGACAGTTCGGTCGCCAACAAATAATTCCTTTTCTGAGGAATGGGATGTTTCATCCAGTTTCTTATATGGGTCCGGATTTCTCGAGTGAGCTTCAGTCAGCTTGGGGGGATGATCGCAACCGGTGGGCTTCTGCCCCTCTGCATCGGGGTAGTATCTTTCTTCCTGAGAGTTACTTGGATCATTTTGTTTGGTACAGTTTACACCGCGGCATTACTTGGGTAGATGCTCTTCGGGCTGAATTGTTAGGGAAAGACTTTGAGCCTAGCAGTGCTCTGAGATACAAGAAGCTGCTGCTGATGTGAACAATATTCTGACTGACCCTTTTGGTACCCCCTTTGGATGACTTTTATGCTCGGAGGCACTCTGTTGCGCAGAAGGTTTCGGTCCTTATTAGTGTTCCTAGACCTCCAAGAAGAGTAGGATTGATGGTCGTTCGGGTGGCCCTTCGAAGGCTAAGAGAAAATTAGATTTTCCTAGTACCCCAGAGATTGAAAGTAAAATAGACCACTTTGTTTAGGATTTGATGTTTTATGTATTTTAATAGCTCAACATTTCCATCGTAAATGATCAAAATAATTCAGTGAATGAATTGCATCTCGTTAATTTGAAATGATTTGGGTATTTGTTTATATTTTAGACCGCACACGAAGGTTGCCTACGTTCCTCCAGTGTAGAGGCTCAGGTTCTCCGTAGTTCAAAACAAACGAAGACCATTTTTTAATTTTTAATTTATTATTTTTTTTGTGTGCACCCTAATTTTTGCATAGACCGCCCTTTCGGGTTTTCAATCTAGCGGGCTTCTTTTTGCACGTGCTCTAATTTTTGCCAGGCCGTCCTTGCGGGTTTTTAACCTAGCGAGCCCCCTTTTTTTTTGCATGGTCTTCGTTTATTAAAGGGTAGAATTTCTTCAGCTTGTCGAGTTTGACTTCTTTGGCATCTGATCTCCATCTAAATCCACGAGTCTGACTGCACTTGCTGCTTAGTATCTTCTTGACCACGTACGGACCGATCCATCGGGGTCCCCATTTTCCAAGGGGATTCATGGCATTAGGAGGATGTTGTCTTAGGACCAAATCTCCCACATTGATGTTTTGAGGCTTCACCTTTTTGTTGAAAGCCCTTGCCTTCTTTGTTGATAGGCTCTCGTACGTTCGAGTACCCTTAGCCTTTT
>JAOWBW010000229.1:731859-763760 GCA_026119855.1 Campanula takesimana
CGTCGCCTCTCATGATTTATGGATCTGGCATGCCTTTTTCGAATGTCCGGGCTTCTGAACGATATAAAATGTCTGGATCGATCGCTAGTGTTCGATGATGTTGAACAAGGAATGACTCCACGAGTCAACTTCTTTGTGAATCAACATCCGTATAATAATGGCGTACTATCTTACTGACGGTATCTACCCTTCGTATCCAACTTTCGTCAAATCAGTTAGACTTCCTCAAGTGAAGAAGATAAGCTATTTGCAAAATTTCAGGAGGATGTCGGAAGGATATAGAACGTGCATTTGGAGTGCTCCAAGCTCGATTTAAAATCATTCGAGAGCCAGCTCCAATGTGGGAGATAAACGACTTGGCTATCATCATGAGGTCATGTATCATTACATAATATGATTGTTGAGGATGAACGAGATACGTATTCTCAGAATTGGACCGACTATGATCAATCAGAGGCAAGTGGGTCTAGTACACAACAACCATTTTCGAGTGAGTACTACCTGCATTTGCAAATCATGTGCGTGCTAGATCAGAAATGCGCGATCCAAAGGTCATCACGAATTGCAGGCGGATCTAATCAAGCACATATGGGCAAAGTTCGGAAATGCGTGATCGAAAATATTATTTTTAGTGTATTGTGATTCGAGTTTATTGTATCGTTTAATTATTTGTATTTCATTAAATGCATCGCGAACTAAGCTTATTGTAACTTTTTTTTGTTTTAATAATAATTATCGCCATTTCTCAGAATTTATTTTATTGCAATTACAAAAAATAATTAAGTGTTTCGTTTTTTTTTATTATTATTATTATTTTTATTATTATTATATTATTATTATTATTATTATTATTATTATTATACTAATCATAAAAATAAAAAATAAAAAAAATAAATTTTAAGTGGTGGGGTATATGATAATGAGTGCGAAAAGTGTTAAATATGGGATAAAACAAACCATTGTAGGGTTAAAAGTTGAATGAGTGTTGAATGAATTACTTGGAAGAGAGAGAAGATGATGTAGAGTGATAAAGTGGGTGTTGAATGAAAATGGTGTTGAATCCACTGTAGATGGTTTGATGGGACTCGTAAACACAAACTGATATTTATAAACATTTTACCTGACACTTTTAATCAATATCAGTATGTGTAAAATAGTGTATTTGTGTGTAGAAAGTGTTAGTGTGTATGTTAATGAGTATTTGTGTGTGTGTGAAAAACTTTTTAACAAGTAGTAGTGTTAAAAAGTGACAACGTATGTGTTAAAATCTGTCATCGTGTGCGTTAAAGAGTATCAATAGTAGTGTTATTCGGTCCTAGTGTGTTCAATAAATTCCATTTTTTTAAAACACAAGTCATTTGCATGTTTAAAACAAGTTCCGATTTATTTCTGCGTGTTATAAAAAATATATACAATATATATTAAAAGTCGACGCGGAGAACTACGGAGTCGTCACGTGGACAAGTGTTGGCTAAATCTAGCTTTTGGTGAAGCCACCTCATCACCTTACTAATTAATAAGCGACTTTTCATTTTTTTTTTCCTATTAGCTAATAATATATTAGTTACTATATAAGGTAACTATTATAATAACCAATACTTAAAATAGTAATAATTACTATTATAGTTAACTATTACTTATAATAGTAATAGTTACTATTAATAGTTAACTACTACTTATAATAGTAATAGATACTATAATAGTTACTATATTAGTTAACTATTATAGTTAACATTTTATTTAGCTATTAATAGTTAAATATTATATTTAACTATTATATCTACTTATTAATTATCAACTATTATAGTTAATAATTATATTTAAATATTTATAGTTAATTAATATAATTACCTATTATAGTTAAATATATGCAACTATTATGATTTATAATTAACTAATACTATCAATAGCATTAAGTAATTATAATAATTACTATAAATGTTAATTATTACTATTGACAATATCTATAATCATAATATTTACTATATAAGTTAATTACTAATATTATTATTACTTAACTATAATAGTTATAATATAAGTTAACTATTACTATAAACAATATTAGTTAATTAATAGATACTATATAGATTATCTATTACTATTAATAGTATAAGTTAATTGTAATAGTTAACTATAAATGATAACTATTACTATTAATAGTATTATTTAAGTGTATTAGTTATTAGTTATATATGATAACTATTACTATTAATAGTATTTGTTAATTGTAATAGTAACTATATAAGATAATTATAGTTACTATATAAATTATTATTTATTATTATTAATAATGTTAGCTAATCATAATAGTTACTCTATTTGTCGTAAATAATAAGTTAAAAGTAATAGTTACTATATATAGTGGAGTAACTAATACTAATAATAGTAATTTATATAAAAACTAATAATAGTTATAGTTACAATATATTAAAACTATTATAATTAATTAGTATTAGTATTAGTATTAGTTACTTCACTTAGACAAGTTTTTATAAAATCTTACGTTTCATGAAGCCACGTCATCATCCTACGAATTTCGTGAGACTTTTCATATGTCTTCAAATAGCTAATAGTATTAGCATACTATATTAGTTACTATATAGAATAATGTGTCTCTTAGTCAATAATATTCTATTATTGTAATAGATAATCACATTCTACTATTAGAGTACTATGTTAGTATGTATATAAGTTGTAAGATAGGTGAAGTGTTTACATTAATTTGAAATTATTACATCAATTACTATGAGTTCATTAATTAATATTACAAATTTGTTCAATATGAAATTTCTATCTACATTCATTTGTGAAAAAAAATAATTACATGCTTTCATTTAAGTGCAATGGTTACTCAAACCAATTTAAAGTTTTTATAGCTAGGATAGTTAGAAAAATAAAGAACAGAGACGCAGTGTAGATACTGATGTGGTTACACCAGGAACTACACCAAACAGAATTTGCAGCGGAATTTAAATCAAACACGAATTATTTAACACATCTACAGCAATATGCTGTAGACAACAAAAACTTCTCTTTAATAAGCGTTTAAGATCAATTACAATAAGAAAATAAAATCAAGAGAAGCTACCAAAGATGAAATCACTAAATACTTAAAACAAGTTCTATGGAAAAACTTGCCTCACAAAATAAATCTCACTAAATCACCTAAGAAGACCTTAATAAAACTTGAATTAAAAAACTCAGAATCCCCAAAAGTGAAAAGGACGGCTACTCCATTTAAATAGGCTATGGAGTCTTTCTTGGAGATAAATTTTTATCAAGATACTCTCCATCTTTTCCTAACTTGTAGCTTTCCAATCCAAGTAAAAGATATCTACAAAATAATTAAAAGATACACAAAACTAGGAAACTAATTAATATGTTAGTAAAATAAAATATAAAATATATTTACAAAACTATCCTAAAATAAAGAAATACATAAATCCTAAAAATAAATATTTAGACTAATAAAAAATAACGTGTGCACCAAAATTGCTACACTTACAATATGAAATTTCTATCTACATTCATTTGTGAAAAAAATAATTACATGCTTTCATTTAAGTGCAATGGTTACTCAAATATGAAAAGTCTCAATATAACTTACATTAATAATAAGGGAAGATATTGCCCTACACTTTTTGATTATCCACTACATCATTAATACATTAAATACAACTAATTATCATATTGACAAAATTGCCCATATAAACTTGCCAACTATAAAATAAAAAGAATTACTCTAAATCACCTTTTAAACTTATTTTCTCTCACTAGTGAGAAAGAAAAGCATATTGTTAGTGTTTATGGTTTTATATTAATTAACCAATAATTATAGCATCCAACAAATTTTAAATTTAATAAAAAAAATAAAATGTCTGAGTACATTTTTTTTTTGAAATAAAAGAATTTAAAAATAAATAAAAACAGTAAATAATAATAACATTGTAAAAGAAAATGTTAAGAACTAAATGCTACATATGAGTAAGATATTCAAATAAATTTAATTTCATAAGCATTTTGAGAAGTATATTTGAAAATGGAAAATAGCATATACGTACAAAACACTTTTAAAAGCTACATCATTATAGTTTCACAAATACAGAAATGAATGTATAGTTAAAACAAAAGGAGAAAACATAATAAAAATTCAATACCTTCTTGTGAAAAGTGAAAATATCATATTCTGAAAATTGAAAAACTAATACAATATTTTTTTTAGAATCATATGCAATATAACGTAGCTGCAAGCTCTTATATTTTTTTTTTAAAAAAAAAAAATTGGGGAAATTTACGAAATGAGTCTTTTGGTTCTTAATATTTAATTCTAAAATATTATGCATTGTTAGTATATTTTTAATTTATTTACTTCAAAGAGAATGTATTCTATCTCAGAAAATAATAATATTATAGTTGATAATTAAAAAGTGTAGTGGCAAGTTTTTCATGGGTAATTTTGTCTCGATAAACAATTAATGTTGTTGAAGTAATAATGTTATAGTTGATAATTAAAAAGTGTAGTGGCAATAGCTATTCCCTAATAATAATCATGATAAAATGACTTTAACATCTCCGTTATAAGAAATGAAAAGTCATAAAAATTTAATACAATATTTACTTTGAAATGTTAACTCACAAAACTAAATATTTGATTTATATTTTGAAACATACACAAAGTCTTTAAACAAATTAATTGGTTTAACTAAGTCATTAAATAATTATGTTGAGCCAACTTATAATTAATCCGGTAAACATATGAAAAGTCATAAAAAGCTATCATCTTAGTTTTAAATCAAAAGTTAGAAAATAAATTTATCTTTAATTTATCCCCTCGATTTATCCAATTGAAATTATTTTACATGTATTTTCTTTTGATTGTACTTTTATTATGATACTTAAACCTTCAATTAGTTTCTTGATTATAGTAAAATTTACTTATTAAGATAAATTTTGCTTGACTATTTAATATAAAAAAATAACTGTAAACAATTTTTCGTGCGCAGCACGGGTTTCCCCTAGTGTCAGTTATTTCAAAACAATAGCATTGTACATTTAAAAAAACACATTTTTCTCTGATTTTCACTTGGTCTCTTTATATCTTCTAAAATCAGAAACCTATTTTAATTTTTAGTTTTTGGTTAAACATTGGTGTGTGAAGGAGCAAGCCGAAAGAATATTCATCGATTGTTTAATTTGCCCGCTAACAATCAAGAATTTGGCGGCAGCTCAGACCCAAAATGGACGTCGGTTTCCACAAAGGAATCCGTACAACCACTTAATCCATTTCCATAATCTTTTAAATGGAAATTAGATTCCAAAGAAAAGAGAACAAATTCGAGGGATAAAATGAGAAAAGATGTAATTGATGCTTTGCATAAAATGATAATATGATAGAATTGATGCTTTGCCTATTTAGCCAATGGAATAACCGTCCCACTTAACTCTAACATTCTTCACTACACTCCATTTATCTTTTTTTTTTTTTTTTTTTTACAAGTTAATATCCAGTATTTCGGAATAAATGTAATAATTGGCAAATCAATGTTTTTAAGCTTTTAATTACTCTTTTCGTCCCAGAGTATATGTTCACCCTCTCATTTGCACAGATATTAAGAAATTATGGAAGTGATGTAAGTGTTGTGAGTATAAAAGTAAAGTAGGAGAGCGAATGAGTGAGAGGGAATAGTAAGTTGATTGGTGTTGTGAATATAAAAGTAAGTAGAAGAGATAATGAGTGAGAGGAATAGTAAAGATTTTTTGTCATTTTAGGAAGTGAACATATACTCTGGGACAGACTAAAAAAGAAAGGTGGACATATACTATGAGACAGAGGAAGTATGTTTCTTTTATTGCCCCAATCTATTCATATGTGTAGAGTGACACCTCCTATTACATTGCAATACTTGTGCCTATTAGAATGAGTAACATAGGAAGATCACCAAAGTTTATGCCCTATTTTTAGTAAGAGGAAATTTATTTTGAGACAAACGAAAATGGAAAATAGGAAATTCATTCCGAGACATAGTGAGTTGATATTTTATATGAGCAGGTTTGGGGGAAAGTAGTTTCTTCATAAGTTATAAAAAAATCCACAATTTAATATAGTTTCACATTTAAAATAGTGAGTTTAGGCCTTAAAACATCTAGAAATAAAATAGCGAGTTTACGCCTTAAAACAGTAAAACAAGTTTAGGCCTTAGCCTTAAAACACCTAGTTCGTATACTTAACAACAACGTATGGAGGAAATAGTTTATCCCAAAAATCCAGAATTTTATATATAAAGATATAAATACACCGGCATTGTGAATTAAATGCACAATATTACACTATAAAGTTTTGGTACGTAATTTTGAAAAACAAAAAAGATACTGTAAGTGGCAAAGTCAAAATTTTACGGAAATTGAGTCAAAATTAAGATATAGTGGTAAATTTGCATAAACAAAAAAAGGTATTTTTTTTCTTTTTTGTTGCTAAAATTACTACTCCCTCCGTCCCAGAAAGATAGTCCACCTTTTTTCGTTGTTACTACGAGGGAACTTTGAGCAGTTATAAATGCTACTTATAATTATGTTAATGTAAATCTAAAAATTATATTAATAGTATTTATAATGGTGTATCAAGAACAATTTCAAAAATTTCATTAGAATAATTAAAAGTAGCCTTAATTATTACTCAAAGTTCCTTCGTAAAACCCATTAAAATAGGGGGGACTATCATTCTAGGACAGATGGAGTACTATTTTTCGTGATAAAAATGTTATTTTTTCTAAACTTGAAGGTGATAAAATTGAGGGAGTTTGACTCATAAACTCCTTTTGAGACAAATCACTTTCCCTCAAGTTTCTAATTAAATTGAAATGTCCGAGAAGTTTTTATGCAGTAATATATTAAATTGTATGCAATATGCAGTAATAAAAATTATGATACAACATCATCAATCGAGCAATGCTAGGGGCACAAACAAGGTCACAAAATCTTGCTCACAAAATGAGGTGGTGATAATTTATTGGTTGCATCGATAATGGACCCGCCACACTCTAATTAAAAACGAGCAATGCTATGGGCACAAAACAAAATCACAAAAACATGCTCACACAATGAGGTGGCGATATTTTATTGGTTGTAGCGATAGTGGATCCGCCACACTCTAATTAAAAACACCAATAAAATCACTACACCTAGGATTTTGTGAGTGAGATTTTGTAACCTTTTTTGTGCCCCTAGTATTATTCATTAAAAACACCAATAAAATCATGACACCTTGGATTTTTTAAGCAAGATTTTGTGACTTTTTTGTGCCACTAGTATTATTCTCATCAATAATGTCCATGCCACCGCCAACCGCCGGTATTAATTATACACTCTTATGTGATGCAATGGATTACAAAATAATACAACATGAATAATACAACATGAAAAGAAGCTTCTCGCGCGTTATGATACTTTTTTAAAACTCATGGGGCATTCTCCCTTAAAATTGACATAATTTTAAAATCAAGAAGGTCGAATAACAGAGCCGAGTCGAGCTCGCTTAAGACTTATCGAGCTTTTATCGAGCTCGAGCCCACTTGCTTGTTCGAGCTCGAGTCGAATCGAGCTCGCGGACAACTCGAGTCGATATCGAACTCGAGTTTTAACGAGCCGAACTCGAGCTTAGACATTTTTTTAAGAAAAATATGGTCTTAACGAGCTTATCGAGCCGAGTTTGAGCCGTTCGAAAACAAAAATTCAATTTTAATGAGCTTATCGAGCCGAACTCGAGCTTTTAACGTGCTAAACGAGCCGAACATGGTCGGTTCGATAACAAAACGAGCTTGACAATCGGTTCGAGCTCGACTCGAGCTTTCACAAGCCGAGCCCGAGCCGAGCTCGAGCCAGCTCGGTTCGTATAACAGCCCTACTGGGCACTATGAGAGGAATTGGGTCTAGCAATATCTAGCTCAGACTAAATGAAAATGGGAAGAAATAATAAACATATAGAAGAACTCGTATGAAACAAATACCCCTCTGTTTCAAGTAAGTTGTAACATTTTGCTATTTAAGGCATTTCATTTAAGTTGTAACAATCCAAAAATAGAAGTTTTTTTTATTACTTTTATAATTCTCCACTCATTCTATTTCTTCCTCCCAACCACTCATTATTCTCCACTCATTCTCTCTTCCTCACTACCTTTCATTCTTAATACTCCCCCTGTCACAGACAGTGGCGGATCTGAGAATCTTGATCACCAGGTGCACCAGCGGCGTATCCAGGATTTGAGGTAAGGGTGCGCATTTTCTTTGGGGGTTCCCCCCGATTTTTTTTTTTTTGGGTCCAATCAATTAGAGGAAGTAAATGCAGAGAATTCTAATGCACTAAATAAGACGAGATAAAGTTAACAACAGTCAACTAGCTGCAAGCATGTAAGTTTGCTAAAAATATCCATGAAATAACCATTCAAACACATATACATTTAAAATCAAACATTTAATAAACACATAAATTGAAATCACCCATGAAATTAGAAGAACAATGTCAAAGCCCCAAATTGTAGTTCAAACCCTAAATTTTTGTTAAATCCAATTTGAAGAGAAATAATGAGATTTGAGAGATGAAAACTTACAAAAAGGGAAGAAGATGGGTAAGATGTCGCCGGCGTCACTAGTTGCCGCCTTGCCGGTTGGAGCCTGGAGGTTGCCGATTGCGATTGGAGGTTGCCGATTGCGTCGGTGTCGTCGCACTCCTGTTTTCTCATCTCTTTTTTTTTGCGCTCTCTCTGATCTCTCTGTCTCTCAATTTGTCCAAACAATGAAATAAGTCACTTAAATGAAGTGGGTAAATTTTAATTTTTCTAAGTTCACACACTCACCAAGAATATAATAGCTTACTTTTATTATTTTGGCGGTGCACTTAGTAAAAAAAAAAAAAAAACCTTAAATTTTTTGGGTTGACCAGGTGCAAGTGCACCACCTAGCACTAACACAAATCCGCCCCTGGTCACAGAAAGATAGCATAATTTTGACTTTTTATGGTCAACAAAAATGAATTTTGACCAAACACTAGTGTCAATCTAATCATTCTATCTAAAAATTGTAATTGATTAATCATTAAGTGATTTATCAATAACACATTTTAGAATTTTGTTGTGATGATTGACACCAATGTTTGGTCAAAGTTCAATTTTGTTGACCATAAAAAAGTTAAAATGAGACTATCTTTCTGAGATAGAGGGAGTATAATATTAGTATCCTTAATTTCTCAACTTTAAAATAAATGTTTTAATTTACTTGGAAGGTATGAAAAGAACACAAGATTTGTTCATTTAGTTAGTCCTTATCGACTACATTCTGGACTCTGGAGGCCCCATCAATACATGACATTCACTAACATCATTGATATGTGATGTTAACCGTACATGCTCTCTCTCACAAGAACATTGTCTCTCTATAAAAATACACACATAACCCCTAAGCATGCATCTGGCCTTTGGAGTGCCCAAAGGACTCACCAAAAGCCTGCACATGACTCTCTTGTAGATCTCACAGATTCTCTCTGACACTTTTTATTAGCATATAATGTATGGCGCGCATTATGCGATAGAGTATGCGTCCACATCATGCGGTCGCATAGCCTCCAACATGCTCCTCCGCGGTTTTCCTCGATCCCTCTGCGCTCGATTTCAATTATTCTCTTCACGGTTTTGACTCCACAATATCCAGTTACTCAAACTTAATATTATAAAGAAAATAACAGTACATTTTACTAGGCTAGATGAGCAATGACAGGGTACAAGAAAAAAATTCAAATTTTTGGGGACTTTTTTTTTTTTTTTTTTTTATCAGTGTTAAGCAGATGTTTAATTAGTGATCACATTAGCATGGGATTTGTTTATCCTTTGTTTTTCCAAATATACCTTGTATGAGGTTTTCTTCACACTATGTTTCATTCTGGGGATTTTGTTTCCTCTCATTCCCGCCTCACTTTGTACTGAAACCAATTTTTCTTGTATGCCATATTTTCAGAATGCCTAAAAAGAAAGAAGTGGATTAATATTTGTTATGTGACGGAGGAGTCTAAGGTAGATACGCCCTGTTCCTCCGTACGTTCAGTTAATTTCTTAGCTACTAAAGCGCTGTTCGGTCTTGTGTTTTGGATATTAACAGTGAAAGAGGAATGTTCTTTTTTTTGTTGTTGTTGTTGATTATACTTCACAATGTCAAGTAGCTAGCTAACCAAATAACACTCCTCCTGTAAGTTTGTCCTATTTTGACTTTTCATGTTAACTTTGACCCTACATTGGTGTCAATCTAGTGATCACAATGAAATTATAATACCTTTTATTGGTAAATCACTTAATGATTTATCAATTGCAATTTTTAAAAAATTCACTAGGATGATTAGGTCGACTCAAATGTTTGGTCAAAGTTCAGTCGTGTTGACAATAAACAATTAAAATGAGACAAACTTTCCGAGGCAGAGGGAGTACTTATTTCTTAATTGATACTAAAGGCTGAGGAAACAGCAAAACATACGCCCATCGAAACTTAGGAAATCAAACCTCTTAGGAACAACTATATAGTATGTAAGATTGCAGTGTAACTAATCGAACTGTAGTTCTAATTCAAATATGAAAAAACAGCACCAAGACAAGAACATAAACTGTCTAATACTCGTAATACATAAACAGAAGTGTATATATATATATGGATAGATCAAGCATGATCATTGTCATGATCGCAACAAGCGCATATTAATCATCATATACTATATGCTAAAATCAAAGGAACTTATTCAAACTAGTCTTCATTAAGTGCTGAACAAGTATTTGATTTGTTTTCTCCGTTGGATGAAACGCATCCCAAAACACGTACTTATTCGCGTCTGAACACGTAAACAGATTAAACTGATCACACGCGTATCCCATCTCGAACATCCCAGTTGCACAACACGCCACTGCAGCCACTTCAAATCCTGCATGCCAACACCATTTAAACATCAATACACAAACATGTACTTCAATTGGATTTACCTTCCCATTCACCCTAACGGACGTTAAAAACTAAACAGATGTTAGAAACTTAACGAACGTTAGAAAATTAATGGACGTTAGAAACTTAACGGATGTTAGAAACTTAACTGAAACATTAAAATGAGAAACCCTTACCAAAAGAAGAAGGTTTTCGGATAATTTGTAGGAGAAGGTTATAAGGATTGGACATGACCAATTGAGCCCCAGGCAACTCTTTGTTTAACTCCGTCACCAAACTGTCCAACTTACTATTAAAACTCGAGGCCACAATATTATAGCTCTCCGTACAAGTGTCTCCTCCTGCTGCATTTGTGGCTCGTTCCAATGGCATACATCCCATCGGAGGAAGCCCTCCGACCGATATTTTTCTAGCTCCAAGACCGTACAAGCTCTTGATGAAGTTTCTGGCTAGTCCAATGAGGAAAGTTTGGTATTGGTCGACGTTATACTTTGATCTCCGGTCAGGCATCGCGTAATAATTCTCGAGAAAATCATTTGTGCCTAAGCTCAAAACGTACAATGCCTCTGATAGGGTTTGGTTGGCATTCTGGTCACCAAGATAGGCTCTCAGTTTCTTTTGGTACTCCTTGTAGTACTCTACTTCCTTCCATAGAGGTATCACAGACTGCAGTTGATTATGTAAATATATTAGATGAAAATTAATTAATGCACATTTTGTCCCCGAAGGATTGCCCCATTGGTAAAGGCAAGCCTCACCTTCGGTGAGCGTTAGGGTTTGATCCCTCTCCTCGCCTCCTTTTGGCGTGGATATTGTCAAAATAATAATAATAAAAAAAAAAAAATTAATGCACATTTGATGGTAATATATGCACTCATCCTATTAAAATTGTCATTTTTTACTATTACTCACTCCATCCCAAAATGATCTTCCTATTTGTCATTTTTCATTGTCCCAAAAAGTTCTTCTCTTTTCCACAATTTAGGCTTAAAAGTTTATAAACATAGCATGGATAGTGTAGAAAGTGTTTATATCCTTAAAAAGTTTGAATAGTCAAATAAGAAGATCATTTTGGGACGGAGGGAGTATATAACAGCCAGATTGATATAACATATTTAGCAAATTTTGTTATTGTAAATGGCAAATTGATAGTTTTAATAGTAAAACTGACAATTTTAACTTATAAGTCAAATTTGTGGGGTCAGTCACTTAAAAGTGGCAGATTTGCTAAACAGTGGTCAAATTTTAAACGCAAAAGAATACGGGTGGGTCAGTCACCTAAAAAAAGTCAAATTTGCTAAACAGTGGTCTGACACTTTTATAAGTAAAACAAAAAAAAAAAAAAAGTTTTTCTACTGTTTGAGAAAATCAACTTTTTCATACTAGATTTTATGCACGGACGAGATAACCAATGAAAATTTGTGAATATGAAATTAATTAATTAGTGGCGTGAAAGTTGATAGAAGATGTACATACTAACACATCAGAAGTAGCATTGTCATAGCCAGTCCCAGCAGAAGCAAAACTAACACCCACAGCAAAATCCTTTATACTATAATGAGTATCCAAGTAAGCCGGCACAGTTGGCCGGAGACCGAAAGCTTGGGAGATAAAATCAGTCGGAAGTTTCCCGTTACAAAAACGTCCGGTCGGCCCGCCTTTAAAATCTCGCCCGTACGGCCGGAAATTACTCCGGGCTATCGTCGGGATAAAATTATTGTTTCCGGCATCTACCGATGAGTCTCCGAACACAATAATGACCGGAACTTTGGCTAGAGTAGTTCCTAGTAAGAGTAGGAATTGAGTTGAGAGGAAAATGCAAATGTACTTGGATATTGCCATTGCTACTAGTACAAAAAATAAGTTGTGACAAGAGAGGATTATATTGAGTGGGAGGTGAAATATTGGTGAATAAATAATGGTGAAAAAAGGGGTACGTGTGTTTTTGATCATTAATGGGAATTGAGTTTGTTGGAAAGTGAGTGAATAAATAGCAACCAAATTCTACTCAACCATTGCACAACCATATGACAGACTAATTAAATTCAAGAATTGAATATTTTTTGACAAAATTATGACTGTTTTGAGTTATGTTGTGTTATTAAGTGGGGCCCTATGTCTATTTTTTTTTAATTTAAATGACATTATATGTTTGAGTAAAATTAGTACCCTTTTACTCTAATTTAAATGGATCATTTTGAATTTTGATTAAACATTAATGTTAATCTAAACATTTCAATGAAATTTTAAAAATTGTTATTGATAAATAACTTAACGATTTATTAATAACATTTAAAAAAAAATTACAATGGGACGGTTAGGAATATAGTATAATTTTCCTTATTTATTGCAACATTTATTATAATTATAGAACTAAGAACACATGGAGTAACTAATTTTGTTTTACTGTTTCAAAAAATAATAATTTGTTTTACTGTTTCGTAGATGTCTTAACTTCTTTTTTTATTATCTTTTTTTAAAAAAAAAACTTTATTTTTTATTTGATCTATTCCATAACTTTCTATTGGTACTCATTTGATACGCAATAAATCAGTTCAACCTTCGTCCAAGAATGAATATTTGAAAAAAAAAACCAAAAACAAATTAACTTTGAGTTAAAAACAAATTTATAATTTTTTTCTTTAGAGTGAATAATACTCCTTTTGTCTCAGAAATATAGTCTCATATTGATTTTTTATGGTCAATATAAATGAACTTTGACCAAATATTGATGTTGATCTACTCATTCTAGTGAAATTCTAAAAATTATAATTGACAAATCATTAAGTGATTTAGCAATAAAAAAAAATAAAATTTCATTGTAAACATTAGATCGATACCAATGTTTGATTAAAGTTCATATATGTTAACCATAAAAAGTTAATATATGACTATTTTTCAGAGACAATGGGAGTATAGAGTAGAATGATGATAGCTGCCAACGAAAGTAGTCCTAGTGTTTGTATGCTCATCCCGAACCAAAAAAACATAAATCTTGGTTGACAAATGACAATATTATTACTCCTCTGTCTCAGAATTAACCTTTTATGTTATGGTTAACATAAATGAACTTTGACCAAACATTGACGTTGATCTACTCATTATTCTAGTGAAATTGTAAAAATTGTAATCGACAAATTATTAAGTGATTTATCAATAATAATTTTTAAAATTTCATTGTGATCATTAGATTGACACCAATGCTTGGTCAAAGTTCATTTAAGTTGACCATAAAAAATCAAAATGAGACTATCTTTGTCGCGCCCCAGACCCGTGGTCCTACTTGGCCCCACGCTCGGAACACGATTGGAAGACGTTATAAAACACTTTTAGAAAAAATTTCGAAATATACTTTCATAAAGTTGAACAAAATCCACACTTGAAGTTCAAAGACTTCACTGACTTTCAAACAAACTTTTCAGACAACTTTCACAAACGAAAGTACTTAGCCCGAAGGCTTACAAACTTTTATACAAATGTACACACACCAACATTATCCAAAATATAGGTGTTACAAAATGATGAAGTCACGGAAACTCTACCCAAAGGTTATACATCTATGTAATGTAACCTTGACCAAAACAATTCCCAACTCTTACCACTTTCAACGTCCTCCCGTGCCAAAGTGTCCTATCCCCTGGACTCGCCTTTATCTAAAACAGTAAACAAATAAGGGGTGAGAATGAATCTCAGTAAGCTACTAAAATGCAACTACGTTACATGCTGATATGATAATCATAAAGAAACAATATCAACAAATAATCATATAGCATATAGCACATAACATGAGAGGCTCCCTATCGCCAACCGTCCCATACCGGTTGGAAATAACGACCAACTCATCATACAACACATAGTGTAGGAGTAAACACTCCTACGAGAATACCAAGCCAAGGTTTACCGAAGTAACATAACCATCTGAGAATACCAGTTGAGAAAACCATCTGAGCAGCATAAATAGCTGAAGCCGGGATCCCGAAAACCAAATCATAACCATAATAACCAAAGTTCTCGAATCAAACATAACAATCTTAGAGGTATCAACAAAGCAGCACAATGGCTGAAGCCGGTTCCGGAACCAAACAATCACAACAACAACAATAGCGGGAGAAAATGACACGAAGTCATACCCCTAAAGCTCACGCGAGGGAGCGAATTCATCCCATCCAAGGCCAATCTGGACTGGGGAAATAGGTCCAGTGGAAAAGCCTTATAGTGTACTTAACTGATGCCACTACAATGCCTTCCACCTCCACTCGATAACATCTCAAACCTGGGAAATAGGACCAGTGGAAAAGCCTTATAGTGAACTTGGCTAGTGTGCCACTATAATGCTTTCCACCTGCACTCGATAACACACAAAACCAGCTGGACTTTCAACAAAGAGCACAGTAATAAATACTTGCTAAAACAACAACCAGGGCATGATTCCATAGAAGGAAACCACACAAGCTCATCATAGAGAAGTAAACACGTTTTCACAATAATGTGCACAATCTTGACATTAAGTCACCACACAATCCATCTACACAAATCACATTAAGTCAAACCCGATCACAAAGGACCAATTCTATTATTTTGATACCTCATAACAATTATCTAGGCATCCTAGGACATCGCCTAAGACCTAGCCCAATACTTAACGAAAAACAAACAAGTTGTTAAAACTCAGACTGCTCGGCCGCTCTAAACCCTTGACTCGGCCGCTCCGAAGCAGAGTAGCCAAATCCCAGGAAAAATTCTGACATAACCCAAGTTTATGACCATTTCACTCTAACAATTTCATAACCATTTCAGTATAGGAAACAACCTCAACTCATTTTACACCTTCACAATGCTACAACACCAACCCATACTAGTACTTCCCAACAAATACAAGTTACTCCTACTCCCTTCGTCCCACAATTACAAGTATAAATAAAATATACCCAAAACATTATTTCACAACCTACTAGGCATATATAACATGTTTATATCCATTTTATTAGGTACAACAACATTACTATACTTTCACAATACTACAACACCCATTTGTATTAACATTTCCCACATGTAACAAATTATTACTACTCCCTCCGTTTCACAAGTATCATTATAATTTTTAATATACTAATATACCCACTTTAGGATACTTTCACTTCTTTCCCCGTCCCATAAGTAATAGTATAATTTTATAATACATTTATTTAACATTTAACTAAAGATATTATTTACCGTCCCACGAGTAGGAGTATAACATATAAAGCATATATAATGTTGCATCATCTCATACTCCCTCAAAACCAAAACTACTATACCCATTTCCCACAAATAACAAGTCTATAACAAGTTTTACTACTCCCTCTGTCCCAAAATTACAAGTATATAAAAAGTATACTAAAACATCTTTTTTCAACATATTAAGCATATAAAGTATGTTTATGACCATTTTAACATTTAAAGGGGGGATTAGTAACTTACCTATTTTTCGGAAAAAGTATCAAGAAAATAATATTTGATCCGGTAGAAATGGCCTACTCAACGCCCTGATCATTTTTATATAATTAGTTTTTAAAACGGGTAAGTAAATAAAAAGAATTAAAATCAAAATGGAAAGAAGCTTACCTATTCTTCTTCCATGGAATCACAGAGAAAGTTTGGGAAAGTTAAAATGTTGATTGTCTGTGTGTATGTGTCGCATAGAGGGGAAAAAGAGGGGATAAAGATCAAGTTAAACTTTTGGAAATTCCCTCTAAGGTCCTCCTAGTTTAATTATAAACAACTAAACCCCTTAACTCAATTTTTCACCAAGGCCCCTAAGGTTTCAACTTTAATAAATTACTTTCTTAACTTATTAATCTAACAAGTTAAAACTAACACTTTAACTAACACAAATAATCAAATAAAATGTGCAAGTCATATAATATGATGCAACACATAATATGCACACATAATTTTAAATTAAATTTCTCAAAATATAAAATAAATATTAAAATAAATAAAACGGATTTTGGGGTCGTTACAATCTTTCTATTTCTGGGACGGGGAGTATTATTAAATGGGACCTAGTCATCATCATGTCAAATTTATATGTCCAACTGCCCACTGAAAGAAAAACAGACACCAGAGAGAGGGGGGAGGGAGAAACAAGAGTGAGATTCATGTGGGAACGGTAGTAATGTTTTTGTGAGTACGTGGGGACTTAGTTTGGGCATTCAAAGCCTGCCTAGCTTCCACCAGATTTGGAGGTGCAGCTTTTTTTTTTTTTGTTGCTTTATTAATCTACTTTCTCTAACCCGTTTCCATTGAAAATTAGAAATACTAACACTTCTTGAGTTTGTGTAACGTTTGCGATCACAAATCAAAAAGAAGTTTATTGCAAAACTGACATGCGTACTTTCATTTATTTTCAATTTGACTCGCAAACTTTGGAAACATCAAATGTGGGTTGCGTACTTTAATTTTCAAAATTTTGAGACACCTTTTTTAACACCCAGTTAAAAACATAACGGGACACTCTGTATAGGGGGTAAAGTGTAAGAAATAAATTTCGAAGTCCTAAAAAAAAAAAAAAGAGGTGTCAAAATCGGGAATCCCCAAATCAAGAAATCCCTAGCCCGACATCTACCGTCTCTCCCATCGGCGACCCACACCCTTCGCCAGTTCGCCGGGCTCTCTTACTTTTCCCTCCGGCCGTCTCTCTCAAGGCCGTCCACTTTCCTCGCCTCTGATCTCCATATCTGATACCTGTTCGTCTGTCTGAGATTTCAAAGTTCGTCCTCACCATCTCCGACCGGTTAAATCCTAATCTCCGGCATCTAGTCAATTTTCGGCGGCCATCTCACCCCTGTTCTCCTTCTCCGATGTCCGACTGTCTCACGGCAACAAGGCTTCAAAGCCGCCCCCACTCTGGTTCCTACAACGCCGATCAGGCCACCATAGCCCTTATCCCCGTTCAATCGACGACGACCCACACCCCTTGCCGTTCACCGCACCCTGACTCCCCACTAGCCGATGCACCCAACCATCAGTCTCTCTCAGAACACCAGTCGCACCGCCCACCTTCACAAATCCAGCTCCATCTCGGCCCGTGCCCCCACAGCTCCGTTTGTCTGTGTCTGAAATCACTACCACTGCCATTCCGGCCATGTCTCTACTGTTCTCAGATTCTGGCTACTTTCCTGGGTTGGAGTAGAGTATTCTAGGTGAGGTTACAAATTTAAGGTACTTCTACTTCAAATTGGAGGAGTTAGTGATCATAATATGATATTGGGAATCAAAATCACCCTGGTTTGATACCCTTGCCCCGTTTTGATTTTACAATGAGGACATTGCTTAACTGAAGTTTGGGGGTGGGGACTCTTTAATCGTGTTTTACCGGTTACCTGGTACATTTTTTTTTAGGACTTCAAAATTTATTTCTTACACTTTACCTCCTATACAGAGTGTCCCGTTATGTTTTTAACCGGGTGTTAAAAAAGCTGTCTCAAATTTTTGAAAACTAAAGTACGCAACCCACATTTGATGTTTCCAAAGTTTCCGAGTCAAATTGAAAATAAATGAAAGTACGCATGTCAGTTTTGCAATAAACTCAACCAAAAAGTTTAATTTGTTAAATGGTTACTTAAGTTTGTCAATTTTTTGCAATGTGGTCAATACTCAATACGATAATTTTTCGTTAATTTTTTTTACAGACCTAAACACATGTGCAATGCACATGAATTTTTAAAAAGGCAATCTTGTCAATTATCGGACCTAAACTCATTTGCAATGTGCTGATTGAGTTGCACATCTCTGAAAATTGACAGGATTGCTCTTTTAAAAAGCCATTTGCATTGCAAATGTGTTTAAGTCCGTCAAAAAATTTGTTTATTCACCACATTGCAAAAAAATTAACAAACTTGGGTAACAAATTTGCAAAATTGAACTTTTAGGTTGGGGATTGCAAACTTTCGACAAACTCAGGTTACCAATCTGCAAATTACTCATATTTTATTGGTTGCATCGATTGTGGACCCGACACACTCTAATTAAAACACCAATTAAAATTATGACACATCATTTGGTGAGCTAAATTTTGTGGCACTTTTTGTGACTTTATATTTACCCATTTAAAAATGTATGCACTTTTACTTTCTAAATGTCTTGTTTTCGCCAAAGGGCTTGTGCCCTAACGGAATCTTGAGCGGGTTTAAATTAATCTCTTCGTCGTATAGGTTTTGGGTTCAATACGAGATGAAATAATCTGTACCAATTTTGTGTACCACTAGTGTACTACAAGTGATCCAACGACTATGTATTATTGTTGACATTATAAAGATTTTAGTGTTAATAACTCATAACTGTTGGATCACTTGTGGTACACAAGTGGTACGGAGAATCTCCTCTCGTTCAATATCCCCTGCTGGCTAGAATTGAATTAGGTGTTTTAGGATATTATTATTTTTAAAAAAAAAAGACTTGTGTTAAAAACCCATATGGTACATTTTCATTCCAAAGTAAGAGTACTAGTAGTTGTTTATTTTTTTAATTTTTGTTGGAGCTTATTTGTTTATATTTTTGATGCTCCAATATAAATTATTGTATATTTGCTCTTAAATAATCACAATGACGATGATTGACTACAAAATCCAACACATTTTAACCATGTAATTAGAAATATTAAGTCAATATAGAAAAACTAAGAATTTCATGTTATTGTTGCATTAAAAGAATGTTAAGAAAAATGGAGGACAATTTTCATAAATATATATTAACTTTAAAAAATTAGTTTGTCGTTTCTTTTATGTAACGACCCGAGCCCACAGGCCCGACCCGCCACATAAGCACCACACACTACTGAGCACAAACAACTTGGGTCCACTTGGCTTACCACAGGCCCACCCAAAAGTCCATGGATGTTATTGGTGCTCAATAGTAGCTTTTGTGGGCTTATAAGTATCACACTAAACTCCCACACCTAGCCGATGTGGGATGAGGTATTACAAACACCCCCACTTAAATCCTTGCCGTCCCCGGCAAGGCCCACTAAGATCGAACCCCGGGCAGTGTAGGATTCAAGAGGTGGCTCGTACGGATTCAAGAGGTGGCTCCCACCGTCTTTGCGGTGTAGCACTTTGTTCCGCACAGCACTTTATTCCACACTTCTGGCCTGGGCCCGCTCTGATAGCATTTGTAACGACCCGAGCCCGCAGGCCCGACCCGCCACATAACCACCACACACTGGTCCACTGAGCACAAACAACTTGGGTCCACTTGGCTTACCACAGGCCCACCCAAAAGTCCATGGATGTTATTGGTGCTCAATTGTAGCTTTTGTGGGCTTATAAGTATCACACTAAACTCCCACACCTAGCCGATGTGGGATGGGGTATTACATTTTATGAATTTAATATTACTATACATGACAAAAAATGAATGTGCAATAGGAGTGTGGGTGTGTATGGGGCGTTGGGTGTATGAGTGAGTGTGTTAATATTATCTGATAAATGACTGACGGTGTAAAAATTCGTAAGTCATTTTACTTAGAAAATTGAGAAAACATTTTCTGAAAGATATTTTTTCTATTTTCCAGTGCTTACGAAACACCAAAAAATGGGAAAAACATTTTTTTGAAAAACGTAATCCTAAGACATGCCCAGTTTACGGTTTTCCAAAACTCAAAACCGTTTATGAACTGTAAACTCACCGGTTCACTGGTACATCTTAAAAAAAAAAAAAAAAAAAAAAAAGACCTTTTGAGCAGTTTTTAGGCATTTTTTTTTGTTTTTTTGGAAGTCAAACCGCCTATGAACCTTAAACCGCTGGTTAACGGTTCACTCGATTCATCCGGTTCACGGTTTTTAACAACGGCTCAAAAACCGATGGTTCTGTTGGGAGTGGAGTCATAAAACCGTGAGAATACGGAGGGAAAAAAGGATTCTAAATCATAGGGGGTTGGTGGAGATCAAGGATATGTTAAAAAGGAGAATGAAATCAAGAAAGTGCAGAACATGGGCTGTACGGCCGTGCATGGGGAGGCACACGGCCGTGCATTACATGAAGGAGGCTATTGTTTTGAGGGAAAAATAGAGCACGGTCGCTCCAGGTATAGTGCACGATTGAGCAGCACGGCCGAGTAGCAAAGTCTGCATGGCCGTGCATGTCGGGGACAACCCAGTTTTTCTCAGATTCCTATTTTGACTATGTTTCTTCCATGTATTGATTTAGGACTTCTCCTACACCTATATAAAGGGGTTCTTTCATATTATTATTCATGTGTTAAATTACTTTCTCTATGTTGACGACTGCTAGTATGAGCTAATGGATGCGAAGAACCCCCAATTCCCCAACAACTGTGAGCATTTTCTAAATTTACGGTTGATTGGTGTTCTTGGGGGCATATGATGACGCCCAAACCATTTTTGCAGTTGTTGTGCCTCTCTAAATTATAAAAGGGTTAATGATAATTTAGGGCCTGAACTCCAGGGGGTGCGTCTAAAAGGGGCCTGGTTTTTTTTTCTCGCTAGATCAGGGCTCAATATCTAAATTTTCGCCAGTTAAGGGCTTTTTGACGGAAATCGTTAGAAAAGTCAGTTAAGTACCATGTGCATGGCACGTGATACACGGAATTGGATGGATTTGAAATTTATATATTCAAACTAGGGTTCTAATGCACATTGTGAAACTAAAGGGGCTAAAATAATAATGGGCTTAAACACATATAAAAGACTCCTCAACCCCCTCCTCTCTGTTTTCTCCCTACACAGACCCTCACCAATTTCTCGCCTCTCTCCCAACGCCGGCGACTCCCAACTGCCGGTGACTCCCAACTCTCTCTCTCTCAAACTTCCGGCACTACCCACTCCCTCTCCACCACTAAATCAACAAAAACAATAATCGGGAAATTTTAAGAGAGATACCTGGGAAACGATTTGTTGACCTGGTGGAGTATCGAAGAATCTGGCTAGCTCGGACGTCAGCTGAACCTTGGGTCTTGAAATCGGAACCAGAGAAGTCGATTTCGGGGAAGTACAATTCCAAAATTCTCCCAATTTGGATCGTGTTCGTCGATTTGTGCCTCGACCTCACCATTTGGAACTCACTATCCTTCCCGTACATGTTTGTTAGGGCCGTTCGTATTTTGAATCGGCGATGTATTTAGCTCTCTTGGTTTTTTGGCCGGAGATGGACGAGGGGTAAAGAGGAAGTCAACAAAGTTGCGTTTCCGTTGATGAAGGTGTAAAAATTAGGCCGCCGGAAAAGATGTCGTTTAAGAAAAAATTCCGACTGCTTACGGTTCTTGTTGTTTTTTTTTTAATTTAATTTGTTAAAGTTTCTATTAAATTGTAATTAATCCTTTTAAATAAGATGTGGATTTTTTTTTATATTTTAATAAGTCTATTTTTTTTTAAATGTTGTATAATAATATTAAGTATTTATAATACTCTCTCCGTCCCATCCGAAATAGGATTCTTGGTCCGACACGGGGATTAAGGAATAATATTCTTTTATTATAAAAAGTTGTTTAAAAAGTAGGTGTTGTGAGTATGAAGGAGAGAGAAAGTGGGTGGGGAATAATAAATGAAAAGAAGTTGTGAGTATGACAAGTGAGTCTTACTAATAAAAAAGTAATAAAAGCTTTCCATTTTGGGATGGCCTATTTCGAGTGGGTCCTACTAATAAAAAAGTAATAAAAGCTTTCTATTGTAAATAGTGATAATTACTTTATGTTGTTTTAAATTTGGTGAATGTAAAAAGTAATTTATTATGTTCATAGAATAAAGTTTAAATTTATTTATAATTTTATTTATTTTAAATTTATTATTTAAAAATAATCTAAATCATTTTATATTTAATATAGCTATTAGATTAATTTTTTTAATAATTTTTATTTTTTTAATAAATTTATTTTATATATGATAATTACTTATTTTATTATATACTTGATTATTTAGAAAAAAATATTTATTTCATTTTTAAACCCTCTAAGTTTCAAAAATTTCACTAAAACCCTTACTAACTAATATCATTACAAACCCATCAATTTAGTCGATCATGTGCTCGGCACACGGCATTTAACTGACTTTTCTAACGATTTCAGTAAAAAAAACCTTAACTGGCGAAAAATTTAGATATTGAGCCATGATCTAGCGAAAAAAACAAACCCAGACCCCTTTTAGACGCACCCCCCTGGAGTTTAGGCCCTAAATTGTCATTAACCCATTATAAAATTAACAAGTTTTTTTTTTAAAAGCGATCTCTTTTCTTTTTTTCCTTTTTTTTTTGAGCAATTTTTGCGATCTCTTAATTAGTATAGTTCTTTTTTTTAGTATACATGTATATAATTCATGCATGTACAAATACATAAAAATAATAGAAAATCATAGGAAAAATTACATTCGTTTTAATGTAAAATGTGTTTTTCGAATGCTGAGCGGCATTTTTGTAAATAAGCGGAACGTTATTTAAAAGACGCGGTGTCATTGCTGTAAATAATTGAAACTTATAAAACTCAGCAGACATTTTTTAACACTACAGGAGGCAGTTTTCAATACTACAAGAAGCAGTTTTTAACATTAGGGCAGACACATATTTTTAAACTTTTAAAAGCTCACCAACCACTTGTTTAAAATGTAAGAGGCATATTTCAACACTACAGGATACACTTTTCAACACTAAGAAATGCAGTCTTAACACTACAACTGATAATCATAACACTACCTCTAAAAGTGTCTGTTTGAGTGTATAAAAGTGTCTGTTTGAATATGACAATCACAACAATACCTCTAAAAGTGTTTGTATGAGTGTATAAAAGTGCATGCTTGAATATTTACAAGGGTAATATTACAACAAACACTTTATAATATTAGAACAGACACATGAAAATGTTAGAGAAGGCAATTGTGAAAAACACGTTTTTCTATAGTTTAGTGTAAAACGCGTTTTTCACAAGACCGACTCTAAAAATAATATGTTTCGTGTAAAACCACCTTGGATTTCACCAAAATGACGAACAGGTCCTCCGACTTATACCCGCTCAGAATGTCTGTGAGAAAGAGAGAGCGAGAGCCGAGAAGCACGGATTTTAGTAGGGATGGCAATTTGCCCGAATCCGATCCGAACCTGAAGGCGACCTGCCCTGAAAAAGTAGGGTTCGGGTTGTAATTTTTATGACCCGAGCGGGTTCGGGTTTTGATGTTGATCCGCCGTGACCCGACCCGCACACCTATGTATAAAGTTAACATATTATGCTAGTTAATCATATTATAAGTGTTGAGCAATTTATTTTTATAGTTGTTTGTGGGTGAGGTTTGATGATTTAAGACTGATTTGAATAATTGGTTCACATTTAGGCTTAAACGTAGATTGAGCCCAAACAAATATGAGCTGAAAAAGTTAGATATTGATACACTTCGGGTCAGTTCGGGTTCAGCTCTATTCGGGTCGGGTCACCCCATTTAATGTTAGGGTCCGGTTCGGTTTTAAAGAAACCCGGCCCAGAACCCAACCAGTTGCCGTCCCCAGGTTTTAGGTAGCGGGAGAGAGAGAGTAACGTTTCTGTGGAAGTTCGAAGTAGAGGAGAAGATCGAATCGAACTCGCCGGAAAATATAAACGAGGTTACAGATATCACGGCTGCCGGAGGTCTGACTACTGCCAACTCGCTTGCGTAGTAGCACATTGACTGACCGGTGGGACTCCGACAGGTATTTCCGCTCCTTTTTCACTTATCCCTATCTCCACTCGGTTGTTCGACTCACTCAGTGACCGGAAGCTCACCAATTTGACCAACTGATGCCCTAATTTCATAGTGATTTGATATTCTAGGGTTGTAACTTGTAAATGGGCCGAACATAGCTTTGTATGGGCTCACTCAATCTTGTCTAGGTATTGAAAATGTGCTAGAAATAAAGTTTCAATTTGACTAGTTTATGTGTGTAGCTGGCATACCTGATTCTGAGTTGAGCTCGAGGGATGGCAATTTGACCGAACCCATCCGCCCCGAAAAAGTAGGGTTCGGTTCGTGATTTTCATGACCCGAGTGGGTTAGGGTCGGGTTCGGGTTTTGATATTGACCCGACGTGATCCGACCCGACCCGCACCATCATGTACAAAGTCAAGATATTATGTTAGTTAATCATATCATATGTTGTTCAATTTATTTTTATAGTTGTTTTTTAGTGAGGTTTGATGATTTTAAACTAATTTCTATAACTAATTAAAATTTAAGCTTATACATAGATTGGGCCCAAACAAATATGAGCTAAAATTTTTAAAATTTTACACACTTCAGGTCGGGTTCGGGTTTCCTAGTCTTCGGGTCGGGTCGGGTCACGCCTTTTGACATTAGGGTCGGGTTCGGTTTTGGCGAAACCATCCCGAACCCGACCCGTTGCCATCCCTAAGCTCTAGTAGTTATGTTTGATCATTTGGCTTTGTGTTTGCATGCTTGTGAATTTAGGGAACTACATGTACCAAGTACATGGACTTGAGGAACTTTAAAATGTGATTATGGTTCGGTTCACTCTCTGTCAAGCTTTGGTAACTGAAACAAATCGGACCTTTATTGGAAAACCAGATTAAATGAATCCCCTTCTAGCCTGGATCCATGTCCGTCAAGTAAAATATGGTGGTCTTGGATAGTTCATTATCAGTTCAATAACGTAGATTTGTAGTACGTTAATATGTGAGATTGTTGACACATTTCCAATCCGATGGTATCTATATTTGCTGCCTTAGATGTGATTTCATTCTGTTATTGTGCATGCCTGCATGATCTTCTTGGCTTGTTCATTTCCTATCACTAGACAAGCATATTTGTTTATGGCACGACATAGATAATAGAGTGACAACTTGTTTGCGTCCATGTTTGTTTGGTGGTCATACTCTAGTATCTGCCACATGTCTAAATTTGGTGGGAAACGCTGCTCATTCTATCTTATGATGCACAGAAAATCTCAATGGTGTTGCTAAGAACTATGCGACGTTTGGATAGAAGGCCTGCGATATGTTCCATGCCGTCATTAGAAGATTGCTCTCTGTTTCATGCAATGCTACTGTCAATATGGCTTCCAAAGAAGGGGAGCTAAGGGTTTTATAGTTGCGGGAGAGGTCTCTGGTGACACTATTGGATCCCACCTCATGGCTTCACTGAAGAAGCTTTCTCCATTTCCAACGCGTTTTGCTGGAGTTGGCGGGTAAGTTCTTATTTGCCAATCTTCTTATACTTGATTACTTATATGTTGTTATTTTACTTCTAATATAAAACTCATAATAATCTTGTGGTGTTAATTTACTTTGAAAGGTCTAGTAAACTTAGGAGTCATCTTCTAGCAGCTTCAGCCTTATGCCAAACCAGTTTTGTTTTCCTTAGATATGATTCTTATAAATTACTCAATTTAGAACGTAATTTTCTTTCATATTCTTTATTTTGTTTCCTTGACGAGTTAGTTGGTACATGTGCTCTTTCTATTCTACTAATTCATGCCAATAGCTGCATGCAACTTGAATGATCTTTTTAGATTTTTGTAAGCTCTTAACTATTTCCCTCGGTCTTTTGTTCCTAGCATGTATTGGATTTAGTAACTTTTTGTACAAGGTTTTTTTTCTTTTTTTTTAAACCTTATCACTTAAAAACGAAAACACACTGATTTATGTATCCCTCAGGTGTTTGATGTCAAAGCATGGATTGAAGTCTATTTTTCCCATGGAGGATATTGCAGTGATGGGGATTTGGGAGTTGTTGCCACATCTACACAAGTTTAGGGTAAGTAGTCTAACAGCAACATGCTTTCGAGGTGGTTCACCATCAGAACCTACACACTACCAACTTTCCCTGTAAATAATCTGTCAGTATTCATAGGCTCTTTGTTATGTGAAAATACCAGTGAACGAAAACATCTTATTTGGTCCTATTTTGTATTGAAACAATGGGGCAGGTTAGATTGAAACAAACAGTAGAGGCTGCAGTTGTATTTTGCCCTCATGTTGTCGTGACAGTGGACTCCAAAGGATTCTCCTTCCGTTTCCTAAAGCAGCTTCGTGGTAATTTTCTGACATCCTTTCATATTTTGAGGGTGTCCTTTCCTATTTCCTTATTCAATTAAGTATGGTGTAGGAACATTGGGGACTACTTTTTGCAGCTAGATATAAAGAACAAGCAGTGGGTATTCCTTCACACTTCCATTATGTAGCACCATCATTCTGGGCTTGGAAAGGGGGTGAAGCAAGACTTCAGGGGCTTTCCAAATTTGTAGACCATGTCTTGTGTATACTTCCATTCGAGGAGGAAGTTTGCAATTTGAATGGAATTAATGCAACCTTCGTAGGCCACCCAATATTAGAAGATGTATTAGAGTTGAATTCGGTAAAATGTTTCTCCCAACTTTATATTAGTTTGTACATGCAAGCTAGATTTCAAGATACTGTTTTAGTTACATAAGTATGCATCCAACCAGCAAATTTCTGGTCTCAAAATGTTAGTCATGTCATTCAAATGAACTCCGTGTTTAGGGGAAAGAAACGGCCAAAACTGGATGGAAGGTACATGGTGATGCTGAAGTATTCCGAAGTCAGTATGGACTTTCTTCAGGTAAGCAGCACATTCTGATCTTGTTTACGAGAAGCAGCCTTTAAGTAAATGTTAAGCAGATGTTTTATCAGTGTTCTTCTCACTAACATGGTTTTTTTTTTTCTTCCCATTTTTTCTTCCAAATATAAATTGTATGAGGCTTTTCTCACTATGTTTAATTCTGGGATTTCGTTCTCTCATTCTTGCCTCACATTGTGCTTAAACCATTTTTCTTGTGTGGCATACTTTCAGATTGGTGATTTATAGATAAGAACTCTTTGAAGTTAGAGTTTCTTCGAATAGTCACTTAGTGTTATAATCCCTCCGGCCTAGAACGATAGTCTCTCTTTCCATTTTCGTTTGTCCCACAAAGTTAGTCTCATTTCAAAAATTGAACGTTAAATATCACTTAACTTCCTGAACTACCCACAACAAATAATACTCCTCATTTCACTTGTATCATTCTTGTTTTTAGCGGTACCATGGTGCTAATGTGATTGTTTAACACCACCAAGGATAATTATGGAAAGATAAACAAATCACTAAAATGGTTGAATAGTCAAAGGGGACTATCATTCTAGGACGGATGGAGTATATGATATGATGATTTAACGTTAACTTATTTGTATAAGTTTTCTTGTATTAGGATCCACAATCTTTTCCCTGCTTCCTGGTAGCAGATTGCAAGAGGTGACCCGTATGCTTCCCATTTTCTCAACACCATGAAGCTACTTAAGGATTCTATACCAGATTTGATAACAGTAGTCCATGTGGCACCTAATAAGCATGTTGAAGATCACATCAAGAGAGCTGTTACAAAGTGGCCTGTATTTGTAATACTTCTTCCAGGAGGATCTCCGAGCACTAAATACGACGCCTTTAATGTAACTAAACACTCTTCATCTATTACCTTGTTTTTCACTCCCTTTCCCAACAAAGTAGTCTCATTTGACAAGTCAATCTTGTTAGTATTGTAGCTTTATTAGTTTGCACCTCCTTGTAATTGCACTATATTTTTTCCTCTTTTAAAAATGGAACTATCTTTTTGGGATAAACTAGAACAGAAAGTGGGATTATATCTATTTTTTGTTGTTGGATAAACTAGATAGTCGGTCTCTTCTTACCTTAGTGGTATATGTTTGGTGATAGAGTTTTATTGTGTCTTGTTTGAGAACCTAGGCTTTTATCGGCTTCCATTGATGAGAGGAATGAACGAAAGGCAAAGCTCTTTGGGCAACCTGCATACTTCCCATTAACTTAAGGAAAAAATTGTTGTTTACTCATGATATCAAGCTTTATTTTTATTTTATTTTTTGTTTTGTGGCAGTTGACCTAACCTAAGCTGAGTTGAATATTATGCAGGCAAGCACGCTGGCATTGTGTACATCTGGGACAGTAGCTTTGGAGTTGCAGCTTGCAAGGTTACCATGTGTTGTATCTTATCGAGCCCATCTCGTGACAGAATGGTTTATACGTTACAGAGCCAAAGTACCATACATCTCCCTGCCAAATATTCTTCTGAATTCTCCTATAATCCCTGAAGCTCTCTTTCAGGCATGCACTCCTTCGAAGCTGGCACCATTACTCATGTAAGATCTTGTTTTCTAGCACAGAGATACTTTTCCTTTCTTTTTTTTTTACTCCCTCCGTCCCGTATGCATGTCCATTTTTTTTTTTAAAAAATTGCTCTTGATCAAGAGCAAATTTGATTTTTTTTTTTGGACATTCACGAGCAAATTGATTTTTTTTTTTTGGGACGGAGGGAGCACTCTTTTTAGTTGTCCCCCCCCCCCCTCCCAAAGCCTTTTCATGTTCTTGGTTTGAATTTGGAGGGTTACCTGTGAAGCCAAGTAAACCCTAGATGCTGAAATACAATTATGTTGTCCAATTTATTAGTCTAATGCTTCTTGTAGATTGCTGACAAGAAGCTTTATATTTCTACATACTCATCTACAATGAACCAATTTATTGTTCTTTGCCTTGGAAGTAAATATCTCTCCCCTTTCAAATTGACACCTTCTTTGTAGGACAAAATATGAATCTCTTATTTTCTAAATCTATGGTTCTATTAAAATATACTACCTCTGTCCCTAAATGAGTGTCCAAATTTCATTTTAAGGGACACTGAAAATCTCAACTTTTTGCACAATTTGGTAACAACGATTCTTATATAATCTTGTAATCTCCTTTCAAACCTTTAGTTTTGCACGTATAAAGAAACCGGTGAAAAAAATATCGAAAAAAAATGTTTAGGGAGAAAGTTATGTTAAAAAAAGACACTCATTTAGGACAAAGATTTTTTGAAAATGGACACTCATTTAGGGACAGAGGGAGTATGTTATTTTGAAGAATGGCTTGTATATCAACCCTCCACACACATTGTTTAGACCAGACTAAATTCAGAATATGAACTAACAAATGCCAGATGCATATGCCATGTATGAAATGGTTCAGTAATTACATGAATATCAACTAGGCATGATTTTTCCAGATTGATCACATTATACTAACGTGCCTATAATGCAGGGAGTTGATGCATGATGAAAAACTTAGACAAAAACAGGTAATCGCTGCTGAAAAGGTTATGGAATTACTATCTCCTCCCACAAGACAAGTTCAAGACTCAATGCATCAAGATTTGAGGACCGTTCTTCCTGATAATACCCCAAGTATGATTGCAGCTTCTACGATACTATACACCCAAAGGAAAACACAACACTTTTAGCAATATCATAATATCTAACCAGTTTAGAGTATGGGAAAAGGTTTTGCCAGTCATATCCAGGAGGAAGATAACATTTTCGCGATGGTTGGTAATGCTACCGGTGGCCAAGGTTGTATCTCTCTTTCATCGTGATAATTATCTCTGACACGAGCTTCATTCTCAACTGTCTGCGCAGTAAAGCATAGTTCAATTATGATGATGTTGGTATCTTAAAATAGGTAAACATTTTAAAGTTCTCATCATTGTAGGCTTGTAGGTATGATGGTAATATTTTTTTTTCTTTTCCTGCCATACAACCTACGTATGCAATGTACTTCACATTTTTCTCGCAAAATATAGTGCAAGTACTCGTCAGTGACATACATGACTTGTGTAGTTTGCATCCGTCATCAAATGATGTAAAGTGTCGAAAAATTATCAGGGCTGGTCACGCGGCATTGTCATGTTAGCAGATGTCAGCACATGTTAGCATTGACTTTGGATTTAAGGTGTAGCAACAACCCGTTAGTTTTTTTGACGCCTAACAGATTTTGAAACTAACGAATTTTGTTTACCTAAAATTAGTTCCCAATTTAAATCTTGGAATTAAGGCAAGAATTGCTCGTGAATGAATTATGAATGTGTTGCGAGAGATAAAGAGATTGCTGTAAATATTTTTACGTATTCTAAATATTACATTGATCTACAACCTAATCATAGAATTACATCAAATTATATTTAAAAAATTAAGAACTAAGTAAGAATCATAACCATAAAAGTAATCAGACAGAAATAACAAGAAATAAGGGACACAATGAAATTGTCACCCTCAGAAGAAGAGGAGAAAGAAACACATAAATCTTTCTCAATGTCCGACAACAATCACTTCAGGGGTATCATCGCCATCATCATTATCGTCGTCATCGTCATCATCATGCGCGCTCGACTCAACAATCTTAGGTCTTCTTTTATCGTCGCAATCATCATCATCGCCGTCATCATCATCATCATCACCACATTTGCTACCTGACGGGGCAGATGCAGCGGCACAGCTGCCGTCCGGTGCAGTGCACTGAGCGGCGGGACCGCTAGCAACGACAGCTTCGCTTGGCTGCTCTTCTTGGCAATTGGTTTCTCTTGTCAGAAGTGAGCAAACAAGGAGGGCCAACATGCAAAACAATGCCAATCTTCTTGGTGATCTGGCCATTGTTGTTAATTAACTGAGTTAACGGAATTTTTACGAGCATCTGATGGGATTTTTTGGGGAGGAAGGTTAGGAGTTGGACTTTTGTAAATAGGGTTGAAATGAGATTTATAAGAGTAAAACCTGGTTTTTAGGATGTGTTAATGGCTTAGAGTGATAAAAGGGGAGCTTGTGATGAAGAGACATGGAGGGTTGAGCTGGTTTTAAGGATCTTGTTATTGCAAATGCATGGCTACTTCTAATTGTATACATATATATATATATATATATATATATGTATGTCTTTTGTCTTGTAAAAATAGTTTATTTTGACTTTTAAAATTAATTATCTAATTCAATTTTGTTAACCAATTATAATATTATTATTTTATGAATCATTAAGAATTTTACCAGTACATAACCATGAAAAATCATTTTTAATCACGTTTCTAACCATTAATTTAAGAGAAAATATATAGGTGGTGAAATACATTCCACATATGGTGTTGAATGATTT